>BROE01000012.1:16464611-16502398 GCA_036571765.1 Plecoglossus altivelis | reverse complement strand
GAGGAGGGAGAGAGGAAGGAGAGGAGGGAGAGAGGAAGGAGAGGAAGAAGAGGAGAGAGAGAGGAAGAAGAGGAGGGAGGGAGAGAGGAGGGAGAGAGGAAGGAGAGGAAGGAGAGGAGGGAGAGAGGAGGAAAGGAAGAAGAGGAGGGAGAGAGGGAGTGAGCTTGGCCAAGTATTATGAGAATGTCCTAGTGCAGCTGGCTCAGCTATATCCCCTCTCTGCCAGAGAGGGGTGTGTTTACGTTTGCTAAATGATTTAGCCAGACAGAGCTCTATCTTTGTCTTGTGTGCGTCATGATGCGTACCGTACCAGCACAGCAGCTGGTCTGATCACCTCCACAGAGAGAACAGACAGACAGACAGACCTGACCTGGCCTGTGTCTGTCTGCCTGTCTGTCTGTCTGTCTGCCTGCCTGTCAGTCTGTCTCTCTGCCTGCTTGTCTGTCTCTCTGCCTGCCTGCCTGCCTGCCTGTCAGTCTGTCTCTCTGCCTGCCTGCCTGCCTGCCTGCCTGTCTGTCTGTCTGTCTGTCTGTGTCTGCCTGCCTGTCTGTCATTCTCTCCTCGTGTGACCTGATCTGAGCTGTGACCTGACTTGGCCTGTGTCCACCTGCGGGTCGTCCTGGGCCAGTGTGTTTATTAATATGTTGGATTCTGCCTGTCTCTCCTGTCTGTCTCTGACTGTCTCCCTGCCTGCCTGTCTGTCTGTCCATCTGTATGTCTCCCTGCCTGTCTGTCTGTCTGTCTGTCTCCCTGACAGTCTGTCTGTCTGTCTGTCTGTCTCCCTGCCTGTCTGTCTGTCTGTCTGTCCTTCTCTCCTCTTGGGTTTTCTAACTGGAAACCGTCTCCAGTCTATCACCACAGTATTCAGCGGAAAAGCTTTTGTTGACACGCATGCTCTTGTTGTTGCTCCAAGGCTTGTTCCCCTGTCAGAGGAGGGGGAGAGGAGGGGTGGAGGGGAGGAGGGGGAGAGGAGGGGAGGAGGGGGAGAGGAGGGGGAGAGAAGGGGTGGAGAGGGGGAGAGGGGGAGAAGAGGGGAGGAGGTGGAGAGGAGGAGGGGAGGGGCGTGGATGATTGGCACTAATAAGCAAGCATATCCAACCTGCTCTAGACAGCAGTTGTGGTTCCACACCAGGACAGAGTACAGCCTGGTTCCTGCTCTGTTGCTGCCATGTCACATGGATCACAATGTTCCAGATTACACTGATAGTTAGTACAGAAGTTAATGTTCTGTTCCTCCTGAATCTGAGGTTTGATACAGTATCTGTGTGTGTGCGGAGTGTGTGCGTGCTTGTGGTGTGTGTGCGTGTGTCGTGGCGCGTGTTCGTCGCCGAGTGCACTTATAGGCAGGGAAAATGTCTCTAGGTTATCTGTCTGGCCGCACAGTTGACAGTGCACGCACGCACACACACTCACTCACACACCACACACATATACACACTCACACACACACACACACACCTCCCTGCTGACCGTGGGTGGGGCATCCTCTCCCTTGTGGCTGAGAGTAAACACACACACACTGTTCTAGAGCAGAGACATTTCATGCCAGCACCTCATTTTCTGTCTGTCTGTCTTGCTGTCTGTCTGTCCTGTCTGTCTGTCTCTCTGGAACTACAGAGAACACATTCTGTCTGTCTCTCTCTCCAACACACACAAACACAAACAAACACACACTCTCTCTCTGTCTCTCATACTGTCTGTCTGTCTCTGTCTGTGTGTGTGTCTCTCCTGTGTCTCTCTGTGTCTTTTCTGTGTCTCTCTCTGTCTCTCTGTGTCTCTCTGTGTCTCTCTGTGTTCTCTGTGTCTGTCTGTGTCTCTCTGGCTGTGCTCGCTGTGTCTCTCTGTGTCTCTCTGTGTTCTCTCTATGTGTCTCTCCCTGTGTCCCTCTCCCTCTGTCTCTCTGTTCTCCCTCCTGTGTCCCTCTGCTGTCTGTCTCTTGTTGTTCTCATCTGGGTGTCTTTGTGGTGTCTCTGTGGGATTGTCCAGTGATAGAGTGGTTTCCTCAATGATCAAACACTCTAATCCTCATCATGGTTTGCGCAGTTGGTTTTGTTTGGTTTTGTTTTGCCCTGCGTGGATTTCTTTCCGTATTATTAGTTCTCAAATGTACAACGGTCTTGTGGAGGTCAACGACAAGGCAAGCAAGGCAAGCTGACTGTAGTGTGTTTTCGATGTGTCGTGGAGCCGGGTTGTCGGAACAAATGTGCCCTGTGTGCGGTAGCGGTGTGTGTGGTGGGACCTGAGCGTGGCCGATTTGAGGTTGGACCGTGTGGAGGTGCAGCGATCGACTAACGACAACCCATGCCTGCAACGCGCTCCACAGTGGTGTCGAAGCGCCTCAGTATGTGCAGCGGTTAGAGTGGCGGTGGTTGTCCACTAATGTGTGGCTGTGTGCTGTTGTTGTCCGTGGAGCGCGCCATACGTGTTGCGTCGTGTGTGCTGTGTGTGTGTGTCGAGCGTGTGTGTGTAGTGAGGCGTGTGTAGTGAGGTGTGTTGAGCGTGGTGCACCCCCCCTCCAGACTCTGGAGAAAACCCCTATCCCCCCGTGGGTGAGCGTGCCCGCCCGCACAACCACATCCCCACCTCTCCGTGATGGCTGTTAGCCGGGTCAACCTACTTTCCTCTCTGTAGTCCAGCGCTCGCCCCAGGAGGCCTCGGGCAGCCCCAACCCCTGTGAGTAAATCCCAGCGCAAGAAGCAGCAGCTCAGCCTCCACCTCGGCCTTCTCCAGCATCACCACGGCTACACCTGGATCTTCAAGTGAGCCTCCCCTCCCCTCCCCTGCCCCCGCCCACAGCACCTCTCACCCAAACACCCCCAGATAACCATAGTTATTGAATGTGAGCAGCCTCTATTAAACACCAAGAAGAGGGGGAAGGGTGGTTTGCGATGGGGGTAGGAGCGTACCGGCTAGAAAGAGAGTATACGCGGAAGTTAGGAGGGGCCGGTAAGGAGTGTCAATTAGGGGTGAGTTAGGACGGTTGAGTAGGAGAGTAAGTCTAGGAGGTTGAGCGGTAGGAGTGAGGATAGAGTAGGCGACACGGTAGGGTGATTAAGGAGGCTAGGAACAGGTAAGTAGCGAGTTATCGGTTAGGAGGTGCCTTAGCGACGAGTTTAGAGGTGAGGCTAGGGGAGACGAGAACAGTCGAGTGAAGTTCAGCGGTATTGATTTGTGTTCTGCAGTTTCCCAAATCTTTACATGCTCTCCTCGATGGCCTAGACCCACCAAGCCTCCCTGTGTGGTGTGTGTTGGCTTGTGTGTGTGTGTGGCTGCTGTGTGCGCTGCGTTGTTGTGTGTGTGTCTGTGTTGTGGTGTCTGTGTGTGTTGGGTGTGTGTGAGTGGAAATGGGAGTAAAGATCACAGACAATCCATCTCATGACACCAAAGCACGTGAGAATGGTCAGGTGGTCACACACGCACGCAGACACACACACGCATGCGCAGACACACACACACACGCATGCGCAGACACACACAGACACACACGCATGCGCAGACACACACACACACACACAGCTGACTTTTTACAGCCTTGTTAGTTTCCATAAAAACATCTCGATAACCAGTCAGAGTTCACGTAGATTTATCCCTGATCAGAACACAGTTATAAACTTTAATAGCTTTATGAAGCCTCATAATACAATGAAGGGGAACTGGAACCAGCCTTTTGTTCTGAAGTTAGAATGCTCTAACCACCGAGCTGAATTATCCTGTACCTGTTGGGTGATGTGTCCTCTTAAGAGGACCAGGGGCGTGGCCTTTAGGTCCAGTAAAAAGACGTTCTGTGTTCTAACACAAACTCTGACATCTGTAGAGGGTCAGGTCATGTGAGAGGAACGTTACCATGTGAGCTTTCTCTATCTCTTTCATCTCTCTATCTCTCTATCTCTTTCATCTCTCGATCACTGTCATCTCTCGATCACTCTCTCTCTTTTTAACCTATCGTTTAAATCTTTATCTCTTTTTAACCTATCTTTTAAATGTTTATCTCTCTTTTTAACCTATTGTTTAAATCTTTCTCTTTTATGGATTTCTTCGTCATCTCTTGTTTACCTCTGTGTAGCTCTATTTTCATCTCTGTTTATCTACCTTTTCATCTCTATTGTTTTGCTTTTCTTCCGCTCCCTCCCATTCTAAATCCCTGTCTTTCCTTCTCTCTCTCTCTCTTTCCTTCTCTCTCTCTTTCCTTCTCTCTCTTTCCTTCTCCCTCTCTCTCTTTCCTTCTCTCTCACTTTCCTTCTCTCTCTTTCCTTTTCTCTCTCTCTCTTTCCTTCTCCCTCTCTCTCTTTCCTTCTCTCTCACTTTCCTTCTCTTTCCTTTTCTCTCTCTCTCTGTCCTTCTCACTCTGTCTTTCCTTTTCTGTCTTTCCTTCTCTCTCTTTCCTTCTCTCTCTCTGTCCTTCTCTCTCTTTCCTTCTCTCTCTCTGTCCTTCTCTCTCTCTGTCCTTCTCTCTCTCTCTCCTTCTCCCTCTCTTTCCTTCTCTCTTTCTTTCTCCCTCTTTCCTTCTCTCTATTTCCTTCTCTCTCTCTCTTTCCCTCTCTCTTCCTCCCTCTGCATATCCCTTTTCCTAGTCTCTAGATTGTTGTTCTCATCGCCTCGTACGTAGTCCCTGGAACTCTGCCAAAACTTGGCTCTTCAAACGGCACGTGCTTACACACACACACAGACACAGACACACACACACATACACACACACACACACAGCCAGAACAGTCAGGCCCTCGTTGCTCACATTTGTTATTGCTACGTTGGTCGCTGGTCACGCAATGTTTACCAGAAAATGTTTGAACTTGAAACTGTCGTGCAGGATCTGGCTGAATGTGGAAATACTGTACATGAAAGAGGGCGAGAGAGGAAGGGAAAGACGCGAAGACAAAGAGAGAGGGAGAAAGAAGGAAAGAGGGAGGAGGAGAAGAGAGAGAGAAGAGTCCTCGAGGTTAAACATGAGCACTGTGATTGTAGCAGGTGACCTGGAGGTGCCACACAGCCAACACTGACTTTATGGTAATGACTGTATGGTAATGACTGTATGGTAATGACTGTACGGTAATGACTGTATGGTAATGACTTTATGATAATGACTGTATGGTAATGACTGTATGGTAATGACTGTACGATAATGACTGTATGATAATGACTTTATGGTAATGACTGTACAGTAATGACTGTATGATAATGACTTTATGATGACTTTATGGTAATGACTGTACGGTAATGACTGTATGATAATGACAGTACGAGGTGCCACACAGCCAGCAGGGCTGGAGGGTTGCTCTGTGTAGAGCAGGAAGTACAGTGCTGCATGTGGAGGCTGCAGCTCCCACACACACACACACAAAAAAAAAAAAAAAAAAAAAAAAAAAAAAAAAACACACACACACTCTCACACACACACACACACACACACATACATGTATACACACTCTCACACACTCTCTCACTCTCACACACACACACACACACACCACCACTCTACGACACTCTTCACACTCAGCACACACAGCACACACAACTCACACACACATCACACCACACATGTTATAACACACACCTCACACCACACACACGTCTCGACACACACACACAACACACACACACACGCATACACACACACACACATCCTATCTGAGGCTGTCTGCCTGTCTGCCTCACGTCACCATACAGCTCATTCATGGACCTGCTCTGGGTTGTTATAGTGTGTGTGTGTGTGTGTGTGCTAGCCAGACAGGAATGTAGGTAGGGACCTGGATCAGGTGGTAAACAAACCTAAACGTGGGAGAGGGGAGGGGCGTTTGCACAAGCCACACCTTGTTTTTGTTTTTCATACTCATAGAGGTGTGTGGGGGTAGCCTATTGGCTCAGGTTACCCTCAAATTATGTGTGTGTGTGTGTGTGTGTGTGGTGTAACTCTAGCCAGCTGAGCACACTGTGACTGCAGACAGGCTGAAAGGCTTCCTTCTAATGACCCAGGAAGGGTGTGTGTGTGTGTGTGTGTGTGTGTGTGTGTGTGTGTGTGTGTGTATCAAAAACTCTGGTCCTGCCCAGAAAAAACAACCTCTTTCCCTCCTCCTCCCTTCGCCTCCCCCTCTCCTCTCTCCACTTCTTGCTCTCTCTCCTCCTTCTCCTCCTCCCTTCCATCTGTTGTCTCTCTCTCCCACACTCCTCCTCGCTCCCTCTCTTCTCCTCCTCCTCCTCTCCCTCTCTTCTCCTCCTCCCTTCCATCTCCCCCTCCTCTTCTCATCCTCCTCCTCTCCCTCTTTTCTCCTCCTCCTCCCATCCGTCTCCTCCACCCATCTAATCCAGCCATTTCATGTGGTCGAGACAGGCTGCTTACAGGTGAGGTGGGAGGCTCCTCTTCCTCTAACACTCCTCCACTCCTCCACCTCTCCTCCACTCCTCCACCTCCCCCCCACCTCTCCTCCACTCCTTCACCTCCCCTCCACCTCTCCTCCCCCTCCCCTCCACTCCTCCACCTCTCCTCCATTCCTCCACCTCTCCTCCACCTCGCCTTCCTAACCTCCACCCCTCCTCCTTCCTCCCCTTCACCCTCCCCCTAGCCCTTTGAAAACACTTGTTCCTCTGCAATGAGAGAGAGTGATCGAGAGAGAAAGAAAGGGAGGGAGGGGTAGAGAGACATAGAGGGAGCTTGAATGTGAGAGTAAGAGAGAGAGGGTGTGTTGGTGTTGGCAGGGTGGAGCGGGGGGAGGAGGGGAGTAGGGGGGGGGGAGTAGGGGCGCCCCCTGGGAGAAGTGGGAATGAAAGAACTGAAACACTTTCACACGACCCCCCACCTTACTCCCTCCCTCACTCCCCTTACTCCCCTCCCTCCCTCCCTCCCAGGGAAGGCCAGCACCTGCCTGAGAGGTAGAGGAGACTCTGTCCTACTGGAAATGCTCACTCTTACATGAATGCTTCAAAAGAGCTTTCAAATAACAAAGATGCCTTGGTTATCATGCAGAGAGGTAGAGGAGACTATGGGGATGTGAGGAAACAATGTCTCTCCCTCTCTCTCTCTCTCTCTACCTCTCTCTCCCCCTCTCTCTCTACCCCTCTCTTTCTCCCTCTCTCTCTCTACCTTTCTCCCCCCTCTCTCTCTCTCCCCCTCTCTCTCTCTCTCTGTCCCTCTCCCTCTCTCTCTCTCTGTCCCTCTCCCTCTCTCTCTCTCTCTCTCTCTCTCTCTGTCCTTCTCTCTCTGTCCCTCTCCCTCTCTCTCTCTCCCTCTCTCTCTCTCTGTCCCTCTCCCTCTCTCTCTCTCTCTCTCCCTCTCTCCCTCCCTCAGGCTGTGTCTGTGTGGAGGTTGACCTGTTAGTGGAGGAGAGTGGTCTGGGAATAGACGATCTCTCTTTCTGATAAACACAGCCAACCCCTTCCCCCCTCCCCCCCTTCCCCCTCCAATGGAATTACAAAAAATACAAGGTTCCTCCTGTGTGTCAGTGTGTGTGTGTGTATGTGAGAGTGTGTTAGTGGGTGTGAGTGTATCTGTGAATGTGTGCGTGTGAATGCAAGTAAGTGTATATGAGTGTGTGTGTGTGTGAGCGAGAGAAAGTGTGTGAGTGTGTCTGTAAGTGTATAACTAAAAACATGAGCAGACTGACTTTAGTTTCTCGGACAGTCGGAAGTGGCTGTTGAACTATTCTGAGAGCGGGGGAGGAAAGGAGAGGAGAGGGGAGGGAAGGGGAGGAAAAGGGAGGTGAGGGGAGGGGTGGGGCAGGGTGGGGTTGGGTGGGAAGGAGAGCAACAACAGCATCCCTATCTGGATCCAGTCTTTAAGCTGTGGTGTAGATGATAAGTGGCTGTGGTGTAGATGATGATCAGTGATCCACAGATCTAACAGTGAAGTGTGTGACACTGAGTCTTGTGATGGAAAACACATGACACGGTCATTACTGTGTTTAGATTACAAGCTGTGTAGTTGTTGTGTGTGTGTGTGTGTGTGTGTTGATGTGTCGGTGTGTGTGTGTGTGTGTTGGTGTGTTAGTGTATTTGTGTTGGTGTGTTTGTGTTGATGTGTGTGTGTGTGTGTGCCTGTATGTTGATGTGTGTGTGTGTGTGTGTGTTGGTGTGTTAGTGTGTTGGTGTGTTTGTGTTGGTGTGTGTTTGTGTTGATGTGTGTGTGTGTGTGTGTTCGTGTGTGTGCCTGTATGTTGATGTGTTTGTGTGTGTGTGTGTGTTTGTGTTGATGTGTGTGTGTGTGTGTGTGTCCTCTCCAAGTTTCTTCCCTGGCTGGAAGAAGCTTTATATGACCCAGCATCTAGTTAGGAGAGAATCCTTTGAAGAGTTCCTCATGTCTGCAGCTAGGTTGGACAGACAGGCAGGCAGAAAGACAGGCAGGCAGGCAGATGAACTTAGGCAGGCAGGCAGACAGAGACATACTGACAAGAAGACAGACAGGCAGACAGGCAGATGAACACAGACAGGCAGGCAGGCAGGCAGGCAGGCAGGCAGGCAGGCAGGCAGGCAGGCATGATGAATCAGAGGCAGCGCAGAAAGACAGACAGAGAGAGAGACAGGCAGGCAGACAGAAAAACACGACAGAACAGACAGACAGAACAGACAGTATTCATGAATGTCTACAGCTGTTCCTCACTCTAGATCGTTTCAATGTTTATAGCTACATCGTTTATAACCGCTGTTCTTGACCGTCTCCATCCATGAATCTAATCTCACTCTGTGTGTCGTGTCTGTCTGTGTGTGTTGTGTGTGTTGTGTCTGTGTCTGTGTCTGTGTCTGTGTGTGTGGTCTGCTGTGTGTGTGTTGTGTGTGTGTGTGTGTGTCTGTGTGTTTCAGACGGGCTAAGCTACGTGTGTATCTGGAGCAGCTTAAAGAGTTGGTTCCTCTGGGTCCAGACAGCAGCAGACACACCACCCTCAGTCTGCTGAAGAGGGCCAAGATGCACATCAAGGTACTAGACCGTACAGAACCTCACAGAACCTCTTAGAACCTCACTAGAACCTCACAGAACCTCACTAGAACCTCACAGAACCTCACTAGGACCTCACAGAACCGTACAGAACCTCACTAGAACCTCACAGAACCTCCCTAGTACCTTGAAGGTTGGAGGATACTTGTCTAGCCCAGAAAGGCTGCAAACACTCTGATTCCTCTCTTTTCATCATTTCTCTCTGATCTCTCTCTCTGTGTGAGTATAACATCACCCCCCTTTCTGTCTCTCCCTCACGTTCTCCAGTTAAAGCTCTTAAAAACAGCAAACAGGGATACATTGGAACAGTAAAATTCCCCAGATGAAACAGGAATAAACAATCTGTTTTTCTGGAGCAATCCACAAATCAAACAGAGAGAGAGAAACAGGAGACCAGAGAGAGAGAGAGAGAAGAGGAGGAGGGAGGGGGGAGAGGGAGGGAGAGAGAGAGAGAGGGGGAGAGAGGGAGAGGGAGAGAGAGAGAGGGAGAGGAGAGAGAGAGGAGGGAGAGAGGGAGGGGAGAGAGAGAGGGAGGGGAGAGAGGGAGAGAGAGAGGGAGGGGGAGGAGAGAGGGAAGCGGGAGAGAGGGAGAGGGGGGGGGGAAGAGAGGAGGAGAACAGGGGGGGAGAAAGGAGGGGAGAGAGAGGGGGGGGAGAGAAGGGAGGGAGGGGAGAGAGATAGGGAGACAGAAGGGGAGAAGGGGAGGGAGAGAGGGGAGGGATGTGGCTGTTGAACTACATTCCTGAGGGGGGGAGGGAAAGGAGAGGAGAGGGGAAGGAGGGGAGGAAAAGGGAGGTGAAGGGGAGGGGTGGGGCAGGGTGGGGTTGGGTGGGAAGGAGAGCAACAACAGCATCCCTATCTGGATCCAGTCTTTAAGCTGTGGTGTAGATGATAAGTGGCTGTGGTGTAGATGATGATCAGTGATCCACAGATCTGACAGTGAAGTGTGTGACACTGAGTCTTGTGATGGAAAACACATGACACGGTCATTACTGTGTTTAGATTACAGCTGTGTAGTTGTTTGTGTGTGTGTGTGTGTGTGTGTGTGGTTATGTGTCGTGTGTGTGGTGTGTGTGTTGGGTGTGTTTGTGTAATTTGTGTTGGTGTGTTTGGTGTTGATGTGTGTGTGTGTTTGTGTGGCCTGTATGTTGATGTGTGTGTGTGTGGTGTGTGTTGGTGTGGGTTTAGTGTGTTGGTTGTGTTTGTGTTGGTGTGTGGTTTTGTGTTGATGTGTGTGTGTGTGTGTGTTCGTGTGTGTGTCCTTGTAATGTGTGATGTGTTTGTGGTGTGTGTGTGGTGTTTTGTGTTGATGTGTGTGTGTGTGTGTGGTGTCCTCTCCAAGTTTCTTCCCTGGCTGGAAGAAGCTTTATATGACCCAGCATCTAGTTAGGAGAGAATCCTTTGAAGAGTTCCTCATGTCTGCAGCTAGGTTGGACAGACAGGCAGGCAGAAAGACAGGCAGGCAGGCAGATGAACTTAGGCAGGCAGGCAGACAGAGACATACTGACAAGAAGACAGACAGGCAGACAGGCAGATGAACACAGACAGGCAGGCAGGCAGGCAGGCAGGCAGGCAGGCAGGCAGGCAGGCAGGCAGGCAGGCAGATGAACAGAGGCAGGCAGAGACAGACAGAGAGAGAGACAGGCAGGCAGACACAGACAGAGAGAGAGACAGGCAGGCAGACACAGACAGTTCATGAATGTCTACAGCTGTTCCTCACTCTAGATCGTTTCAATGTTTATAGCTACATCGTTTATAACTGCTGTTCTTGACCGTCTCCATCCATGAATCTAATCTCACTCTGTGTGTGTGTCTGTGTCTGTCTGTCTGTCTGTGTTGTGTGTGTGTGTGTGTGTGGTGTGTGTGTGTGTGTTTCAGACGGGCTAAGCTACGTGTGTATCTGGAGCAGCTTAAAGAGTTGGTTCCTCTGGGTCCAGACAGCAGCAGACACACCACCCTCAGTCTGCTGAAGAGGGCCAAGATGCACATCAAGGTACTAGACCGTACAGAACCTCTTAGAACCTCACTAGAACCTCTTAGAACCTCACTAGAACCTCTTAGAACCTCACAGAACCTCACTAGGACCTCACAGAACCGTACAGAACCTCACTAGAACCTCACAGAACCTCCCTAGTACCTTGAAGGTTGGAGGATACTTGTCTAGCCCAGAAAGGCTGCAAACACTCTGATTCCTCTCTTTTCATCATTTCTCTCTGATCTCTCTCTGTGTGTGAGTATAACATCACCCCCCTTTCCTGTCTCTCCCTCACGTTCTCCAGTTAAAGCTCTTAAAAACAGCAAACAGGGATACATTGGAACAGTAAAATTCCCCAGATGAAACAGGAATAAACAATCTGTTTTTCTGGAGCAATCCACAAATCAAACAGGAGAGAGAGGGAACAAGAGAACAGAGAGAGAGAGAAGAGGGAGGGGGGGGAGAGAGAAGAGGGAGGGGGAGGGAGGGAGGGGGGGAGAGAGGAGGGGGGAGGGAGGGGGGAGGGAGGGAGGGAGGGAGGGGGAGCAGAGAGAGAGGGAGGGGGAGGGAGAGACGGGAGAGAGAGAGGGAGGGGGGGAGGGAGGGAGGGAGGGAGAGGGAGAGAGAGAGGGAGGGGGAGAGAGGGAGAGAGAGAGGGAGGGGGGAGGGGAGGGGGGGGAGAGGGAGAGAGAAGAGGAGGGGAGGAGGAGGGGGAGACAGAGAGAAGAGACAGAGAGAGAGAGACAGAGAGAGAGAAAGGAGACAGAGAGGAGAAAGGGAGAGAGAGACTGAGGGAGGGGGAGGGGCTTTTGTGGGGAGGAGAAAGGGGAGACAGAGAGAGAGAAGAGATGAAAGGTGAGAAACAGAGAGAGAGAGGGGGGGGAGGAAGAGAGACGAGGAAGAGAGTCGAGAAGGTGGAGAACCTGTGGCAGGCGGAAAACCCAGACGCAGCAAGTTTGAACCCTGTACTTCCTGTTTACCACCCGCATCACATCCTCTGATAGGATAGCACATGACTCCAGGTCTGTTGTGTCTTAATCAGCTGCTTACTCAACATCACACGACCGTGGTTGTGTAACAACTGGTGTGTGTGTGTGTGTGTGTTGTGTGTGTGTGTGTGTGTGTGTGTGAAATAGCGATCTTTCCAGTGACGTGTATCAGAGTTCGTGATCAGGAATTGTTATTGACGTGGCTACTTTGAGGATTTCAACTAAGTATCGATCTCATCATAATCTGTGTGTTTGTTCCTCTGCGTGTGTGTGTGTGTCTCTGCATGTGTGTGTGTGTCTGTGTGTCTCTGCGTAATTGTACATCGCTGCGCATTTGTGTGTGTGTGTGTGCGTGTGCATGTGCGTGTGCATCGCTGCACGTGTGTGTGTGTTTGTGTGTGTGTGTGTGTGCTTGTGTGCGTGTGTGTTTGCTTGTGTGCATGTGCCGTGTGTGTGTGTCGCACACTGTTTGCGGTGTGTGTGTGTGTGTGCGCATCACTGTGCGTGTGTGTGTATGGTCAGCCGGGTTGTGTGTGTGCTGTGTCTGTGTGTTCGTGTTGTGTGTGTGTGTGTGCTTGTGTGTGTGTGTGTGTGTGCGCATCACTGTGCGTGTGTGTGTGTGTGTGTGTGAGCAGAAGCTAGAGGAGCAGGACAGGAAGGCTGTGAACATGAAGGAGCAGCTACAGAGAGAACATCGCTACCTGAAGAGACGTCTAGAGCAGCTGGCTCTGTCGGGAGAGCGCACTCGCACTGACAGCCTGGGGTCCACCATCTCTACTGACTCAGAACAGGGTGAGCAACACATACACACACACACACATGCACACACACACACATGCACACGCACACGCACACACACACAAACACACTCACATACACACATACATATTTGGGTGCTCATCTGTAGATGGAGAACACACACACACGCACACACGATAAGGCACAAGGACACACACACAGATGCACACATACACACATAATAAGGTACACACACCCAAACTGGATCATCTTAGTTATCTTGACCCTTCCTATCAAAAAGGCTGTTTATATTAACAATCTGTTTATCTGTCTGTACGTGTGTGTGTGTGTGCTCATGAATGTGTGTGTGTGCATGAATGTGTGTGTGTGTGTGTGCGTGTGCATGAATGTGTGTGTGTGTGTCCTGCAGAGGTAGACATCGAGGGCATGGAGCTCACTCCTGGAGAGGTGGACAGTCTGGACAGTATCAGTGATGGAGAGGATCAGTACAGTCTCCATAGCAGCTCCAGTGATGCTGGATACTCACATTCCCACAGGCTGCAGCCTCACCACTGCTAGGACCCCTCCCTGCCTCCCTGCCTCCCTCCCTCCCTGCCTCCATGCCTCCCTCCATGCCTCCCTCCCTCTCTCTGTCCCTCTTTCACCCAGCACCTCTCCCCCCTCTCCCCCTCACTCACAACCTCTCTCTCTGTCTCGTGACCATCAACCTCCCTCGCCCGCACAAACATCAGTGGTCGACCTCGAAGGGGGCGTCCATCGCCCCTCCCCCCTTTCTCCCTCACTACCTGTAGGCTGTTGGAAAGAGCAGAGTAGATTGTAGTGTCACTTCTGTGTAGTGATAGACAGATTTGACTTGTCAATGGCTGCGTGTGTGTGTGTGTGTGTGTGTGTGTGCGTGTGTTATTCCCTTTGTTTGAAATGCTAAGCAACATTGAGAGTACAACGTAACTAAATGGAAGACACTGTTGTTGCGTTGGACAAAGTAAAAGCACTTCCTAGGAGATCCATCAATATGACGTCTCCTAAACGACTAAAACCCCTTTTGAGTGTTTTAGTCACCAAAGCCGCACGAGAGGAAATTTGAGTGGGCGATCGAACGCCACACCAATCCTGCGTCCTATTGGCTGAGGGGCAGTAAACCAAACTGTCATTGGATCGGTTTTCTAACCACTACTCCACACGACTGACCACTACACTAAACGCCATTGGACATGTGGCCAGTGGAAAGACACCGTGACCTCCAGAGGCAGAAACAGAGCCGCTCTAGAGAAGAGCCCCTCGTTAAAAAACAAAACAAACACAAATATTCTTGTTTACTTCTCAGTAGCGAAAGCGATGTAGCAATAACAACAGGAAGTGGATGACCACTTCCTGAATGGCTGACTCTAGCTGGGGTCAGCCGCAGAACACTGGGGGAGAAGCCATCCCCAAAATGGCGGTCTGTTGTTGCCTGACAAGGTCATGTTAGAAAGGGCAACTGGGAATAGGAATGGATCAACAGGGTTATACTGGCTGACGCCATGTTGTTGTTTACAGCCAGATTATTTATAATCTCTTCTGGTTCCTACCTACCCCAGATTACAACCATCATAGCACTCTTGTCCTTTACAGGCATTGCCGACCGTGTGTGTGCGTGCGTGCGTGTGTGTGTGTGCTCTCTCCATTGACAAGTCATAGCTGTAGAGGAAGTGAAAAAAATACACAAAAAAGCACAAAAAAAGCTCAATCGATCAAGTATGTAGAAGCTTAGTGAATTCAAGCAAACTAAACTCAAACTAAACTCCTTGTTTCTCTATTAACCGAAGTAATAGATCACTCTTACTTTCTTTCACTGTGCTGTCTGTTCCTTTGTTCATTTCTAAACATCTGGGCATTGCTGAAAGATACTCCGAGTTTAGTTCAGCTTTACACTGATGTTTCTGGTACACACACACACACACACACATATACACACACNAGGGGGGGGAGGGGGACATGGGAGAGGCAGGGGGTGCTGGGGGGGGGAGGGGGGGTCTGGCTTCGACTGCACTGTTGTATCCTCCAAAACCTCCTGGACTGGACTTCAGATGATGAATTTGACCTTTGACCTCTGCTAGTTGCTTGCTGATCAGGATGCTGGCAATAACAAAAGGACATTAAAACCATGGAAAGCAAGTGTTGACGCTCTCGGAAAAAAACTACTTTTGTTTGTTTGTTTGTTTGTTTGTTTTTTGTTTACGTTCACGTCAAGGTCACATGACTGTTAGTGGCAAAAACAAATAGTTCAGTTGATGCGAGTCAATTTTGTGACTGAAAACAAAAGTATATGTCTTGCACAGAACTTCCCATTAGAGATGAAACAGGAAAAAGAAGAGGAATGAGATAGAGATAGAGATAGACACGGCCAGATATGAGATTCAAATTTTCAATGACATCATTAAAAAAAATGCACATAGCACACGATTATAAAGATTGAGGCACTCTGGGTGACAAGCCTAGATAATGTATGGATGATCTATAGATAATGTATACAACGATAATGCTGTTATGGAATCTATTTCAATGATGTGCCTTGAAAAAACCTACCGTGAACAGATTGAGCGTAATAGATTGTGGAGGGAATCCTTCGTGTTTGTGGAGAAACTTCTGGAAAAGCAGATTGAATGTTTGTCTGTCAGGGCTGTCTGATTCTGTAGCAAAGTAAGAAAAGCCCGATAATCCCAGATCATAGTTGGTGCCTGAATCTCCTCTCTCCTCCGGCAGACCACTGCTGGGGTCTTCTATGGAGATTCCTTGTTTTCAAACACAAAAGAACCGTGACCATGACAGACAGACAGACAGGCTGCCTGAGACAGACAGACAGACAGGCTGCCTGAGACGGGCATCTGCTACCACCAGAGAGCCAGACAGACAGACACATAGACAGACAGACACATAGACAGACAGACAGACAGAGAGACAGAGAGACACACAGACACATATTTGGGGTGGTGAAAGGAGGTTTCAACAGAGTGTAGATATTACGAACCAGCAGTGAAAACCAGCAACACAGAAACAAACCAGAGCAGGAGACCAGCAAGAAAGGCAGGTGGTCCTTCCTCTTCAAGAAAGACAGGTGATCCTTCCTCTTCAAGAAAGGCAAGTGGTCCTTCCTCTTCCTCACAAATGACACATTATATAACAAGTCACTTTCACATTCGAACCCCCTCCAGAGTAACATCTTTCTGTGTAATTCCATCCCCATAGTTTGAACACGGACGCCCAGGGTTGATTTCCCCCTGCCCTAGATACCCGACCCTACCCTACCCACACACCCTTACCTACCTACCATACCCTTACCCTACCTTACCCACACACCCTTACCTACCTACCATACCCTTACCCTTACCTCCCTACCTCACCCTACCCTACCTCACCCTCCCTTACCCTACCTCACCTTATCCTACCATACCTCACCCTATCCTACCCTACCTCACCCTCCCTACCCACCTCACATGATCAGGTAGGGGACAGTCTGTGCTTTGCTGCATAGCTCGTTCCAAACGTATCATTACTGATGTAATCGGTCAAAGGAAGGAAGGAGGTAGGAAGGAAGGAAGGAATGAGGAAGGAAGGAAGGGAGGAAGGGAGAGTGTGAACACAGCTTACATCTTTTTGTTTTTTACTGTGGTGAGGGAGGAGGATTTGGTGCTTGGTACCGTTGCCAAGGTAACAGAGATGGGGGGGTGTTCTGTGCAAGAGACATGTGAATATGTTCCTTTTTAGTGTAATTATATGCATTCAAGATGTGTTATATACGTTTTTTGTGAGTGTGTGTGTGTGTGTGTGTGAACACACGATTACCTGGTGCTGCCTACAAGTTTTAGCACTCTTGAAGGTAAATGTGTATCCTTTTATTGTAATATAATAAAAAATGTTTTATACATTTGGTCGCTGTTGCCGTCTTGTTTTCAGTATTGATCTAATCTCTTGCAATACTTGAAACAATTCAAATAAATCTGTATAATATACTCCTAAGTCTATTGGGAGCTCTTAGTTTCGCGGTAGTACAATGATTTAAAAAAATATGCGATCGAAGTGTGAAGTGCCGTCTCTGACGTAACTCGGTGCACGTCACACACGCAGAGCTGAACGACGCCAGTGTGATGCTGCGTTCACATCGGACGCGAATTTGCGGCCAAAATTTGCGAATTTGCGCCCCTACTGGAGGATGTGCGTAACTGCAACATCAAAAATATTCAATAACAAAACGGTGGAAAACGGAAACTTTACAGAATCAGTATCGTTGTGAATAAAATAGCGCTAATCTTAATTAGCTACATTTTGAATCCAGATTATCTCCCAGAGAGGTATTAAATCACACTTCAGACACTTGTTACACTTTTTCTTTTATTGAATCACACAATCCCATTTCAAAAAAAGGAATGTAATGTTGTACTTGTTTTGTAGTATGATAAGCGATAACGTATTTAAATACACTGATGCATACAGAGGTACTACAATATAAAGCCCAATAACAGCAATTAATAAATATCACAGCAGTAAATTCCTCAGTTTTTTGGAGTTTGAATTACGATGTTCTTTAGTTGTATCTTCACTATCACACTGTTGCAACACAATGATAAGTGTAAAGAGATGTTTTGTACAAGTAAACTGTACACATTTCCATCAAGTTGTGTTTTATGACAACTCAAAACCATACATTTATTATTTTCTTTTGTATGTTACTGGCAGGGTTCAAAATGTAGTACAAAATAAATTCCATAACTTTATTCCACAAGGAATACACACTACAAACCACCAAGTTAGAAACACTTTAGACAAACTGACTCCAGGAAACATCCATCTCTCCTTGTAAAGCATGGTATTTGGGTACACACACGCATTAGTACTGAACATACAAGATGTCCTGTTGCACCAGTTAGCATGACAGGGGCCCCAGGGAACCATACTGAAGCCGTGGGCAGGCAACAGTTGGTCAGAACCTGAGACTGGATCTAACCCAGTAGAGGGGTCTCTGGGAAGGGGGCGGAGTCTGGACCCTGAGGCCACACCCTCACAGAAGGGTGGATTTTCAGACACAGGACTTGAGCCTGGACTGACTGACTGACAGGAAAAGCTGACTGACTGACTACTGACTGACAGAAAGACTGACAGACTGACAGAAAGACAGACAGGACTGACAGAAAGACTGACTGACTAATTCTAACTGACAGACTAATTCAAGCAAACTTCAGAGACTCCTTGAAGGCGTTCATCGTGTGCGTTCGGCGTCACGGGTGAGTAGATCTGTGTGTGTGTGTGGGTGTGGTGAGTGTGTGTGTATCAGAGTGTGTGTGTGATGTGTGTAGTGGTGCAGTGTGGTGTGTGTGTGATAGAGTTGTGTGTGTGTATTGTGTGTGTTGTGTATTAGAGTGTGATGCGTGTTTTGTGTGTGCGTGTGTGAGCTTGTTGCCCTTCGGCCCTGGGCTCAGGTCTGTCACACGTACTGCGGAGGTTTCTGCGTTGCCGTGGCAGCTGAGGCCAGGGTTTTGGCTTTCTCCGTGGCGACCAGCGCCGCGTCCTTCACTGTGTTCCGGAGCAACCGCTGGGGTGTCTCTCCTGGGAAGGGGGACATGAGGTAGAGACAGAGTGAGACACACATACATAAGGTAGAACATGAGATGAGACAGTATGGTGAGACACAGTACATGAGGTGAGAACATAGAGGACACAGAGAGTGAGGTAGAGAGAGTGAGACACATACATGGTATGAGACAGAGACAGACACATACATAGGGTAGAGACACAGAGACCACACACACATGAGGAGAGAGACAGATACATGAGGTAGAGAGGTACATGAGGTAGAGACAGAGTGAGACACGTACATGAGGTAGAGACAGTGAGACACATACATGAGGTAGAGACAGAGTGAGACACATACATGAGGTAGAGACAGAGTGAGACACATACATGAGGTAGAGAGAAATGGAGAGAGATAAATAGGTAGAGATGGAGAGAGAAATAGGTAGAGAAAGAGAGATGGAGAGAAATAGGCAGAGAGAGATGGAGAGAGATAAATAGGTAGAGATGGAGAGAGAAATAGGTAGAGAAAGAGAGATGGAGAGAAATAGTCAGAGAGAGATGGAGAGAGATAAATAGGTAGAGATGGAGAGAGAAATAGGTAGAGAAAGAGAGATGGAGATAAATAGTCAGAGAGAGATGGAGAGAGAAATAGGTAGAGAAAGAGAGATGGAGAGAAATAGTCAGAGAGAGATGGAGAGAGAGGTAGAGATGGAGAGAGAAATAGGTAGAGAAAGAGAGATGGAGAGAAATAGGCAGAGAGAGATGGAGAGAAATAGGCAGAGAGAGATGGAGAGAGAAACAGAGAAGCAGAAAGCGAAGAGACAGAAATAGAGAGTCAGAGTACATTTATAACTCGACTAACTCGATCCTCCTCGACCTCTGACCCCAATAAACACCCACATGGGCCCCAGCAGAAGGGCGGCTGTACTCTGACCTTTAACCTTTGATCCTGAGAGATGAACTCAGTTGTGTATGCGTGTGTGTGCACAAGTGTGTGTATGTGTGCACAAGTGTGTGTATGTGTGTGTGCACAAGTATGTGTGTGTGTGCACAAGTGTGTGTGTGTGTGCACAAGTGTGTGTGTGTGTGTGTTTTTGTGTTTGTGTGTTTGTGTTTTTGTTTGTGTGTGTATGTGTCTATCTGCATGTCTATGTGTCTGTATGTGTGTCTGTATGTGTGTCTGTATGTGTGTCTAAGTGTCTGTATGTGTATGTGTGTCTAAGTGTCTGTATGTGTGTATGTGTGTCTAAGTGTCTGTACGTGTGTATGTGTGTCTATGTGTCTGTATGTGTGTCTGTATGTGTGTGAGTGTAGGAGCGTGTGACTGTATGTGTATGTGACTGTGTATGTACGTTTTGTCATGCCTTTCCTATGTGTGTATGTGTGTCTAAGTGTCTGTACGTGTGTATGTGTGTCTATGTGTCTGTATGTGTGTCTAAGTGTCTGTATGTGTATGTGTGTCTAAGTGTCTGTACGTGTGTATGTGTGTCTATGTGTCTGTATGTGTGTCTAAGTGTCTGTATGTGTATGTGTGTCTAAGTGTCTGTATGTGTGTATGTGTGTCTAAGTGTCTGTATGTGTGTGTGTGTGTTGTGTGTGAGTCTAAGTGTGTGTATGTGTGTGTAGGGCTTGCAACCTCTTCCAAACTTTTTGGCAAAAAATACATTTACGAGAGAGAGAGAGCAAGAGACAGAGACAGAAGGAGAGAGACATGTGAAAGAGAGAGAGACACTTGAAAGAGAGAGAAACAGAAAGAGAGAGAGAGACAGAGAGACAGAGAGAGAGAGATGTGACCCCTATCCATGCCAGGGGCTGTGATGATGTCACAGTAGGAGTGTTCCCTGAGCTTCAGGAACCTGAGAGCAGGAACACACTGTACCTGGGAACAAGAGAGCGGGAGCACAGGACTCTCTTTCACTATGTCTCTCGACCGTGTCCTCTCTCTGTCCTTTCACTATGTCTCTCGACCGTGTCCTTTCACTATGTCTCTAGACCATGTCCTCTGTCTCCTTCCTCTCTCTCTGTCTCTTCCTTCTCCTCTCTTCCTTCTCCTTTGAACACAATCCACAACACAGCCTACTGACCAGAATAACTACAGACCCCCCCTCCTCCTCCTTCCCCTTCTCTCTGGCCCCCCCCCCCCCCACCTACCCCCCCCTTCCTCCTCCTTCCCTTCTCTCTGCCCCCCCCCTCCACCCCCCCCCCTCCTCCTTCCCTTCTCTCTTGCCCCCCCTCCTCCTTCCCCTTTCTCGCTGGCCCCCCCCCCCCCTCCACCTCCCCCCCCCTCTTCCTCCTGTCTTCTCACAGCTGGGGACACACACAAGCAGCGACATGCGGTCACACAAACCCTTCACAGACACACACACACTTCACACACACACCACACTTCACACACACACACACACACTTCACATACACACACTTCACACACACACACACACTTCACATCACACACACACACACTTTCACAGTACACACACTTCAACACACACACACACACATGCAGGACACACACACACACAGCACACTTCACAGACACACACACACACACACACTTCACATACACACACTTCACACACACACACACACTTCACAGACACACACAACACACACTTCACAGACACACAGACACACACACACACACACTTCTCACACACCACACACAGACACACACACACTTCACAGTGAGGGCTCCTAAGCCCGTCTCCACCTCCCTTGAAACATGAAGCCATCATGAATAAAACACCTTTGATGTTGCTGTGACGACCACCCCCCCCCCCTTCCTGGCCACCTTCCCCTTCCTGGCCATGCCCCCCCCCTCCACCCAGCTCCCATCATTTCTGAGAGACACTTTCACCCGTTTACATCACCCCCTCCCTCCCTCCCTCCCTCCCTCAGGGACCCTGAGGATGGAGGCCTCCCTGCAGGGCCTAGCTGCAGGGCCCCAGCTGCAGGGCCTCGCTACAGACACACCACCAGGCCCCATAATACACAGCCTGTGTTGGTGTGTGTGTGTGTGTTTTGAGTGATGTGTGTGTGTGGCGTGTGTTGGGAGTGTGTGTGGTGAGTGTGGGTGTGTGTGGCGTGTGTGTGTGGAGGTGTGTGGGTGTGTGGAGTGTGTGTGTGAGTGTGTCTGTGGAGTGTGTGTAGTGTGTAGTGGCGTGTGTGTGTTTGTCTGTGGAGTGTGTGTGTGTGTGGAGTGTGTGTTGTGTGACGTGGAGTGTGTGGAGGGTGTGTGTGGAGTGTGTGTGTGCCTCGTGTGTGGAGTGTGGAGTGTGTTGGAGTGTGTGTGTGCGTGTGTCTGTAAGTGTGTGTGTGTGTGTGGTGTGGAGTGTGTGTGTGCGTGGAGTGTGACGGTGAGTGTCTGCGAGAAAAATGCCAAAAGGAGCTACAATGATATGTGTGAAATTAGAAATTAGGTGGAGCTCGGAGCATCTTTCAATTTAAATATTTTCTTGGAAAATCAAAACAGCGGGTTTATTCATCAAACTGACTCTGTACCTCACAGAGTCTACTGACATCAACGGATCCATCTGGAAGTATCTCAGGGACTTTATGGGAACCCATCTAATCGCTACATGGCTGGGTGGAGAGAGGGGGCTGGGGTACAGAGGGGTGGAGGGCTACGAGAAGGGGCTGGGGGGCTGATAAGAGGGGCTGGGGGGGGCTGAGAGGGGGCTGGGGGGCTATGAGAGGGGGCTATGAGAGGGGGCTATGAGAAGGGGCTGGGGGGGGCTGAGAGGGGGCTGGGGGGCTATGAGAGGGGGCTGGGGGTCTATGAGGGCTACGGGGCCTGGAGGGTCTCCAGCCTCATAAGGGTGGGCTACGAGGTGCTGGGTGATCAGGGTGCTGCTACCATCCTGTACTCACCACCACTGTCAGACGTAGCCCAAGACCCAGACCTGGGGGGGTGGAGAGGGGGAGGGTGGGGGTGGAGGGGGGGTGGTGGTGGAGAGGGGCGACGACCAGCAGCCGGGAAATAATGCAAAGTAGCTTTGTAGTTATGCTGAAGTAAGAAGAGGCTGGTGTAGTTCAGTCTTCACCCTTGGATAGCTTCATGTCTTTAATTACAAGTTGTTTCAGTGAGTTCTGTGCCACAGGGGCGTCTGCTGAATCTGGGTCATAGACCCAATGGAACTAGGAAGACCTTGTTCATGTCCCTCCTCGGGGGAAGGATATTTCAGACAGCCAATAGGAGGAGTAGTTAGGCTCTGTAGGCCTAATAACATGAGCACAACCCTCCAATCAGAGAGCAAGCTGGCAGCAAGGCAATCAGAGGCTGATTAGTCATGGAGATGGAGGGAGAGAGGGCAAGAGAGAGAAAAGGGATAGAGATAAGAGAAAGAGATGAAGGAAGAGAGAGACAAAGAAAGAGAGACAGACAGAGATACAGAGAGCGAGAGCTACACAGGGTGATGCGGGTGCTCTGTACGTACCGTGAAGGTTAGACAGAGCAAACTCCAGGCCCTTCATAGCTTTCACCTGGTTGCTTTTGAAGCGAGCCAGACCAAACTCCTGGAAAGCAGGAACAGACAGACTCAGATTCAGACAGACAGACACTCAGACAGACAGACAGAGACTCAGACAGACAGAGAGACAGACAGACAGACAGACAGACAGACAGACAGAGAGAGTGTGTGTGTGTGTGTGTGTGTGCGAGTGAGTGTGTGTATGTGTGAGTGTGTGTGTACCTGTATGGGTCTGGACAGGCCGTAGACTCCAGAGTAGATCCAGGCCTCTCGTCTAAGCTGGGTGGATAAGGAGCGCTCCCCAGACTCCTGGTACACACACCTCTCCTCCACCGTCTGGTGGGGAGGCCAAGAGGGGGAGGAGGGGGAGGGACACGTGGAGGGAGGACAGGAGAGACACAAAGATTGATGAGTGTCAGTCAATATCTCTGCTCCCAATGAGTTCTGAGTCTCTGTCTCTCCTTTCCTTTGTGTGTGTGTGTGTTGCTGTGTGCATGTGTCTTTCTGTGTGTGTGTGTGTGTTGCTGTGTGCGTGTGTCTTCCTCTGTGTGTTTGTGTGTTGCTGTGTGTGTGTCTTTCTCCGTGTGTGTTTCTGTGTGTGTGTCGCTGTGTGCATGTGTCTTTCTGTCTCTGTGTGCGTGTCTGTGTTGCTCCCCTCACCATGATCCTAGTGTGATTGAGGTTCCAGGTGTAGGTGGTCATGCTCCTGGTGACCGGGTCTACGATGGAGTCCTCTACGATGTACACGGACCGTGATAGGTTGCCTGGAAAGAAATGCTCCGCCCACCGAGGCAGCCGATTGGTCTTGGTAAGGAGCCGTCTGGAGAGAAGCTGGTGGTCTGCAGTCACTTCCCGGTACACCACATCCTCCGTTAGAACGTGAGTGCTGATTGGTTAAAACACTTCATGTGTTACGTGAGTGCTGATTGGTCGACACACACACACACTTAGTCATAATCATCATCATAATCATCATAATCATCAAGTATTTAATTAGCTAACGCTTTTAATCGAAGCGTGAAACGAACACTTAATCTGCATTACTAACCACCATTATCTTAATCATCCTACTTTAATGTATGATTTAACGGCGAAATCGTAACGGTTCATGTTGCACTTCCTACCTGAAAGGATTTGGGTAGCGTTGCCAGAAGGCAGAAACCACGTGATCCCACGTGCTTCTGATGTCGGATTCGTTAGAAAAGTATTTAGCCATCGTCCTCTGCGCCTTCCTGCCTTCCTTCCTGTCTGTCTGTCTGTCTGCCTGCCAACTAACTAGCCGCTACAGGGCACCGCGGCTGGGCTACAATTGCGGTCTCACCGCTTCTATCTCCATCCAAAGTCCACGACCTGCAAAGATACCAAGAAACCACATGAAATTGATAACATCACTGTTGTATGACGAGGTTTAAGTAGGGAGTAAAACGGTGGAGAAAAACAGGAAATTACGTGGGACCACTGACGTCTTTACCTTATATTAATACACAGTTTAAAGTGAAGCTTTTATTTAATCTGTTCACCAGTTTGATCAGATGAATGTAAACCTGAATGAATGACAGCTATGTCACCTTGACTTAATCAGCGTTCTATGATTGAGCTCAAATCGTGCTTCGAGACTGTTTTACTCATTAGCGTTAAGAAATATTATACGGCAAGATACCACTGATTGGCTAACAGTATCGTCCATAATTCACCTTTGACATCCGAGAAGCCGGCTAACTTGTTAGGACAGATTAGCTAACATTGGCTAGCAAGCATTGTAGCTTCCGCCGTTGTAAAGCCTACCTAGCTGAACGGGATCATTCCTAGATAGTGACAGATTTGTATTCTGGCTAAACCATTTGACAGCACCAACGAGATGTGTATCTACAGTGACAGCGATCGATAGTATCAACGTACCTGCTCTTTTAGCGCATCATGTCCAAACTTTTAAGAATAAAATATTAGATCCGTCATGTTCCCTATTTCGAAATATCCACGTGAGTTAGAAGGGCTGACTGAATCGGAAGTTGTCCAAACTTGGTTACCAACTCGCTTTGCATCGTAAATGGCTGCGTTCATCGAAAACACTCGAACGTTTTAATGTTTAATCTGAATATACGATAGTTTACGATTCAAAATATAAGGTTTATTCCTCCATTTAAACAGCTCCGGGTTTTTTTTCCGCAACAATAAAGCACAGTAAAAAGCCAATCTATTGAAGGTGTCAGTCATTCATGTTTTCCCTATAAGACCATCTAGTGGATATTTGGAAAGCGTGTCTTCTCCAGTCAAATGTACAGTATTTTATGTATTTTTTTTACAACACTATTATATACATATACATATAAAAAAAAGTATAATAAGAGACTTTTAGCTATCGTAAGAGGAATCTGAACATTTAATTTAAAGCTAGTGACAGCTGTCGAACCCCTCTCCACTAGTTGGCGCTGTAATGATTTGGAGGGAGTTAATCCTTCTTCTTCGTGAGTTTGAACCGTGCAGTAGAACAGTGTCCTCCATGGTGTCATTGTAGCTAGCAAGAAAGGTTGAAAACAGATATCTTGCCATTAAAGTGACCCTATAGCAGCCGCTATGACGGGTTACACAGCCGATGAGAAACTACGTCTAGAGCAGCTTACGAAGCTTCGGAGACAATGGCTGAAAGACCAGGAACTGAGTCCCCGGGAACCCGTGCTCCCGCAGAAAGCCCCGGGGCCCGTGGCTAAATTCTGGGCCAGTTTTCTGGAGCCTAAAAGTCTTTGGCGACTTTACGTGAGTTCGTGTCTCTGGAACGTTTTGGTATACACGCACGCTGTGTGGTACCCTAATCAGTTTTTGTAGAAGGGTATACAATTATTACGTGTTTATCTATAACTTCAATGTTGTTTCTGAGTTGGCTAGCTAGCTAAGGTAGCTAAACTTGTGTTTACAATCTCTGCGCTACTCATCAATGCATCATTCTGTCATAGTTTCCATCCATTTTGTTAAACAGCTTTGGTTTAACTTCTTTAAAGACTGAAATGGTGTAGACTAGATACAAGGTTCTGTGAGGCACGACATTTCGTTCCACATATGCCCCTGCATGTAGCTGAATGACAATAAAGCTAAACTTGAACTTGATGAAAAACCGCATCTTTAAGTGACGGCTGTCTGTCGATGGTAGCAGTAGGTCTAGATGATGTGTGAATGTTCTCTAAAGGATGCTTTCCACAGACGTACAAGGTGTACACGGGAGGCGTGTTCGCTGTAACCAGGTTGTTAATCCCTGCCTGGATCGTGCACTACTACGTGAAATATCACATAGACGTAAGTAAACGGGATACAACTTTTCTTTCTCGCTGCGTGCAGTTTGACAACTCCAAATCATTCATCCACGAACATTTGCTCTTCGGTAAATGCCAGATAGCTTTGCAATGCCTTGGTCAAAGAATTTCAGTGCCCTGAGTGACTTCAGAATCAGAATAAATCTGTTTTTATTTGCTATTTAAGATATACAAGAGCAATTGACAATTTCAGTGCATTTGACAATAAAAAACCTGAATTTGAGCCACCCTATCCTTGCAACATAGCTATAATCCCAGATGGAGTTCCAATGGGCTGGAATGAAATGCAGATCAAATCACAGAGACAGTGATAAATGAGTCCAAAACCATATTCGTTGTTTAGTTTATGACTATTTCTTACAGAAACGGCCCTTTGGCATCGTGGAACTGAAGCCCAGACTGTTTCCTGTAAGTACATGACTGGGACATGTAGTCTAACCACATTCTTAACGTAACGTAAACAGCCATTCGAAATTAACGTAAATTATAGTCGATTGTGTCATCTGCTCATTAGCCATGCAGAGGAAACACGTAATTCTGACTTTAAAACAGAAAGGAAAGAAACTCGTGAATAACGTTAACTGCAAAACGGGACATGTGACCCATCGAGTTTGTTGGTAACGGTTTGTTCCCGTTGCCAGGGGGACACTGTCATGGAGACGGGAGAAGTTGTTCCGGATTTACCAGAGAGTCACGGACACCACTGAAGACAGAAGAAAACTTAACATCTACAATGTCTCTTGGTCCCTGTTGTAAAAACTCTTGTGTATATGTTATTAAATATTTACAAATATGTTGAGCATGTTGTCTGAAATATGTCGTCTTTATGAACCGTCATGTAGATCGTTTTTAAATATGTTGCGTGGTGGCTTACTTGTAATATCCTAATGTAGTCCATGAAGCAGACGTCAGGCTTTTTTTGACTGTCCTCCAAAGTCAACAGGTGGCGCAATCAGATTAGAAGCATACCGAGAATACTCACTTCCTGTGAGGGCGGATGGGAACCAGCAAACTTCCGGTATCCCATGATCCCTTGCTTCAACATTGTTTTCAGTTTTTTTGGGGGTTACATCACATTTTTAAACGAGTGACCAAAACTAAAGATGTTATTACTTGAAAAGAACATCGTTATTGAAGCTGGATGCATCTGACAGCGATGAAGTATGAGAATCATTCATGAAAGAGGATTTATTTGACACTAACATCCAAAGGATCCGTAAAGAATTTCCGAGGTAATTTCACCCAGATTCTCAGTTCGCTTTTTGTTGGTCTGCAAGCTAACTTGCTAGCAGACTAACACACTGCTAGCTAACTTGCTAGCAGACAAACGGCCGTCAACCACCTAGTAGTGAAACGATTATAATATCAGTGTTTAATAGACTACTAATATATTGATATAGGACACACTTTGGTTTGATAAACAATCGTAGACGGTGTACACGCCGTCAGTCGCTAGCCGTCGATATGGTGTTGTAATATTTTTGGAGTGGTTAAAATGGTTGTCCCATCGTTTTGTTGAAATGTCTAATCGTAGAACAATGAATCTATAACAGGCTTACGGGCGATCGTTAGCTAGAGCTATGATATGAATTAATATAAGTTGAATTTTATGAGTTGACGGTTGTGTAGTCTGCAAGGTTAACCTAGGCCAACCTTTTTGTAGAAGTTAACCCACAACTTGTCATTGAAACTATTCTCAAACAACTTCAGTGTCCTATTACGCGCAATAGTGAACAGAATTCGAATATGACTCACTTTTTCCGCTCTCCTAGAGCATGGCGATGGCAAAGACGTCGCTACGGCAGCGCCAGAGAAGCGGCACAGCCGCGGGGAAGCTGTCAGAGCTCATGTCCGCGGAAGCGTCTCCTGATTCCAAGTGCCCGATCTGCCTCGACTGCTTCAACAACATCTCCTATCTGGATCTGTGCCTTCACAAGTTCTGCTTCCGCTGCATCCACGAGTGGTCCAAAAACAAGGCAGAGTGCCCGTTATGCAAACAGCCCTTTAACTCCATCTACCACACCATCAAATCTGAGACAGACTTCAAGAAGTACGACCTGCGCCCGTCGGAAAACGGATCTTTCGGCAACTTCGGCGGGGAGCGCTTCCGTTACCGGACGACGCTGACGGGCGTGCGACGCCAGGCCCAGAGGCGGACGTCCCCGCCACCGGATAACGGCGTGATGTTCGAGGGGCTGGTGACAGGCTCGAGCCATGCCCGTGAGGACCGCCGGTTGCGGAGGTTCGTGCTACGCCTGGCGGCGAGGAGGAGGGCGGAGAGGGAGGGGCGGGAGGTGCGCGGGCTCCGGGAGCAGGAGATGGTGCGTTTCCGCAGAGCGCTGTACCGTCGTGGGATCAGGGTGAGGAGCGTGCGTGACGGAGGCCGTTACAGAGACACGTCGGCTGGATTCTACCAGAGGAACCCAGCGTGTCTGCACAGGCTGGTGCCTTGGCTGAAGAGGGAGCTGGTGGTCTTGTACGGAGCACATGGGTCTCTGGTCAACATTGTGCAGCACATCATCATGTCTCGCATCACTAGGTGGGGACGCACACACGCACACATACTCCGTCACACACACACACACACTCTCTCACACACACACACACACACTCTCACACACACACACTCTCACACACACACTCTGTCACACAGACACACACTCTGTCACACACTCTGTCACTCACACACACACACTTTGTCACACACACACCCTTTGTCACACACACACACACTCAGACTCATACACACACGCTCTCATACATACACGCTCTCATACACACACGCTCACACACACACACGCTCAGACTCATACACACTCTCACACACACACACACACGCTCAGACTGATATACACACGCTCTCACGCATGAGGGCACATTAACATGTAACACGTTAACAACTATAAGCATGTGTCAACATAGATCCAACCTGATTAAATACTGTAGGTCAGAACATTGTCAGAACATAGATCGGTCAGGGAGTAGAAAGACTGTGCGAAAATAATGTGGAGTAAATAATGGATATGTGGATATAATGGGATATAATGTGGATATAATGTGGATATAATGGATATGTCCTTGATTCTACCTGACAAGGCCACTGTGGAAACACAGCTTATTCTGTGTCCACTTTCCGAGTGAAAAACACAATTATCTGGTTGAACCAACTTCAGAGAGGTAGCTAAGCACAAAGACCCTTAAGTCACTTTATCTCCCCCCAAAAACCCCCAAATGTTTCTCATTTCTCGGCAGGTACGACATGGAAGACGGCGCCATCCAGGAAGAGCTCCGCCCCTTCCTGCAAGCCCGCACCGAGCACTTCCTGCACGAGTTCATCAGTTTTGCTCGGGCGCCGTTCAACATGGAGGCTTACGACCAGCACGCCATCTACGACTGCCCCGCCCCGTCCTCTGACGATGGCGGCGACGACAGCACGGACTCGTCCTCCGTCATCGCCATCTCCGAGGACGGAGACGGGGGGGAGAGGGGGAGCTCGGTGGATCTGGACCCACCGGCCGACTCCATGTCCAGCGGGGCGCTGAGCCAGACGGCCTGGGATGACGAGACGCCGGGACCCTCGTACTCCTCCGCCGCCGAGGCTGTCCAGCCACCGCCGCTGTCCGTCTTGGACTCGGAGTCCGACAGCAGCCCGGAGGAGGAGGAGGAGGAGGAGGAGGGGGCGTGCGGAGGGGGAGCGACACGGAAGAGCCTTCGCATCCAGATTGATCCGTCTGTCTTCAAGGCTGATGTGGGAGGAGGGAGTAGAGGAGCTGGAGGAGTATGGGGAGGAGGGGGAGGAGCTTCCACACAAAAAAGCCTCCGTGTCCAGATCGAATCGTCTCTCTTGAAGGGCGACAGGAGCTCCGGTGGTGGGAGAGGAAAGGGGGACTGCGTGTCATCCTCGTCCGATGAGGACTGCGTGATCGTGGGGTTCGTCAAGCCGCTTTGCGAGAGGACCCCCGAGCTGGTCAAGCTGTCCTCGGACTCGGAGGAGTCTGTCCAGGAAGAGGTGGAAGAGGTGAAAGAGGTGAAGGAGGAGAAGAAGGAGAAGGTTCAACTGCCCCAGCACATCCGCTTCTCCAGCCTCAGCCCTCCCTCCACCCCGCCTGGTCGCGCCCCCAGGCCGACGTGGACGGAGGCGAGGGTGGAGCAGGATTTGTCCCGGTCCAGGGATGCACACGATGGCTCCTCTCTCTCAGGGAGTAGACGAGGCTCATCCACCAAGTCTGACAGCCGGAGCGATCGCCGGCGTCGGCACCGAAGCAGAGACCGCTCCAGGGAGCGAGGGGAGAGGAGGAGGAGGAAGAGCGGCGGGAGGACCTCCAGGAGCCCCGCCCCCTCCAGGAGCCCCGCCCCCTCCGCCTCCAGGGGGCGACGCCCCTCGCGCTCCCCCAGCCGAGACCGTGACTTTCGTTTCAGACCCAACGAGCGGAGTAGGAGAGGGGACAGAGATGGTGGCCGCTCAAGACACAATCCCAGCGATGGGGCATCATGGCACCACCTCCCCCACCATCGGGACAGGGATGATGGAGGAGGCATAGACAGGAGGAGTCACCACTCTTCCACCTCTCACAGGGACCAGGCGGAGCGACTCAATCGGGAGACCCGGCAGCGGCGGTCCTCGACCAGGAGCTGCTCTAGCTCCGCCCTCTCGCCATCCTCCAGCAGGAAGACGCGTCACGAGAAGCCTGGAGGTAAGAGGAAGTACAAGACGCGACACCTGGAGGACGTCCCTGCCAAGGAGACCCCGTCCACCAAGTCAGCGTACCCGGAGCCGGACTCCTCGTCCTTGGCTGTGAGAGACAGGAAGGGCAGAGAGAAGAGATGGAAGAGATCGAGGGACAAGGCCAGGAAGAGGAGCAGGAGTCTGAGCGTGGAGATCGTCTTCGAGGGAAGTCCTCCAGAGGAAGACCACAGCAAGAGACACCACAAGAAGAAGAAGAAACACAAGAAGAAGAGCAGGAAGCACCGGAACAGAGAGAGGACAGACAAGTCAACTCCTACTATCATCACCATAGACAGTGACAGTGACCACGGTAACCAGGGCTGCAACCCTAGCGATGACGCCCCACCAATCAAAACTACTGTAACAGGAAACCCTGCGGATTCCAGCCTGTTGGAGTCCATGTTACAAAACTGGGAAAAGCTGATTTCACCTCTGACGTCAGAAAACGAAGATCTTAAAACTGAACACCCCTTAACTGCCAAGACGTCTGACAACGGAATTCTAGAACATTCTGACAACGGAATTCTAGAACATTCTGACAACGGAATTCTAGAACATTCTGACAATGTTCCAAAGGACGACAAACCTCGGTCTGCTTTGGAGGATGAGAGAAATCACGTCAACTCTTTGACTCCTGGTAAAAGTCTTTTGTTTGATGGAGTATAACGCCAAGACTGATATTAACGACAGAACCGACTTCCTACTTATGATGGACTGTATGTATTTTAATTTAAAGGGAGATTTTGTTTTAGTTTGTACTAAATTTATTACCTACCGCTCTGCCAAATATTGGTTGTGCCACTGCACCAGTTACGGCTGAATAGCAAAATAATTGAGTCTTATTTCTCATCACCATGCTTTTATTTAGGAGTGGCAGTATTTCTCTCAGTGTTGTAAATGTCCTAACAGAGCCTTGAAATGGTTCAAAACCACACCGTCTCAGGGATACAGACCTGTTCCAGGCTTCAGAACCTTCTAGAAACCAAACCCATATCAACCTGCTGCTTCTGTGATCTGGGACGGAACACTCTTCTAGTATGAGTTGCCATAGCGAGGAATACTGTCAGGGCAGGTTATTATTGGATGCAGGCGATGCTTTGTTCCGGGTCTGCCCAGAATCGGTGTGTGTGTGTGTGTGTGTGTGTGTGTGTGTGTGTGCGTGTGCGCGTGCGCTTGTGCGTGTGTGCGTGTGTGTGTGCGTGCGTACGTGTAAGACAAATACAGATATATTGTTCAGTATATATAGTATACAACATGTATAGTACTATATATACCACAACTCTTTCCTAGGGGGCAAACAATACGAATGACGCTGAGTTGTAAAAGTTAATAAATGATTAGAAATCAAACTTGTTGTTCAAGAAGCATCTGAGTCACTCTTGAACATGTCACCTCTACATGTGTTCCTCTACGTTATCTTTCGTTCTTTGAACAGTTAGCTTCATCAGGAAAACGACTAAAATATTTATTGTCTTATTGAGCCCAGTCCTGTCACACTTTCCTATTAGAGATGACGTGGTTGTCCTGGACATTAAGAGGAGAAGGGAAATGCTCTCCACCCAGGAAATGAAACTCGAGTTAAATGAAAGCTAAGTTGCCATGATATAAGCCTGTCTCTCCTGATAACCGAGGACACTACACCGACGCAGGCAAGAGTTCCCCTGGCCCGTCACAGCGCACTACACAGACGCAGGTAAGAGTTCCCCTGGCCCGTCACAGCGCACTACACTGATAAATAACCGATAAATCATTGTTGTGGAATCTTGATGTTTAAAGTGATTAAAAACCTTCCGCTGTTTCTATAATGAAAATGCCAACAGTGAAGCGATTCAGCAATATTAAGGGATGGGGGATTGAATAAATGAAGGTGAACTTTAATATACGGCTCATTGTAACTTTTTTTAATTGACTTTATTAGAGCACATCTGTAGGCAGTACGTTATCTACACGGACGCAGTTCAGACATGACTTGGAAGAAATTCTTAAGAAGACCAAATTCTCCCTACTTTGTGGAGAATTTTCTAGACTCAAACACACATCCTGAAGACGAAAGGGTGTATGTGATGTACTATAGTACTACCAAAGAAAACGCAGAAAAGATTAAACTGAATGGATTCGAACGGTCCAACGGTGAGGGAAGGACACTCGGAGCTGGAGTCTACGTCAGCAGAGACTTCAAACAAGTCGCGCAAAATCTCTCAGGTGTCTCTGAGAAAAAGCGACGAGTTTTGAAGCTACGCGTCAATGTGGGCAGAGTGCTGATCATAGATGAAGCGGATCACCCTGAGATGAAGACATGGCAGGGCAGCTACCACAGCAGCTGGCTGAAAGCAGGGGCTCTCCGACCCGGTAGCTCAGAAGAATATTGCATTCATGACCCAAACAGAATCAAAGTCGTGTCCGTTACGAAAAACTTGTAAGTTAAGAAAATCATCTCCACGTTATATGAAAATGAAGGACCGCAATATGTCAATATTTTTATGGTAACATGTTTTAACACTGTTAATGCTAATACCGTAAAACTTCAAATTGTAGCCCGGGCTTCTATTTACCCAAATCGCCTAACTGCACCGGCTTGTATATGAGACAGGTGTCTATAAGAGACAAGTCTTTCATTTTGTCGTCTTCCTCGGACAGACGGTTTGCAAGTTCAGCTTTATTTTTTTTTTTTTTTTTGAATTCCGCCATTCTCAGTTGGGGTTGGGACGCAGCTTCCTTGCACAGTCTTTGATCAAAACCGGAAATGGTCTTGAGCCGGGCTAGTAAGACGTTGTCGGATCCAAATTTGGGTTGGGTGTTTATGAACAATGTCGCAGCTTTAAATGTCATAGCGGGAAGGGGATCGATCACTTAGAGAATTCTTGCAGTGTTTGTGGTCTGCCACGTAGGGCATGAGGTGGTATTTGGAGACTTAAGAAAAACTGAAGACTAAAAGAAAGTTCGTTAAACTCTTTTTTAACGTTGCCATAGTGATGAGTCGTTCGTGAACTGTTGTGGTGTCTGTCACGTGAAATCGAATCAAACATAGAACAGACGATCTGACGGGTTTGAGAAGATCACAACTCGATACAAAGAAACCCAGACCAGGACTCTATTTGAGACCGGCCTTTATTTTCCCAAACCTGTCGTCACAGCAGGCGTTTAAAAGAGACAGGTGTCTATTTGAGACTCGGCTATTATTTGAAGTTTTACGGTATTTTACTTTAACGTGGTGTGAGCGGAATTTAAAGCATTTAAATGTAGTTTAAGTCATTCTGTCATATATATTTAATTCATTTAACAGACTCTTACCTAAATTAATGTGCAAATAGAAGTGATAGAAGGTACGTGTGTTATGCCCCGGTAGATGCAGCCAGCTGACGGAAGGCGATGAGCCGCTACAGCATCAAGCTTATGTGATGTACCACGGGACAACCACAAAGATCGGCCAAGCCATCTGGGCTAACGGCTTCAAGCCGTCTTCAGACGGCATGCTCGGCAAAGGCGTGTACGTGTCCCGGGACATCCGCAAAGCCATCAAGTACCCCATCGATGACTCCATCCCCGACTCTGACAGGGTGGTGTTGAAGGTGAAGGTGGATGTGGGGAGGGTGAAAGTGATAGACCAACAGAATCATCCCATGAAGAAGACATGGCACAGCAATGGGTATGATACTGCCTGGTTACCACCAGGCAAGGGCATGGTTCGTAGCAAACAGGAGGAAGACTGCATCTACAATCCGGAGAGGATCAAACGGATAGCTATCCTGAAAGTACCCATACTGAAAAAGTAGGTGGACACGAGAACTGCGAGAGGTCTGAACGATCCTGATTACTTTCTTGATAGCCACTTCCATGAGGATAATAATATTGTTGTGACACTTTATGCTTGTTTCTTGTTACAGATTGAACCCATCGTTGGAATGAACCTCGTTGTCTCGACGTTGTCCGCTTAAATCGGCAAGAAACTCATTGATCATCATTGTAAAGTTTTCAGTTTTAATTTCTGTCTTTGTTGGAGTCAAAAAATAAGACAACAATAAGTTCTACATTATTACCTGATATTACATTATTTAGACTACTCAATTACAATGGTAAAATACTTTTAGTCCATATTGATTGTAGGTGATAAAAAAACGAAATAATAAAAAAACTACTTTTAAATGGGTGCCTATAGTGTGAAATATTTGTTTCTAAAAATGAATTTCGAAAAAAATAAGAACTATTTTATTTCAGCCTAATTTGAATGTCAGTTTTGTAATGTCACCGGAGAGACGAGAGCACTGACGGTCACATGGAAACGCGTCTGGAAACAGGAAGTTGAACTATAAAGCGGTTTGCCTTCAGTTTAAGCTGGTCTTAGTGTGCACACCCATAAGCGTTCATCTTACCAGGGAATATGGCAGCCAACGTACAAATTAAGGTAGTTAACATGCTCAGCAGAAAACCAGCAGGCCAATGTTTCAAGATTAGCCCTAGCTTCAACTCCCGCTCACATTACATTCAAGTCAGCATGTACTGTGTAGTAGCGAGGTAGCAGCTAGCCAGCTAGCTAGCTAGCTAGCGTCTTCTGATAGCCATAATGCGAGTCATCTTCGCTGTAAGCGTTTGCATACCACGATATATTACATATCGCATATCTAAAACGGTATAGCTAAAGTTGGTATCTTGCCTGTAACATGTCAATTTCGTGGTTTTAGTTACTGGCTTAGTCGCCAGCTACTGGCAGGTTGACGCGGGATCAGAGTCAGTCGTAAAGGCAACAGCATGTCATTAAGAGTTCAAGAGAACGAAACAGTTAAAATCTCTTTATCTCATCTAGATTGGAATTATTGGAGGGTCTGGTCTCGATGACCCAGACATTTTAGAAGGGAGGACGGAGCGGTACGTAGATACACCGTATGGAAAACCATCAGATGCCCTCATAGTCGGAAAGATTAAGAACGTGGAGTGTGTGCTTCTGGCAAGGTAAGCAAAAAAAAAAAATTCCTTTGCGATTTTTTTTTAATCCTGTAAGGGAACGACCAATATATGACAATAGCACCACCGAGTGGCTTCAAGGTTCGCCATATTGGAAACACTTTGGGTCAAACTGTAGAAGCTGAAAACAGTGTGAGAACGCCAAAACGTCATAACCCGTCTTGTGCGCCTAGCAGGGCGGTGAAGATGACAGGCGCGGAGAGTTTAATTATCCATTATTCATTTTCTGAACAACCTCCAGAGCCTTCCAGAGATTAATCTTTGAGCCTGTTTAACTGTCTTCCTTTTGCAGGCATGGCAGGCAGCACACAATTATGCCCAGCAATGTGAACTACCAGGCCAACATCTGGGCATTGAAGGAGGAGGGCTGTACACACCTTCTGGTCACTACAGCCTGTGGCTCTCTCCGAGAGGAAATCCAGCCAGGAGACATTGTCCTCATTGACCAGTTCATTGACAGGTAGGCGTCTTAGTTGTCATGGGGGGAAAAAAAGAATCATTTTTTGGTCAGTTATTAGTAAAGTAAAAAAAGAAAGTTTTTTTTTTGGAGTGATGTATGCTCTGGAAACTTCCACGTGTAAAATAATGTGAACTGTGGACGAACACCCAAGTAGTTCATTCATGGTGTCTGTGTTCGGTGAATCTGGCCAGATGTTTCCTGAGTCTCTTGTGATCACAGACTTCCTTACTAGTCACCTATGAACATAAACATATAAACAGCTGGTATAACCTTGTGCTTGAAAACGGTGCAATATGAACCCTATGTACACACACACACACAGACACACACACACAGACACACACACGCACACAGTCAGACACACACAGACACACAGACAGACGGACACACACACAGACACACATACAGACACAGACACACACCGACAGACAGACAGACACACACACACACGCACACACACCGACAGATAGACACACACACACCGACAGACAGACACACACACCGACAGACAGACACACACAGACACACACACATACACACACACAGACAGACACACACAGACACCTGCATGACAGACTATGTTCTCAAGCCAGGTAACATCCCACTCGATCCTGTGAGACTAAAATGTCAGAAATGCACCTTTTACATGTGAGTACGTTCACTGAGAGATGTCAGAAATGCACCTTTTACATGTGAGTACGTTCACTGAGAGATGTCAGAAATGTCAGAACCAACGTTCTCACACCTCAAGTTTCAAACAGTCACCCGCTTCTCACAGTCCGATGTTCCAGCCCCCCCCTCTCGCTGTCTCTCGCTCGCTCTCTCTCGCTCGCTCTCTCTCGCTCGCTCTCTCTCGCTCGCTCTCTCTCTCTCGCTCGCTCTCTCTCGCTCGCTCTCTCTCTCTCGCTCGCTCTCTCTCGCTCGCTCTCTCTCGCTCGCTCGCTCTCTCGCTCGCTCTCTCTCTCTCGCTTGCTCGCTCTCTCTCGCTCTCTCGCTCGCTCTCTCTCGCTCTCTCGCTCGCTCTCTCTCGCTCTCTCTCGCTCGCTCTCTCTCTCGCTCTCTCGCTCGCTCTCTCTCGCTCTCTCTCGCTCGCTCTCTCTCTCTCGCTCGCTGTCTCTCGCTCGCTGTCTCTCGCTCGCGCTCTCTCTCTCTCCCTCACACACGCATCATTATCTCGTTGAGGTCAGATAGGCCTACAACTCATCTTGTTGTTCCATACTTGCATTCCGGATTGATGAGCGGAATTCTGCTTCCTAGAGCATTCAGATTCTAATTGAGAATGTGTTTATATGTTGCATTCTGAAAGGGTTGAATGGAAGGTATTTAGCTCATTCAGAACCTCCCTACTGCCCTCTCCAGACCAGCTCTAGATGTAGATGATCTCTCCCTGAACATGTAGTCACAAGGCTTCTTCCATGTGGTCACTCTCTGGTTGTCCTGGGAGGTTTTCCTGGTCTTCCTCTGTGGTTTAGGTTGGTTAAGGTGCAGTCTTGCATGCCCGCTGCCCCTCTGTGACTTCTTTTTGGAAAAAAGGCCTTAACGAATGAAACGTGATTGAGATAGCTCACAAACCTTCCCCTCCAGTATAGATCTTTTTAATGTTTACAAGGTGCATTTGTCTCCTGGCTTTAAATAGAACTAGCACAACTAGAGCTGTGTTATGTAATGTCCCATGTGT
>BROE01000012.1:16452111-16462111 GCA_036571765.1 Plecoglossus altivelis | reverse complement strand
AGCATACATTAGCAAAGCACAAGGTAGCTTAGCATACGTTAATAAAGTGTAATGTAGTTTAGCATACCTTAGTAAAGTGGAATGTAGTTTAGCATACCGTAGTAAAGTAATGTAGCTTAGCATACCATGGTAAAGTGTAATGTAGTTTAGCATACCTTAGTAAAGTGGAATGTAGTTTAGCATTCCGTAGTAAAGTAATGTAGCTTAGCATACCATAGTAAAGTAATTTAGTTTAGCATACCTTAGTAAAGTGTAATGTAGTTTAGCATACCATAGTAAAGTAATGTAGCTTAGCCTACCTTAGTATAGTGTAATGTAGTTTAGCATATTTTACTAAAGTGTAAAAAAGTTTTGCATACCTTAGTAATGTAGTTTAGTATACCATAGTAAAGTAATGTAGTTTACCATACCTTAGTATAGTGTAATGTAGCTTAGCATACCATAGTAAATTGTAAAGTAGTTTAGCATACCTTAGTTAGGTGTAACGTACCTTAGCATACCTTAAGTAATTTAGTGTAATTTAGTTTAGTATTCCTCAGTTAAGTGTAATGGAGCATATCTCGGCGATAGAGGCTTGGAGACATTAATCATCTAGATGAAGTGCTGTTCTCCGTTAGCAACATTAGCTTAGCGTAAGTGTAGCTCTGAGACATTAATCATCTATATGAAGTGCTGTTCTCCGTTAGCAACATTAGCTTAGCGTAAGTGTAGCTCTGCAAGGCTTCGTTTTTACGACTTCCCTAAAATGGATTGTAGCGCAGCCTGCAAGAGGACAACAAAACTCTGACTCAATCTGAAAGTCGTCATTAAAAGCAGCATTGTAGCTTAAATGAATTCAGGATCAGAAACGGTTTTATTCGCCGCGCAAGATATACAAGCACAGAATTTACTGTGGCAGGGAAGTGCAAACATAGAACATATATGAAACACATAAAGAAGGTAGATCAAAATATAATAAAAATCTATTATAAAATACAAATAAGTGGACACCAGCTTTACAGATGGGGTTAATATAACTATAGTAAGTGGGGTATATACAGTGCAGGTGGAGGGGGGGGGGTATATACAATTCAATTCCATTTCTTTCTTTACCTGTAGGCTTGGCAGTAGTGTTGGTCCTAACAGTCTGAGTGCTAGGACTACATAAGGCTAAAGCGTTTTCCTGCCAGTATGAATGACGTTTTCCTGCCAGTATGAATGACGTTTTCCTGCCAGTATGAATGACGTTTTCCTGCCAGTATGAATGACGTTTTCCTGCCAGTATGAATGACGTTTTCCTGCCAGTATGAATGACGTTTTCCTGCCAGTATGAATGACGTTTTCCTGCCAGTATGAATGACGTTTTCCTGCCAGTATGAATGACGTTTTCCTGCCTGACGTTTTCCTGCCAGTATGAATGACGTTTTCCTGCCAGTATGAATGACATTTTCCTGCCAGTATGAATGACGTTTTCCTGCCAGTATGAATGACGTTTTCCTGCCAGTATGAATGACGTTTTCCTGCCAGTATGAATGACGTTTTCCTGCCAGTATGAATGACGTTTTCCTGCCGCTGGTTGTGAATAACAGCAAAGGGATTTAATGATGAGTGTCTGCATATGTCATCTGTCTCTCCGTATATGTAAACATTTGTTAAAGTTTGTTTCTCTGTCTCCCTCTGGCCACACACATTCTCACCTTCTTTCCCTCCCATCCCTTTATCTCCCTCCCACCTTCCCTCACCCCCCTCCTGCTTCCCACCCTGTGCCCCCCTCTCCCGCTCCAACCTGCGCCCCCCTTCCTCCCCCTTCCTCCCCCTCCCCCAGGTGTGCGTAGACAACGTGTTGAAGACGATGAAGGAGAACGCTAACAAAGCTAGCAGCCTCCTTCTCTCAGCCATCCCTCTGATCTGCCAGATGGACTGGAGCTCTTATCTGAGGAGTCTGCAGGTAGCAACCATCTCCCATCTCCTCACACCTCCTCACACCATCTCCTACCTCCTCCCGCCTCCTCACGCCATCTTACACCATCTCCCACCTCCTTACACCTCCTCACGCCATCTTACACCCCCTCCCACCTCCTTCCACCTCCTCATCTTACACCTCCTCACACCATCTTACACCTCCTCATACCATCTTACACCTCCTCACACCATCTTACACCTCTTCACACCATCTTACACCTCCACACACCATCTTACACCTCCTCACACCATCTTACACCTCCTCACACCATCTTACACCTCCACACACCATCTTACACCTCCACACACCATCTTACACCTCCACACACCATCTTACACCTCCTCACACCATCTTACACCTCCTCATACCATCTTACACCTCCACACACCATCTTACACCTCCTCACACCTCCTCTCACCCCCTCACACCACCTCCCACTGCTCATACCCGCTTTACACCACAACTGCTTCTAAAACCTTAACTTTATCAATGATAAATGCATCATTTATAACGATATAATGAAATACTATGGGGTTTACAGGGCAACATATGTGATGCACACAGTGTTTGTGTGTTGCAGTGAAACTCAGGGCAGAGGGCAAAGTTTTGTGGCATCACAGACGCTTGTGTACGGTTGCTAGTACACACTCGGTTCATACGTTTTCCAAACTAGTTTTAGCTGAACATCAGGTTTTATTTGACCCACATTTACAAAGCGAAAGAAAAAAAAACCCATATCAGAAGAGCCACATAGCATCCTCACAATCGAGGCGGGTGTTGTTTTGTTACCTTGGCAACGGGGAAGGGAGTTGCTGGTCAAGCAGAATTCTTTAGTGTTTCTGTGACTCAGGCTGGGCTAAATGTATCCTAGGCCCTGGCAGTAGAACTGACTCATGTTGGTCTGGCCTGCTGTAGCTCAAGAGCTCAAGAGCTAATACAGAATAAAGTATTAAGTCATCAGTGACACATCTGCAGCTGGGTAACAGAGAAATGCGTGTGTGTGTGTGTGCGGGAGTGTGTGTGCAAGAGTGTGTGTGCGAGTGTGTGTGTGCGCGCGCGAGTGTGTGTGTGCGCGCGTGTGTGTGTGTGCGCGAGTGTGTGCAAGAGTGAGTGCGCGCGCGTTTGTGAGACAGAGAGTGAGTGAGCGAGTGTGCGGTAGTCTATGAGTGTGTACATAATTATACGATAATACCACTTACTGTTTTTTAATTCACCGTCTCAATTTGTATCAATTAACTCAACCTGTTTTGTTTGTTTTTCTGTTTGCCAGTTAACAGCGCAGTCCTCAGTTATGTTACCCAAACACTGAAAACACCTGGAGACTGAAGCACTGCAGCTACTGAGCCCAGCTCTAACCTCTGACACACACACACACACACATACGCTCATACACACACACACACAAACGCTCACACACACACACACACAAACGCTCACACACACACATACACATACGCTCATACACACACACAAACGCTCACACACACACACACACATACGCTCATACACACACACACACATACGCTCACACACACACACACATACGCTCATACACACACACACACATATACGCTCACACACACATACGCTCATACACACACACACACACACTCACTCTCTCACACACACACGTTTTAAATCTTACATGCTCTCCTTGTGCCTAGTAACCACAAGCCTTGTGTGTGTGTTGTGTGTGTGTGTGTGTTGTGTGTGTGTGTATGTTAATGCACGTGTATGAGTGGAAATGGGAGTAAAGATCACAGACAATCCACCATGTGAGACCAAGGCATGTTAGAATGGTCAGGTGGTCACACACGCACGCATTTGCGTGTCCACGCCCACACACACACACACACACACACACACACACAGACACAGACACACCCTGGTGCCCACAGACAATGGATTACCCCAGTCTTCAACGGCTTGTCATCACTGACTCACAATAAGAAAGTGCCTGGCATGTACGTCTTCTGCACAGACATCAGGACTTTGTTGTCACGTACGGACTCATCATGTTCTCTTGCACGGCCCACAGATTAGCGCTCACACACTCGATCAATACGGTTCGTTCGATTCCTCAATCAAGCATCAGATTATTTCAATTGAATCACGTTTAAAATAGCGGGGATTTTTTTTCGTGTCATCTGTTATCTAATGATCGGTATGATACTCGTAAAGATGCTGTTGTTTCGGTGTGAAGGATCCAGATTAGTTCTCTGTTCTGTGGACGAACCAGCATGTAGCTTGCTTCCTAGAGGACAATCATGTAGTGGGACTTTTCGAACCTGTTCAGTCTAATTCTGTTTGTTATTACTGTTCCTCTTCTTCATAAATGGGATTTATGGCATTTATGTGTGAAAAGGTTTCACAAACTCTTACTCCACTGATGGAGTTAGCTTTCAGACGAAAAAAAAAAACTCATTGTGAAATCAAGTAGGAGTGAGACGGTGGACTGAGCAGACTGAGGACTAAGGGGGTGGGGTGGAAATGAATGCATTGGTTTTCATACCAGCAACTATGCCTTGTTTATTACAGTCCGGAGTTTAACACTGGTTACCAAGACAACGCGTTTGTTCAACTAGCGTGTATGATTTAGCAACAATGCCGTTGACTACACCATTTTAAAAAGCAACGGTTTAAAAGTGTCATCGTTTCAAATGGATACAAATCTGGCTGCTGTCCTAACAACTCATGAACTGGTTTTTGAGGAACCTGGTGTATATTTGTGTGTGGAAAAAGCGAGTTGATATTCCAAAGGCTCAGAGTCTTATGATTTGTGAGCAAGACTTTAACGGGCACACATCTCACGAGCTAGTTCCATGTTCGAACCTGATGACGTGTGTTTCTGTTTGATCATAGTGGCTGTGTTCTAGAACCAACTTCTTAAAAACGCTTCCTGTTATACAAGCTCAACATGTTGTGCCACTATTATTATTATTAATAATAACTACAAGTGAACAACGATAGGTCATACCTTCAAATTATGTTTACGATATTATGTACCAATCTTAGTTATTGTATTCGCAGGTTGTGTCAACCGCATAACTTGCAAAGAAAAAAAAAGATCGTTCCTCATTTATTTGTCGTGAAAATAAATGAGGAAGTCGCCTACTTCTCTACGGTGACTGAACATTGGTGATGACCAAAATAAAAAGACATTTGTCCACGCTCACCCACCAGTTGAACTGGTAAAACGAACTAACTAAAAGGTCAGTCATGCTAGGAATGATGCTATGAAACAGGGGTCCATTTTAAAGAACTTAAAGATCTAGCATGCTTACAGTGAGTCCTGAGAATGACCTTTTCCTTCTTGTTTAACAATATTGAGCTGTCTTGCTTTTAAACATGTTCTGAATGTTGCTGTCAGGCAGTGAAAGATGAATAAATTATGATTTTGCATTGCGAAACACGTCTCGTCTCTCCAGTCAGTATCTACAAAACAAAGTTCTTGCTTAACGTGCACAAGGCCTTCACAGTAGAGATCAACTCGCCATCATCGTCATGCACCTCAAATAAAGAAATGGTAAACATTTGACCAATTTATATTAAATTAAAGTTCGCTTAAGCAGCACATTCTTTGCTTCAATAAACCCTCGCCCCTTTCCTAGAAGAAATGTGTGCCATGGTAAACAATTAGCTCATTTAACAAGTTCATTACAACAGCACATTCTTCCTTGCTTCAATATTGCCGCCTCCCACCCGTCTATCTCGCTGCCCGCTCGTGCAAAATGTAGCAGCGATGTTCCAAAGTTATTTGCGTCTTTGTCACCCGTCTGGCACGAGGCGATAAGACAGTTGTACAGGGCGTGTGATTCCGAAGTTTGGTTAAGGCTTATGGTTTCTCACGTTTACAAAACAAGAATATCCATGCTGGCCCGCGTGTTTGTAATATAAACTGTATCTAAATTGTGCTTGGCCTAGTTTACGCGTTACCATAACTTTTCAATGCGACCTTGTCATAAAATAGGATTCGGAGCCGTTTGCATCACGTTACATAGCCTACATAATCAGTATTTATAACATTTCTTTGGACATTTAGCCAAATACGAATGTTTTTCTCATTTCTGAAGGCACGCCCTGTCTTTATCTAAAGTTACAGTAGTCCACGATGCAGTCTCGTGACCATTTTTTCCAAGGGGGTTGAAGATTTTGAAAAGTATACACTCAAATTAGTTTTAAAAAAAATTCAGAGGAAAAATAACATTTGTATGACCTTAATTGATTACTTTAATTCGTCAATATTAGGCTACATTCGTTCCAAAGGTGTATTTAGACCTATATTATTTTATATTTAAAGCATATATTTAGGCTAATACTGTTTGAAAAGGTATTTCACTTGAATCCACACTTCAGTCGTCGAAAGTGGTTTTAAATAAGTGGGTTATCGACTTGAAGAGACATAACTTCCTCTACCGTTTAAAAATAAAAAAAATCTTGATAGGCTATCATTTCTAAAGGCATACTTTCCTCAAATACAATTTCGTTGTTACATTGTTACCCTAACTAGAACCATTTACATTGCGATGGTGTACATCAAATGGTTGACTTATTTTATTGACAAAGAAACAGTCAAAAAGGTTTTGACGTTACAATGTTCATGTTTTCATCATTGTCAATCACGATACAATCCATCGACTTAGTGAAAGCTTGATGGTAGCCCAAAACAGGTCTACAAATAGTATGGACCTGTTATTTTATAGTAAAATAGCCATATTTAACAATATCAATGTTAAAACCACCTAAAATGCAATAGAATACAATAATCGTCCATATAAGAGCTTTTTTTCTGGTCATGATTGCGCATTTAATTAATTTGAGAGATTTCACCTGAACATACTGCAGAACTATACAGCAGCGTAACAAATCGCAATTATTAGATCTGAACATAAATACCACTCAAGTGTGGCCGCTATACAGGGTCACATATAAAGACTTTTAACCTATCTTATGTGTCTTATTTAAATTATAAACCGTTAAAATTACTAGGTTTAAAAAGTGCTCTAGCATGCAGGGAGACTAATATTTAATTGAAACGAATAATTCACAGGCGTCAGAGAGACCAGCTCATCCAGTGGCCGTTTTAAACTATAAAGTTTGTAAAAAGTCAACGACCGCCACATGGTCGTTTTCTCGAGCCAGATCCACCGGTCGACAGTCTCTATTATCACGGGCGTTCGGATCTGCACCGAATTTAACGAGAATCTTCACCGTGTCCAGAAAGCCCATCCTGGCTGCGTCGTGAAGCGGCGTTGTCCCGGTGTGCCGGTCACGGATGTTGGGGTCTGCTCCAGCTTGAAGAAGCAGCAATGCTACCGGAGTACTTCCCATCATCATCACCTGAGATTTGAAACAAATGTCGTTTATTAGAAGCACATTTTCATAGTCTCTCTGTCGTATTTGCTGAATAACTTTCCCGAGTGTTCGCATGTAGGCCTGAATGTATCCCTAACTAAAATCATTGCACACAAAGCAGGTCTATAGGCCCACAATAAAAATAAAAACATCGTCACATCTAGTTTAACACCGGGTGTCTGTAGATTTCTAGTGAATATAAAAACAGAGGAATTATCAGCCTAAACACACGCATGCGCTGTCTGTTCATTTTAAACCACGTTTAAGGTTCTTGCCCAAAGTATTCTTGTCCTAAGAATACTTAGGACAAGAATACTTGGCAGTTTGACACATTAACTATTTAGCATATACTGAAGCAATATTAGATTTAGGATCATTAAGAAGTTAACATGTGTATGGAAGTTAATAGACGTTTAAAGATGAACTGCGGTGATACACAACAGATATTCAAGTCCTGCCAGCATCTCTATTCTTCACGTGTCGATTGGTTTGTGTAATGATATTATCAAACAACAAATTACAATAATCGCACATTCTGGGTTTTGAACTATTTGTCAGAATTGATCAAGAACATCCTAAATGATCGATTTTCCAATAATCAGGCATTCATAACTAATCAGTAAAAAAACAACTTCATTTGCACTGCTTATATTAATAGCATGTACGCTTGTGTACAAACTTAGTACAAAACCTAACCTCAGTCCTAAATTATAGTGATAACAGAACATACAGTCATCAAGACGCAACAGTAATCCTAACCGCCCAACACACATACCGAACACAAACACACCCAACACACACGTAACATAAACGGTGACACCGACCTGCAACGGTGTCCTTCCAAAGCAGTTCACTCCGTTGACATCGTCTATTTCGTGAAGCAAAGCCTTCACACATTCGGTGTTACCCGTAGCTGCTGCAGTCGCGAGCTCGTCCATCTTCAAGCGCCGTCGCTATTCGGTTCAAGTCAAAAGAACAAGAGGGTAGAAATTCCTTTTGACAGGTAGCCGGTCTTGGCAAATTGCTGCGTTAACGTCCGTATATTAAGAGCATAATTTCACGTATTCTAAATTCCTCGTCAATGTTTTGTTTCGTGTCTTGCCAGATTTCGGAGATAAAGATTTCTGGTGTTCAAAGTAGAAGACCCCCGTTCCTCAGATAGGCGGATTTAAAGCGCTCATCGTGTGACGGTGATCGCGCGTTGTGTCTGGGCTTGTCCTCAGCTCTCAGCTCGTGCTGCAGTAACACAAACATGCGCATGCTCCTCGGAAGCGCCACTCTTACTAACACCCACACGCGCTCTAAACAATCGCGAGGAGGATTTTAAGGCAAAGTAGCACGAGCACAAATCAAATTCCTCGTTATTAGCCTTACAGCTAAGCTCCACATTGGAGGAAAGAATTCGTATAGAAATATTTATATCCCTCTCGCGTGCTTCTTGTAACCCTGTTGGCTAGATTATACGGGTTGCATTCACTGTTACGGCAGGTGGAATAATCATGAGTTCTGTACGCTTTAACGATGACTGTAGTCTGTGTTGGTTTATAGAATACACTATACCTATATATGTTCGGTTCGCTGTCACGTGACGAAAGGTTTGGTGGGTTGTTAGGATCAGGATAACAAGTTGTACTAAAAATAATAATTAGTTTTCAATTATGATCATTATTTCAGCTTGTTGGAGACGATAAGGTGTATCAGTATTTACTATCAATTTATTAGATAACTTATTTTCTGGTCAATAACAATATAAACAACGATAAAACGGAAACTTTTAGTCTTAAATGTACCTGCCCAGAACAAATAAATAGTTTAAATTAAATGATGTCCGATGTCACTGCCACGTGATATTTTAATTGACAGGTATGTGTAAGCGTTTGTGTACAAGGTGTATTTGTGAAGTTGTATAAGTTTCCCATCTTAGTGTTCTTAACTGTTAGGATTTGTGTGTTTCTGGAGCTAAATCCATCTCAGCTGTTGCATTGTGGGATGTTGGAGTCGTTCCTGCCAGCCTCCACACATTCCACCTGGGAGCTTGGTTAGGGGAATACCTATGAAGCTCTGGGGCCACAATGACGTCATCCAAAAAGAGGCTGAAAGTCCCTTATTGTAGCTGCTAGACCAGTCCGCATAGACACACACACATACACACACACACATACAGATACACACACACATACACACACAGACAGACAGATACACACACACACACAGACAGACAGATACACACACATATACACACAGACAAACACTCACAGGCACACATACACACATACAGATACACACACATACACACACAGATACACATAGAAACACAGGCGGACAGGCAGGCAGGCAGACAGACAGGTAGGCAGGCGGACAGACAGGCAGGCAGGCAGGGCAGGCAGACAGACAGACAGGCAGACAGACAGGCAGGCAGGCAGACAGGCAGACAGACAGACAGACAGGCAGGCAGGCAGGCAGGCAGGCAGACAGAAAGGCGTCTGTAGGACATAATGATTGAACTCCTGGCATAACAACAGCTCTTGTATTGGCACCCTGTCAGGAACAAAGACAGAACTCCTACAGCACCAACAGATTCTAAGGGAAGTTAAAAATAAACGAAGTGGCTGTTAAACAGCGAGGGGTTAACTCCATCAACAGGAGACTCCTCACCAGTGTCCACACACACACACACACACACACACACTCACACACACACAC
>BROE01000012.1:16443310-16451179 GCA_036571765.1 Plecoglossus altivelis | reverse complement strand
CACACACACACACACACACACACCCACACACATACACACACACACACACACACAGTGTCCCACAGCCCAAGACTGCATTTATGGCAACATCCTTAACGGTCCTGGAAACATCCTGAAAAGTAAACAGAAATCCAACATGGATGTCATGTGTTGAACCTCTGTGTGGCTTAAGGCCATGCGTGACCTTTGACATGTAGCAGAGTCCAATTCGTTTATTCCAAAGTAGGAAGTTCACGTCAAAAAATAGTTTGCTGTCCAAAACTATTTAAGATCAATTGACTGACATAGCGTGTGTGATTTTGCACAAGAGATAGGGCATGTTTTGAATATATTTATCTTTTTTTATGAGTGTACTTTCTTTTCTCCCCAGTCAATATTTATTCAAGGTTATTTATTAACACACAATGCTGTTGTAAACTAGACTCTAATGATCTCAGTAGTTTAGATGTATCCTATGTGCTGGTTTATGAGTTGTGTGTGTGTGTGTGTGGGTGTGTGTGGGTGTGTGTTTCCTTGTTCCTGTTGTGTCATACACACATGATATGGCTCTCTACAAAGAGGCTCTTGTTAGCTGCAAAGAGAGACCAGACCACAGCTGTTTTGTGGCAGACACACACACATATACATACACACACACACACACATATACGTACACAGACACACACACACACACACACATATGTACACAGACACACACACACACACACATATATGTACACAGACACACACACACACACACATATATGTACACAGACACACACACACACACATATACATACACAGACACACACACAAACACACTCATATATGTACACAGACACACAGACACACACACCACACACAAATAAATGCACATATGTACATGCATACACACATATGCATACACATATGCCCACACACACACACTGCACACACATACATTCACATATGCACATGCGGATGCACACATATACATACACATACAGTATGTACACACACGCAAACAAACTGATCCAGTAGGATATAGTCACATGCACCCAGAATAACCGCCACTCAAACATAACTGCCTAAGTATACTGATCAAACACACACACACACACACACACACACACACACACACACACACACACACACACACACACACCCTTGTAAACTATTCATTGCATTATCATGCTCTCTATCATGCCCAGTAAAGTAATATGCTGTCCAGCCTGTTGAGGAATGAGGAGGCTGATTACAATAATTGCTGCCCGCCCTGATGATAAATTCTCTAAAACGAAAGTATCAACTAGACAGAAAAAGAATGAAAAAAATGTGATGCATCCTGTTGTGTGGTGTGCCAAATGTGTTTATGTACAAAAGTGAGGTTTGCCTCTGTGTGTGTGTGTGTGTGTAGTTATAGTCTGTTGTAGCTTGTGTTTCTGTGGTTATGGTGAGGGTTTGTTACAGTGTGTGTTTTTGTGAGTGTGTGCGTGTGTCTGTGTGTGTGTTTTCTGTGAATTATAATCAGAACTTCTAAGAATGAGATTTTGAGAGAGGTTGTCTCCTTCTATAAGTTCCTGGAAAGGTTGTTCAACAACGTTATCTGTTGATGTGTTAGTTGTGTGTGTATAAGTGTGTGTGTGTCTGTGTATGCATGTGTAAGTAGGCAGGCTAATTTCAATGGTAGAATTCCTGGGTCATTCAAGTCGTGAACAGTTTCTGTTATCTCACAATGGAATATATCATCTGCTGTCTAGAATTTGGGGGGGGGGATTAATGATGTCTTATAAGCTTATGGTATCACAATCATATTATCATTCTCATAGTAATGACAGGTTGCTAAACTAAAATCGATTGTTCGTATATTCTATCTGAATCTTCATTTATGAATCGGTTCCTACAGCAATTTCAACTTTGTATTGAAAACAGTCATATGGAACCTGATGCCTGCTAGTTATCTAGGTTTTCCTTTTCTCACTAGAATTGAAACCGCCGATCTTCTTGCCCCAGACAGAGAGAGAGAGAGAGAGAGAAAGCGAGAGACAGCGAGAGAGACAGCGAGAGATAGCGAGAAAGACAGCGAGATATAGCGAGAGAGAGAGAGACAGCGAGAGAGACAGCGAGCGATAGCGAGAGAGAGACAGCGAGAGAGAGAGAGAGACAGTGAGACAGCGAGACAGCGAGACAGCGAGAGAGCGAGAGAGCGAGAGATAGCGCGCGCGAGAGAGACAGAGACATAGAGAGAGAGGGAGAGAGAGAGAGAGAGAGACATAGAGAGATAGCGAGAAAGATACCGAGAGAGAGAGAGACAGAGAGATAGAGAGACAGAGAGATAGAGAGACAGAGAGATAGAGACGGCGAGAGATAGCGAGACTCCTCATGTGCCGCTGCAAATCTCGCCAATCTTGACCAGTCATCATTCTCCTCGTCCAGGAAGGAGACGACAGTGTAACTGTCTCTCCATTTAACCTGAGTGTAGCGACAGTCTTCATGGCTCAGGGTCAAGTCAATGCTTAACACTGGGCGTGTGTGACGCCCGCGTCACAGCGAGGGAGCTCGGATCGTTAACATGCCGATAGCTCGTCGACGACAGGAATAACGTAAACACAACTTCAGTCCTAGCAAGAACAGCTCCCGGGGGAAAACATAGTGTGTGTGTCTTTGTTAGTGTGTGTATCTTTGTTAGTGTGTGTATTTGTGTGTGTATCTTTGTTAGTTTGTGTGTGTGTGTATATCTTTGTCATCATACGTGTGTATCTTTTAAATGTGTGTGTGTATCTCTGTGTTTGTGTGTGCGTCTTTGCCAATGTATGTGTGTGTGTGTGTATCTTTGTGTTTGAAATATTGCATATCAAATAATCTGCTTTTATGCCACATCATTATGAAATTAAGATAAGATTGACAGCAGACATTTTTATGATGGTTGAAGGCGTGTTTTTCAGTTACAGCCTCTTAAAGACGCTCATGCTAACCAGCTCTGCTGGAGGCCTGCTGCCGCTGATGTCATCAGCTATTCACACACGAGCCGTTGTAGTCTTGGCTGAAACACAGCCGGTAAAGTGTGTGAGAGAAGAGAGCAAGAGTATAGTGTGTGTGTTTGAGAAGAGAGAAGCATTATGGTGGTGCTGTGTGAGAGTGAGAAGAGGTATGTTTGTGTTATGAGAGAGCACGAGGTGTGTAATTGTGTGGTGGAAGATGTGAGAGAGAAGAGAGCAGAGAGAGTAGTGTAATGTGTGTTGTGATGTGATGTGGTTGAGAAGAGAAGAGAAAGAGAGTGAGAGGTGTGTGTGTGAGAGTGAGAGAGAGGAGAAGAGAGATGTGTTCGTATGTGTGGGTGTGTGTGAGTTGAAGGAGAGAGAGAGCAAGAGAGATATGTGTGTGTGTGTGTGTGTGTGTGATGGCTGTGTGTGTGTAGCGAGAGAGAAAGCAAGAGAGAGTGTGTGTGGATGTGAGAGAAGAGAAGAAAGAGAGGTGTGTGTGGTGAAGAGAGAGAGAGAGCAAGAAGAGAGAGTGATGGTGTGAGAGAGAGACAGAAAGAACAGCGCTAAGAGGTGCGGAGGAGAGAGAGAGACAGAAAAAAAAAGATGAAAAAAGAAAGAAAGAGAGAGAATGTGTGTGAGAGAGAAAAGAGAGGAGACAGAGACGGGAAGGAGCAAGGAAAAAGATGTATGTGATGTGTGTCTGTGTGATACGACGTGAATAAGTGTAGAGAGAGAGAGCTTCATATGTGTGTGTGCGCATCCGTGTGTGTGTGTGTGGCAAACCCTTGTGAGGTGAGAGGTGAAAGAGAAGGAAGATTGGGATGAAATGTGGGCGGGGCTAAACATCCGTTCCGCCCTGCAGCTGGCCAAGATGGTTGTGAGAGAGAGCACGAGAGAGGACGCAAGAGAGAGAGAGACAGAGAGAAGAGAAGAGAGACAGGAGAAGTAAGAGACAGAGAGGAAAGAGATCAATTTGAGAGGAAGAGAGGAGACAGAGAAGGAGAGAAAGGCAGAGGAAGAGAGAGAGAAAGTATGAGAGCCTGAGAAGGAGAGAACGGAATAACGAAGGAGATGAAGAAGAGAAGAGAAGGAGTGGAAGTAAAGAGAGGTTTGAAAAAAAAGTCAGTTGAAATGAGAGGGGAAAGTAAGAAAGAGAAGCATGAGAGGAACTGGAAATATTACCAGAAGTGAAAGAAGGAGATGTAGGAAAGACTATACAGTTTGACCTTTAATCAAGAATCGTATGACCCACTGCTCTACGTATCACATAGCTCTTGCACCTAAGCACAGCGAATGTTCTTTACCTCCCGGACACTCCTCTTCCAACAACCCCAACTCTCTCCCTCATCTCAGTCAGTTGCTTCTACCTTTGAGACCTCCTCACTCTCTCTCTATCAGCCATCAACGTTAACTCCTCCCCACCTATTCTGTACACCCTCTCCGCTAACTCCCCCTCGCACCTCCCTTCTTTCCTCCCGCTCTTCACCTCCCTTCCTCCTCTCTCTCTTTACCTTCCCTTCTCTCCGCTCCTCTCTTCACCTCCCTCTCTCCTCTCTCTCTTCACCTTTCCTTCTCTTCCTCCTCCTTCCACCTCCCATCCTCTCCTCTCTCTTCACCTCCCTTCTTTCCTCCCTCTCTTCACCTCCCTTCTCTCCTCTCTCTCTCCACCTCCCTTCTCTCCTCCCTCTCTTCACCTCCCCTCTCTCCTCTCTCTTCACCTCCCTTCTCTCCCCCCTCTCTCCACCTCCCTTCTCTCCTCTCTCTCTCCACCTCTCTTCTCTCCTCTCTCTATCCACCTCCCTTCTCTCCTCCCTCCCTCTCTTATCTTGCCTTCTACACTTAACTTTATTTGGTTTTTACCAGACCAAAACAGACCGGACAAGCACATATGGACTCATTTCACACTTTTATCTGAACCGCTTGCAAAGTGAGACTGTGTGCGAGTGTGTCTACCTCAAACAAACTGGAAATACCCTAACACTCCTTGGTTTCATCTGCACAGAACATGTGTAGAGACACTGAACCAGCAGGGTAGGCCTGTATGTGTGACAGAGAGAGTGTTATGTTGTGTGTGTGCATTGTGTGCGTGTGTGTTTTGTATATGTGTGTGTGTGGTGTGTGAAGAGAGAAGTGTGTGCATTAAATCTGTGGCTGTGTGTGTGTGTGTGTGTTGAGGGTGTGTGCGTTTTTGTGTGACGAGAGAATATCTGTATGAGAGTGTGAGCGTGAGTGAGAGGAGAAGAGAGTGTGTGTGTGTGTGAGAGAGAGAGTGTGTGTTGTGCGTGGTCTGAGAGTGTGGGATGTGGTTGTGTGTGTGTTGAGAGAGAGAATTGGTGAGATGAGGAGTTGTTTGTTTGTGTGAGAGAGAGAGTGTTAGTGAGTGTGAGTGTAAGAGAAAGAGTGTGTGTGTGTGTGTGTTGTGCAGTGCATGTGAGCTATGTGCAGCTTGTGTAGACTCCTGTGTGTGTGTGTCTGAAAATGTCTGTGTGTAGGTGCGTGTGTGTGTGTAAGAGAGTGTGTGTGTGTGCAGAAACACAAAGGCACGCACAGTAGAGTAGAATGATAAATTGGGGCTTTCAGTTAGAGCTACCAGAACACACACACTCCACACCACACACACTCTCACACACACTCACACACACACACACACTCACACACACACACACATACACGCCCAAACACACACACGCACTCACACACACACTCACACTCACACACACACACACACACACACGCCCAGACACACACTCACGCCCAGACACATACACACACTCACACACGCTCACACTCACACTCACACACACACACACGCCCAGACACGCCTAAACACACACGCTACTTTGTGCCAATGGGAAACAGCTGTTTTGGCAGCTTTCACTGTTTCCAGTCCATCCACTGGGTCAGTAAACCAGGTCTGGACCAGAACAAGTCAAGTCAGCAAAACCACTCTCATGTTCCTGTCGCCCACTGGCCACCAGACTAACCCTAAACCCCACCCCTTAACCCCACCTCTTAACTACACCTCTTAACTACACCCCTAAACTACACCTCTTAACTACACCTCTAAACTACACCCTTAAACTCCACCCCTTAACATCACCTCTTAACTACACCTCTAAACCCCACCCCTTAACTACACCTCTAAACCCCACCCCTTAACTACACCTCTAAACCCCACCTCTTAACTACACCTCTAAACCCCACCCCTTAACTACACCTCTAAACCCCACCTCTTAACTACACCTCTAAACCCCACCTCTTAACCCCACCTCTTAACTACACCTCTTAACCCCACCTCTTAACTCCACCCCTTAACCCCACCTCTAAACCCCACCTCTAAACTCCACCCCTTAACCCCACCTCTAAACCCCACCTCTAAACTCCACCCTTATACCCCACCTCTAAACCACACCTCTAAACCCCACCTCTTAACTCCACCCCATAACCCCACCTCTAAACCCCACCTCTTAACTCCACCTCTAAACCCCACCTCTGAACCCTGACCAACTGCTCTCCTAGTCCAGACACGGAGGCGACTAGAGCTCCGTTGTAAATCAAGAGATTGCAGGTTAGATTCCCCCTGGGTCATAAACTTTTGCTAAACAAAATTAATAATTATCTTCAAAGTCTGCTAATGTCATGTGAACTCCATAGACCAAGCCATTACGTGGGCGGTTGCGTTGGTCAGTAGCCATGGCCACCTACGTCACATGACCCTCTAATCACAGTCACATGACCCTCTAATCACAGTCACATGACCCTGTAAACACAATCACGGCAGAATGTCTCAGCACTCTACGATGTTGTCAGGCTGTCGTTAGGGAATGTTCCAACCTGCTGATCGTTTTACAGCTCTGCTATTGACGGCAAATTACCTGAGTTTATAGCTTTGATTACCCATCGTCCTTTGACCTTTAACCTTTCAGTCTGATCATCGAAATACTAGAAGGCCAACCCCCTTCTCATCCTCTTCATAGGTTTCTCTGTAGGCCTCAACATACTGCTGTGCTGATGCAGTTGGGGCGAATATAATATGATTTTAAATATATATATATCTATAAATCTTGATTTAAAAAAATATATATATATATCTTTATTTTAAATATATATATATATAAATCTTTGATACGTTTTAAAAAATAAAGTCAAAATTGGCCAAAGACCAGCCCATTAAGGCCATTGGTTCGTTTTCCAAAACCACCAATTGTGTTTGGCCAGTCAGAGAAAAAATCCCGGGGGCCGTTTTCATCTCCCAGTCCGACCCTGCTCTCTCTGATGCACTCTGTGTGCACTGTTATTGGATGAAAGCGTCGTAGCTAAACAAATCAAAACGTCATGTGACAGTCTCTGTTTCCACTCAGAACTGTGTTCTGTTTCTCTAGTCTGAGCTGTGAGTCATTAAGAAGGAGGGAGAGAGATGGAGGGAGGGGGAAGGATGGAGGGAGGGAGGGAGATGGAGAGAGATGGAGGGAGGGAAATGGAGGGAGAGACAGATGGAGGGAGGGAGAAGGATGGAGGGAGGGAGGGAGAGAGAAGGAGGGAAAGAGATATGGAGAGAAAGAGAAGGAGGGAGGAGATGGAGAGAGGGGGAAGGACGGAGGGAGGGAGAGAGATGGAGGGAAAGAGATATGGAGAGAAAGAGAAGGAGGGAGGAGATGAAGGGAGATGGAAGGAGGAAGAGAGATTTGGAGGGACAGAGAGGGAGGGAGGGAGTGAGGGAGAGATATGGAGGGAGGAGATGGAGGGAGATGGAAGGAGGGAGAGATGGAGATGGAGGGAGGGAGAGGGAGAGGGATGGAGGGAGGGAGGGAGAGATGGAGATGGAGGGAGGGAGATGGAGAGAGATGTAGGGAGGGAGAGATGGAGATGGATGGAGATGGAGAGAGTTGGAGGGAGGGAGAGATGGAGATGGAGGGAGCGAGATGGA
>BROE01000012.1:16435810-16438310 GCA_036571765.1 Plecoglossus altivelis | reverse complement strand
AGGCCGTGTTGTGAAGGAGAGTTGAGGGTCGCTTATTCGGAACTTGTTGGTTGGAACGGTGCGGTGGAGACAAGCGGACGTACCAACAGAGTTGGGGTGGGATGGAGGGGTAAGTTGAGGCTGGTGGGGTGAAATGGAACGCACATTACACTGTCGTATGTTGAGAGGAGAGAGAGAGGAGGGTGAAGATGTAGCGTGGTGTCGGATACGTTAGGAGGAATGGGTACGCGCGAGCGTTCTGTGTGCCATCTCCTCTCCTTACTCCTCCATCCATCCGTTCCGTCCGTAGTTTGAGCTTCTCCCTGCTGTTCCCTTGTCGCTCCGGTTGTCCTCGGGCTCCTTCGCCTTTCCTCCTTCTCCTGCCTTTAGCTTCTCCTTCCTTCCTCCTCTGCTTCCCCCTCCGTCAGTCCTCTTCCCTTCCTCCGGTCCCTCCTTCTTCGCCTCCGGTTCCTTCCGGTTCCCTTCGTCCATCCTCATGCGTATTACCGTTCCTCCTCCTTACTCGTGTCGTCTAACTCCGTGTCAGTTACCGTAATCCCTCCTGTCGCCTGGAGTGGCGCCTTACCCTCCTCTTTACCTCTCGCTTCCTCCCTCCCTGCCTCCCTCTGTTGTTCATAGCGCTCAGTGACGTGGAGGAAGACGACGTTGCAGGGGGGAACAGTGTGAGGTTGTAGTTGTGTGGAGTGTAGGTGGGGTGGTGTAGTTAGTGGGGTGTAATTGTGGGAGCAAGGCAGCGGGGGATGAACACTTTCCATATAGACGGGGATCTGTGTTTACAGCTGTGTGTGTGTGTGTTGGGTGGTGTGTGTATGGTGTGGGTTATGTGTGTGAGTGTGGGGTGTGTGTGAGTGTGTGTTGTGTGTGATGTGTGCGTGTATGTGCTCGCATAATTGCTTGTGTATGTGCTTATATCCTTGTGTATGTGTTTGTTTTGTGCGTGTGTCTGTAGTGTGTGCATGTGTTTGTGTGAGTGTGTGGTTGTGTGTGTCTTGTTGTCTGTGTGTGTCTGTGATACTGTGTGACTGTGATACTGTGTGTCTGTCATACTATGTGTATGGGTGACTTTGATCATGTGTCTGTGATACCTGTGTGTCTGTAATACTACTGTATGTGTCTGGGTGTCTTTGATACTGTGTGTCTGTGATACTGTGTGACTGTGTGTGTGAGTGCGTGCGCGTGGGTTTGAGGCAGGCAGGTTAATAGTTTGACATCAGAAACTGTGTCTCTTTGCAACTCTGTCCTTCCCACTAGTGAAGATCACGATCTATTATACATGTCGTGTTTGTGAATTATGTCAAATACCGTGGTGTTTGTGAATGATTATTTCATCAACGCCACTGCCTCTTACAGTAACACTTTACCCTGAAACCACCTCAACCCATGACATCGCCATCTTGAGCTCTTGAATGTGTGTTCGTCTATTGTGCTGCTGGAATTGAAGGCCAGGGGAATTTAGAAAGCCCAGCTCCGACCGTCAGCCACACAAAAACGGTTAGTCACTTTGGAAAAATATGGTCAAGTTCTGCCTTTACAACGTTGATTGAAATATTCTGGATGTTTTATATCTGACAAGTGGGGCCTTTTACCATTGTTCAAGTTGACGTTTCCAAACGAAAGATTTGAGATCTTTCGGAAATTAATCCTTCACTGATCTTTCAAGATCCCTTGAGAGAATCTTGCTCCTTTCAAGATTGTAGATTCTTTAAGGTTAGCGGATCATTCTGAGATCGATCCTTCAGAGAATCTCAATCAGTTAGTGATGCTTGATCCTTCAGATAACTTTAAACAGTTCTGGAGCCTTCGTCCTCTAGATCTCTTCAGACATTCTAGACCATTTAGAGATTTTTATTATTTTCAGTCAGATGTTAGAACATTAATTACTTTATCATCCAGATCCTGTATTTTCTGTAGATCTTTTAGAGATCCTAGATCTTTCAGATATTCCAAATCCTAATCTTCTTATGTTTTTCAAATATATTTAGATTTGAGGCCATCTCTGCACCAACTATACAGATCTTCATGTTTATAAATACCAGTCATTTCCTACACATTTATTAGTATTCAATGTAGAAGTTTGACTAAAAATAAACGTGTACTGTATTTTACTGACAGAACTTGTTCAATATTTCCTTATATTTCTACTCACTTGTTTTATGGTTACGCACCAACCAGCTAAAGCAACCTTCTTTCCCTTTGCTGCCTTCCTGAAGAGCGAATCTGAATATTTATAAATAATATTTATAAACATGGTCTTTTGCCTGTTAATGCAATACAGTGAAGACAACCTCATGAAAATGAGAAAGTTTGCTGTAACGGGCCCCTCTAACATTAGGACTGGTGGCCCCAGTTTGGCCCCCCAACTTGCCCCCCTCCCCCCAGCTTGGCCCCCCAGCTTGCCCCCCTCCCCCCAGCTTGGCCCCAACCTGCCCCCCAACTTGCCCCCCTCCCCCCAGCTTGGCCCCCCAAATAGGCCCCCCAACTTGCCCCCCTCCCCCCAACC
>BROE01000012.1:16423108-16435434 GCA_036571765.1 Plecoglossus altivelis | reverse complement strand
AGACAACCTCATGAAAAAATGAGAAAAGTTTGCTGTAACGGGCGCCTCTAAGCATTAGGAACTGTGGCCCAGTTTTGCCCCCCAATTGCCCCCTCCCCCAGCTGGCCCCCCAGCTGGCCCCCGCATCCCCCCCAGCTTGGGCCCCCACCTGCCCGCCCAACTTGCCCCCCTCCCCAGCCTTGGCCCCCAACTTGCCCCCTCCCCCCCAGCCTTGGCCCCAACCTGCCCCCAACTTGCCCCCCTCCCCCCAGCTTGCCCCGCAAATAGGCCGCCCCAACTTGCCCCCCTACCCCCAAACCTGCCCCCCAGCTTGCCCCCCTCCCCCCAGCTTGGCCCCCCCAGTTGAAGTGGTGTAGAACCTCCCCTGGATGGAGGTTCTGACTGTGTTGGTGGTGAGACACATTGTTGCAGGACCACCAGAGCCCAGTGTGTTCTCTCTCCACCAGAGCCCAGTGTGTTCTCTCTCCACTGGGGCCACTGTGGGTTATCACCCTGGTCAATGTACCTTCAGTCCTGGAGGAGGAATAAGAGTGTGTGTACGCGCGTGTACGTGTGTGTGTGTGTGTGTTCCTCAGTGGGCCCCAGCTGGTTATCCCCCCTCCTCCCTCCCCCCTCCTCCCCCACTCCCCCCTCTCCTCCCACTCTCCTCCCTCCCCTCTCCTCCCTCCCACTCCTCCTCCCCCTCCCTGCCCTCCCCCCTCCCCCAACCTCCAGAGCAGGGCCTGATTACCAGGGAGGTGAAGATCTCTGCCCCTCCCCCTCCTCTCAGCGTGGCCTTGGAGGAAAGAGTCAGGTGCTAAAATGCGAACATGGATTAGTTTCTATGCCAACAGCGGTGGCTCACGCAGTCAGACAGACAGACAGACAGACAGACAGACAGACATAGCAGCTAGCAGGCCAGCTAGCAGGCCAGCTAGCATGCCAGCTAGACCAGGAAGGATGGGGGGTATGATGGAGGTATAGATGGAGGTATAGATGGAGGGAGGATGGAGGTATAGATGGAGGGAGGATGGAGGGAGGATGGAGGGAGGGTGGAGGTATAGATGGAGGGAGGATGGAGGGAGGAGGATGGAGGTATAGATGGAGGGAGGATGGAGGTATAGATGGAGGGAGGATGGAGGTATAGATGGAGGTATAGATGGAGGGAGGATGGAAGTCTACAGTTAACTGCGAGGTCATTCTGTTTTATAGTCTCTGTTTCTGGTTTCTGTTAGGTCCTTGCATAGTTCTGCTAGCGTTGGCAGTGTTGCCCCTGGCGCTGATCGCCTTGCTACTCAAACATTCACGTAATATCACACTGTGTATGGAAGCATAAATACATGTCTCACTCAAACTCATTCAAATCAATATATGTGACATATAAATGGATACACGTATACGCGTCAATGAATTATGTAAATGTAAATTAATGTTAAGATAAGATAAGATAAGAGATCCTTTATCTGTCCCACAATGGGGAAATTCCACTGTTGCAACGCACAGTTTAGGACAGGAATGAAAGAAATAGGCGCATGCAATAAAAATAGGATAAATGTTAATAATATTGATAGTAATGTTAATGCATTTTACTATCATGGATGTGATACTAAAGAGGTCTGCTGTTGGATAAACACATGTAGATGTTTCTAAACTCTCGCTTCATATGGTGACCATATTGAACCTTGGCTGGAAGACCTTCCATCTCCACCGTGGAATGAAAACACGTTTCTACTGGGTGTTTAGTCATCCTGTGTTGAGCACATGCCAGCTGGTGGATGAGAGAGAGAGGTAGAGAGACAGAGAGGTAGAAAAGAGAGAGGTAGAGAGAGAGCGGTAAAAGTAGAGAGAGAGTGAGAGAGTGAGCAAGTGAGAGAGTGAGAGAGAGTGAGCAAGTGAGAGGGGTAGAGAGTGAGTAAGTGAGAGAGTGAGAGAGTGAGCAAGTAGGAGAGTGAGAGAGGTAGAGAGAGGTAGAGAGTGAGAGAGTGAGCAAGTGAGAGAGTAAGAGAGAGAGAGAGTGAGAGCGTGAGAGAGTGAGATAGTGAGAGAGTGAGAGAGTGAGAGAGTGAGGTTCAGTAACGAATTATCTGTGTGGTGTTTCCCTCCCCTATCTCCAACAGCAGATATCTCTCTCTATCTCTCTATCTCTCTATATCTCTCTATCTCTCTCTATCTCTCTCTCTATCTCTCTCTATCTCTCTCTCTCCATCTCTCTATCTCTCTCTATCTCTCTCTCTATCTCTCTCTATCTCTCTCTCACTTTATCTCTCTCTCTCTATCTCTCTCTCTATCTCTCTCTACCTCTCTCTACTTCTCTCTCTACCTCTCTCTCTATCTCTCTCTCTCTACCTCTCTCTCTACCTCTCTCCCTATCTCTCTCTCTACCTCTCTCTCTCTACCTGTCTCTCTACCCCTCTCTCTCTCTCCCCTTCTCTCTACCTCTCTCTCTACCTCTCTCTCCCCTTCTCTCTACCTCTCTCTCTCTCTGTCTGTCAATCTCTTCTGGTGTACTTGTTTCTCCACACTTCCTCCCCCACTTCCTCTATTTATTTTCTGCTCTCCTTGTCTTGGCAACTAGACAGAGAAGAACAGACAAGGCAGAAGAGAGAGTGAGGCAGAGAGAGGGAGAGGGAGAGAGAGAGCGAGAGAGGGATAGAGAGGGAGAGGGAGAGAGGGAGCTAGAGAGGGATAGAGAGGGAGAGGGAGAGAGGGAGCTAGAGAGAGGGAGAGAGAGAGAGGGAGAGCAAGGGAGAGAGCAAGGGAGAGAGCGAGGGAGAGAGAGCGAGGGAGAGAGAGCGAGGGAGAAAGAGAAGGAAAGAGAGAGAGAGAGGGAGAGAGCGAGGGAGAGAGAAAGGGAGAGCCACCAGCTTTTTCCGCTGGTTTCCTCACCAGGTCCAGACAGGGAAGGGTTAACGTGAAAACAATAACACTGAGGGGGTGGGCATGGAGGGAGGGGAGGGGGGAGAAGGGCAGGAGGGAGGGGGGCGTGCCGGCGCAGCCACGCCAGCCCGTCTCTCCGTCTCGGTGGAAGTGTCACCCTCTCTGTTCATTGACAGTGTCGTGCACCCGCCGCCCCGGGAGCGCCGCCAGCCGCACAAAGACAGACAGCTCCAATTAATCCCGGGGAGGGAGAGGGAGGAGGGAGGAGGGGAGAGGGAGGAGGGGGGGAGGCGATGGGGAGGGAGGAGGGAAGGAGGGGGGAGGGAAGGGAGAGGGGGGGAGGAGAGGAGGGAGGAGGGGAGGGAGGGAGGAGAAGGGGAGGAGGGGATGGAGCGAGGGGGGCGGGAGGAGGGGAGGGCGGGAGGAGGAGGGGGGCGGGAGCGTGACAGTTTGGCAGCGGCGAGAATTGAAAGGGAGGGAGGGATGCTAGCGAGAGGAGAGGGAAAAAAAATGAGAGGAAGGAGGCGAGAGGCATTTGTCAAAATCATAATTAAATGATGAATCACTATTTCGTTATTAACGATGGCCACCGCGGACCTACACCGACATCCTCCCTCTCCACAACATAAAATAAAAACAGAGAGAGAGGAAGGGAGAGAGGAAGGGAGGAAGAGAGAGAGAGGAGTGCGGAGGGAGAAGAGGGGGAGGGGGAGCGAGGGGGAGGGAGAGAAGGGATGGAGGGAGAGAGAGAGAGATAGAGAAGGAAGGGGAGAGAGAGGGGGGGAGAGACGGAGGGAGAGAGGGAGGGGGAGGGGGAGAGAGAAGAAGAGAGGGAGAAAGAGGGAGGGAGAGAGGGAGAGATAGAGAGGGAGGGGGAGAAAGGGGAGAGAGAGAGAGAGAGGGAGAGATAGAGAGGGAGGGGAGAAAGGGGGAGAGAGGAGAGAGGGAGAGATAGAGAGGGAGGGGGAGAAAGGGGGAGAGAGAGAGAGGGAGAGATAGAGAGGGAGGGGGAGAGAGAGGAAGGGGAAGGGGAAGAGAGAGGAAAGAGGCCACAGGCATAACTAGCACTGAAAGATGGAGGCTGCTGGTTTGTACTGGCGAGTTTCACGTTGCTTTTACCCAAACAAAATACTGCAAAATCTGTGGAAAGGAGAGATCAGATGTAAAAACTGTAGAATGAAGAAGATCTTTGCAGGTTGTGGTATTAAAGAGATATATTTTTTGATTTGCATGATTTTTTTTGTTTATCTGTTAAAGCCATTTCCTTAAGAAATATTTGTGTGTGTCTGTGTGTGTGTGTGTGTCTGCCGGTCTGTGTGTGTGTGTGTGTGTCTGTCTGTCTGTGTTTGTGTGTGTCTGTGTTTGTCTGTGTGTGTCTGTGTGTGTGTGTGACTCGATTTGCTGTCAATAAGGAGATGGTTTCAGCTGTCTGTCCCTGTCTCATCCTGATAGGGGAGGAGGGAAGGGAGGGAGAGAGGGAGATAGAGAGGGGGGGAGAGAGAGATAGAGGGAGGGGGAGAGAGGGAGGGGAGAGCGGGAGAGGGAGAGAGAGAAGGGAGAGAGAGAGAGAGAGAAGGAGAGCGGGAGGGAGAGCGGGAGGGAGAGGCGGGGGAGGGGTGAGACATGGAGAAAAGAGAGGACAAACACGTGGGCTGGAAGAGGAGGAGGCGGAGGGAGTGATTGGATAACCATCTCACCTCACCTAACCTCACCCTCTCACCTAACCTCACCCTCTCACCTCACCTAACCTCACCCTCTCACCTCACCATCTCACCTCACCTAACCTCACCCTCTCACCTCACCTAACCTCACCCTCTGAAAAAGCCAGTCATCAAGTCTCAACTAGGCTGCAAGACCACACCTCAACCACAACACAACCCTACAATGACCACACCTCAACCACAACCCAACCCTACATGACCACAGCTTCAATCACACCTCAACCACCAATGTAGTTGGATGTATGTCAGGTTTTCTCATAGCTTTTGGTTGCATGTTATACACAGACTGTACCATAATACAGATTTCAAAAAATTAATATTTGAACGTCTGTGGAAATAATTTTAAGGCTGAAATGTTTTGAAGTTTTTTTTTTAATTATCCACATCCACTCAGGTAAATTTATTCATTAAAGTAGGGGGGAAAAGAAAAAAAAAACATTTATCTTTTTTTGTCAAATGTAAAATGAAATCCTGGATTCTATTGATTTCCAGCTCCATAATATTAGCAGTGTCAAAACATGGCGGGCGCACATTCGTTAAGGATATTGACAGAGCGTCAGTCTCTCTGCTGGTTCAGCAGGCTACGTGTTATTAGGGAAAGGTTAAGTGCTATGGACGACATTTCATTTCTCCCCTTCCTCCTCCCCTTCCTCCTCCCCTTCCTCCCCCTCCTCTCTCTCTCTCTTGCTTGTCTGGATGTGTGTGTGTGTCTCCGCTCTCTCTCTTTCTCTCTCTTTCTCTGTCTCTCTTTCTCTCTCTGTCCTTTCTCTCTCCTCTTTCTGTCTCTCTCTCCTCTTTATCTTTCTCTCTCTCCTCTCTCTTTCTCTCTCTCTCTCTCTCTCTCTCTTTCTCTCTCTCTCACTCACTCACTCTCTCTCTCCCCACTATCTCTCCTGTCTCTCTCTATCTCTCTCCTCTCTCTCCTGTCTCTCTCTATCTCTCTCTTCTCTCTCTGCCATCATAATACTACGCTGAATTTCTCCTTGCCTCTCTCTCCCTCTCTTGTCTCTCTGTTCCCTTCACCAACATCCTCTCCCCATTATCTGCCTGCTCTCTCGCCTCTCTCCCTGTTCCTCCCTCTCTGTCTCTCCCTGTCCCTCTCTCCCTGTTCCTCCCTCTCTGTCCCTCTCTGTCCCTCTCTCCCTGTCCCTCTCTGTCCCTCTCTGTCCCTCTCTCCCTGTTCCTCCCTCTCTGTCCCTCTCTGTCCCTCCCTCCCTGTCCCTCTCTGTCCCTCCCTCCCTGTTCCTCCCTGTCCCTCTCTGTCCCTCTCTGTCCCTCTCTGTCCCTCCCTGTTCCTCCCTGTCCCTCCCTCCCTTCCTCTCTTCTCAGGTGAATCATAGTAGCTGATGTGACGAAGCCTAACACGCTTGGCTGAGCTGAGCTGCACTGGAAAGTTTACGCTCCCCACCACACACACACGCACACACCACCTCTCTCTCTCTCTTTTTCACACACATACACACACGGCAACACCACACACACACACACACACACACCACACACACGCACACACACACGCACACACACGCACACACACGCACGCACACCACACACACACACACACACACATGCAAAACCTTTGGCTGTCAATTGGCCACGTCCCCCTTCACTGTGCAAGATGGATGCTCTCCCACGCGCACCCCCCCTCCCATCCCCTACCCTCCCCCCCTTCCCCCCGGCTTTTTATTATCTCATTTTGACAGTTTGGCTCCTCCCATCTCGCCGCGATTCTGGCGTCCATTCCCCTGGGATGGGACCAGGAAGCGTCCGCTGAACCCAATCGCAATGTGCTAAAACGGCGACGCACGGCTCGAATGCTAATTTACTGTAACCAAGGAGCTGGGCCAGGCAACGGGAGGAGGGGGAGGAGAGGGGAGGAGAGTGGAGGAGGGGGGAGGAGAGGGGAGGAGGAGGGGAGAGGGGGAGGAGAGGGGAGGAGGGGAGGAGAGGGGAGGAGGGGGGGGAGGGGGGAGGTGTCATTGTCAACCTCTCACACATCACACACACACTCACTCGCTCTCATGCAACACACACACACTCTCGCTCTCATGCAACACACACACACTCGCTCTCTCACACACACTCTCTCTGTCTTTCCATCTTTCTCAGCCTCACACACCACATCTTCATGCAACACACACACACTCGCTCTCACACACACACACACACACACTCGCTCTCACACAACACACACACACACACTCGCTCTCATACAACATACACACACTCGCTCGCTCTCATACAACACACACACACTTGCTCTCATACAACACGCACACACTCACTCTCACACAACACAGACACACTCGCTCTCACACAACACACACACACTCGCTCTCACACAACACACACACTCGCTCTCACACACACACTCACTCGCTCTCACACACACTCACTCGCTCTCACACACACACACACACTCGCTCTCACACACACACACTCGCTCTCACACACACACACTCACTCGCTCTCACACACACACTCACTCGCTCTCACACACACACACACTCGGTACCACAGACACACCATGGCAGCCGAACTTAACTATTTTTTAACTCTGTTTTTATTTTCCCCTTTCCTAAAAACACCTCTTATCCTCCAGTAGGGAGTAAGGTTTACACACACACTCACACACACACACACACTCACACACTCACAAACGCACGCACACACACATACCCAGTACACACAAACAGTACACACACACACACACACACAGAGACACTCACACACACACACGCACTCAGAAGCAAGTGTGTGAAGCGTTGATGATGAGAGATGGCTGTGGTCTGGTTGTGTCTGTAGCCTCTTCAGATGATAAGAGATGATGTTCGATGAGCCTTGCAACTGGTGACCTCCCTGTGTGTGTGTGTGTTGGTGTGTGTGTGTGTGTGTGTTGGTGTGTGTGTGTGTGTTGGTGTGCATGTGTGTTGGTGTGCATGTGTGTGTTGGTGTGTGTGTGTTGGTGTGCATGTGTGTGTGTGTTGGTGTACACGTTTGTGTTAATGGGTGTGTGTATTGGTGTGTGTTGGTGTGTGTCCATGTGCATGTGTGTGTGTTGGTGTGTGTGTGTTCATGTGCATGTGTGTGTGTTGGTGTGTGTGTGTGTTGGTGTGTGTGTGTTGGTGTGTGTGTGTTCATGTGCATGTGTGTGTGTTGGTGTGTGTGTGTTGGTGTGTGTGTTCATGTGCATGTGTGTGTGTTGGTGTGTGTGTGTGTTGGTGTGTGTGTATGTGTGTGTGCTGTGTGACCAGCAGGGTTTAGAGCAGGGCTGGAGTAGAGAGCTTCTTCCTGTCACAGTGGTTCTGACGGTCAGACTGAACCTCAGGTCTGGTTCAGAAACAAGAGGAAGAAGAGACTTGATCAGAAAAGGTCAAACTCCTCCCACATCCACAAACGTCTCTGAGCGAAGCGGAAGACATCGTTTGTACTCGCTGCGCTTCAAGCTCGAAGGAGGAAATGACATCATCGACAGATTATTTGTTTTTGTTTTGTCTTAAGTCCCAGTTGGACAGGAGCAGTTGAACGGTCCTGATCGGGCCTGGATCGTCTCCGCTCAGTTGGGGACGTGCGTGAGACATTGTCTTGAGCTTCTTTCGACAGGCAGAGATAAGGTATTCAGACTGGTCTATTGTCTGTCAGGTTCATTGTCTGGGTCTAGGAAATCCTTCTTCTCCACAAAACAAAGGATTTACTCGACTTGGGAGGAGCAGCTACAGTAGAATTCGTTGCACCTAAAACGCCACTAGCAACATTTCGAACCCGTCATTGTGTGAAAAAGAGCTTTTTTTCATGGGGGGGGGGATATTTTTTGTGTGTGGCATTTTGAAGTCCCCCCTCCCCACCTCACACACACATTCTTGCTCTCTCTCTCTCCCCACCTCACACACACATTCTTGCTCTCTCTCTTTTCTTCTCTTCTCTTCTCTTCCCCTCCCCATGCCCCCCCCTCCCCACCTCACACACACACATTCTTGCTCTCCTCTCCCCCCCTCCCCACCTCACACACACATTCTTGCTCTCTCTCTTCCCCCCCTTCCTCCTCACACACACATCTAGCTCTCTCTCTTCCCCCCCTCCCCACCCTTCACACACACATTCTGCTCTCTCTCTCCCTTCCCCACCTCACACCCACACATTTTTGCCCCCCCCCCTCCCCCCCTCTTCTGCCCTCCAATCAGGTAATCCCCCTTTTTCCCTTTTACTGTGCGCTTTACTTCAACCAATGAATTGGTAATTTAATTTCTCTCTCCCTCCACCCCTCTTCCCCTTCCCTAACCCCTTCGACCCCCCCTCCCATCCACCCACCTTCCCCTTACTCCCATCCTCAAAAGCGAGGCCTGCATTTGGTCAAATTGCCTAAACCCTACATGACTGTAATTTCTGGAGAGGCTGCAGAGTGGTGCTTTGAAGGAGCCGATCGCCGAGGAGAGAAGGAGGAGGGAGGATGGGAGAAGGAGGGAGGCAGATAAGGAGAGGAGCGATGAGAGAGAGGAGGAAAGGAGGAAGGAAAGGAGAGATGGAGCGGAGAGATATTGGATGAGATAGAGGGAGGCATGGAGAGAGGGCGTAGAAGAAAAAAATAAAAGCAAGGGATGTGGATGTCATTGGGTGCACTGGCAATCTGAGAGAGAGGCGAGGTGAGAGAGGGGGAGAGTTGTGTGTGTGGTGTTGTGTGATGTGTGGTGTGTGGGGTAGTGTGGTGTGTGTGTGTTGTGTGTGTGTGTGTGTGTGGTTGTGTGTTGTGAGGCGGGAGTGCTCAGGCGCGTGCGCAGGGCGGTGAGGAGGGCGGGTGGTGTTAAGGTGCTCTCAGCAGAGTCGGCCTCCACCTCTTCCTCCTCCAACCCTCCTCCTACCACCCCTCCTCCTTCCACCCCTCCCTCCACACCCATCCTCCTCCACCCTCCACCCTCATCCCTCCACCCCTCCTCCTCCACCCCTCCTCCTCCACCCCTTCCCCAGCCTTCCTCCTCCACCCCTCCTCTCCACCCCTTCCCCTCCACCCCTCCTCCTCCCCCCTCCTCCTCCACCCCTCCTCCTCCACCCCTTCCCCAAGCCTCCTGCGTTGGCAGTGTTGCCCCTGGCACTGATCCCCTTCGAAGCAATTACCCTTTTACCTGGACATACTCATCACACACACACACACACACAACAGACACACACACACTCAACAGACATACACAACAGACACACACACACAACAGACACACACACAACAGACACACACACACTCAACAGACACACACAACAGACACACACACACACAAAACAGACACACGCAACAGACACACACACACACAACAGACACACACACACAACAGACAGACACACACACACAACAGACACACACACACAACAGACACACACACACACACAACAGACACACACAACAGACACACCACACACACACAAAACAGACACACACACACAACAGACACACACACACACAACAGACACACACAACAGACACACACCATCCGGTCCCCTTTCCTGTAACGGTGCATGAGGTTAAACACATCAGAAAAGTAGAAGGAATGTTAGCATTAGCGTTGTACGTATTCTCTGTCTGGAGCTACTGTTGCTAGCATACTGTTAGCATTAGCGTTGTACGTATTCTCTGTCTGTAGCTACTGTTGCTAACATACTGTTAGCATTAGCATTGTACGTATTCTCTGTCTGGAGCTACTATTGCTAGCATACTGTTAGCATTAGCGTTGTACGTATTCTCTGTCTGGAGCTACTATTGCTACCGTACAGCGCTAGAAAGCATGTTAGCATTAGCGTTGTACGTATTCTCTGTCTGTAGCTACTGTTGCTAGCATACTGTTAGCATTAGCATAGTACGTATTCTCTGTCTGGAGCTACTGTTGCTAGCATACAGCGCTAGAAAGCATGTCAGCATTAGCGTTGTACGTATTCTCTGTCTGTTGCTACTGTTGCTAGCATACTGTTAGCATTAGCATTGTACGTATTCTCTGTCTAGAGCTACTGTTGCTAGCATACATCGCTAATCTGCTTGAGCTGGTATTTATAGTACTTTAGTTAGGTTCATGCGTCATGTTTGTGTCTGTGATGACCAGATAAAAAAATGTGTGTGAGTCGGTTTGTGTGAGTCAAGATGAAGGAGAGAGGCAGGATTCACTGAAAGAACTGGTCTGGACATGACAGTTTACACAGCCTGCTCCTAAACCGAAATGTCGATTTTAGTTTTGTGTGTGTTTGTGTGTTTGTGTGTGTGTTTGTGTGTGTTTGCGCACCTCTTTCAAGCGTGTCTGGAATTAGGGCTTTCACACTCCAGACACAACCACACACACACACATACGAACACACACAAACCTTTAACACACTTTCACGTCACAACCACACATAATGACGTACGCGCACTTTTAACCACAAAACACACACACAAACAAACTTCACACAGACACGCACAATCATACTTTCACAAACAAACACTTTAAGACACACTGTGTCCAGTTTGTGGGTCTGTCGGTGGGGTCATGCAAAAGGGGGGGGGTTTCGAATGTGAGGGGGAGAGAGGGAGGGAGGGGAGGAGTTTTGTTGAGGTAATGCGGGAGTGAGTGAGGGGGGAGAACGGGGGAGGGAGGCGGGGAGGAAGGAGAGGGGGAGGGAAGGGGGGGGGAAGGGAGAGAGGGGGAGGGAGAAGGGGGGAGCGCGGAGGGGGCAGGGGGAGGGAGGAAGGGGGGGAGAGGAGAGGGGTGAGGGGAGGGAGGGAGGGGGGGGAGGAGGAGAGGGGGAGGGGGGGAGGGAGGGAGCGAGGGGAGGAGAGGTGTTCGGCTTGCAGCTAATCTCTATGCACCCTGTGACCTGCTCACTGCAAACCTGCTAAATATATTATTCCCCTAGGCCTTTCAGGGCTGCTCTGTGCCAGAAATCAATATGTATGAGATGCGGAGATGGGAATTTCTAATAGATCTCCGAGGCCCGGCGCTGCTCTTCAATATCTGCCGCCGACTATTAGTGCCGGCTCACTGGCGGTGAAATAACCGAGATAATCTCTTAAGGTGCCATTCTTAAGGTGGAACGGTGGCGATGCGTCTGTGGGAGCGGACAGTGTGTGATACGTGTGTGGTGTGTGTGTAGTGTGTATGTGTGTATGTGTGTGTGTAGTGTGTATGTGTGTGGTGTGGTGTGTGTGTGTGTGGTGTGTGTGTGTGTGTGTGGTTGTGGTGCGGTGTATGTGTGTGGTGGTGTGTAGTGTGTATTGTGTGTGTGGTGTGTTGCGGTGGGTGGTGTGTGTGTAGTGTGTATGTGTGTGGTGTGTGTGTAGTGTGTATGTGTGTGTGTGGTGTGTGTGTGTGTGGTGTGTGTGTAGTGTGTATGTGTGTGGTGTGTGTGTAGTGTGTATGTGTGTGTGTGGTGTGTGTGTAGTGTGTATGTGTGTGTAGTGTGTATGTGTGTGTGTGGTGCATGTGTATGTGGTGTGTGTGGCGTGCGTGCGTGTGTGTATGTGTGTGGTGTGTATGCGTGTGTGGTGTGTATGTGTGTGTGTGGTGTGTGTGTGGTGTGTGTGTGGTGTGTGTAGTGTGTATGTGTGTGGTGCTGTGTGTCAGCTGTAGATGTGTGGTAGTGTTGTGTGTGTGTGTATACGTGGGTGTGTGTGTGTTAGTGTGTGTGGTGCGTGTGTATGTGTGTGGTGCGTGTGTATGTGTGGTGTGTGTGTAGTGTGTGTGGTGTGTGTGATACGTGTGTGGTGTGTGTGGTTGTGTGTGGTGTGTTTGTCTCTCG
>BROE01000012.1:16381072-16406783 GCA_036571765.1 Plecoglossus altivelis | reverse complement strand
ACAACTGAGATGCATCTCCCCCTCGTCTTCTACTCCCTATCTTCCCCCCGTCATCTTCTCCCCCCCATCTTCTCCCTCCCCCCTTGCTCTTCCCCCTCCTCATCTTCTTCCCCCCTCATCTCCCCCATCTTTCTCCCCCTCATCTTCTCCTCCCCCATTCTCTTTTTCGCCCTCCCCCACTGAAAATCAAAATATAGATCAGTGTTTTTGGGCTGTATGGAGGTGATGGGATTAGCTTAATCTGACTCAATCCATTTTTTTCTCCTTTCGCAGCAGGAACATTAAAAGCTGACCCAGGGGGCATAGGGGAAGACTTTAGCTGAGGGACAGACCACTCTCCCTGCTACACCAGCAACACCAGCAACCTGCCTGGAAAGAGAGTCGTTGGTTCGTGTGCACTGTATACTGTTGGTTCAGGTAGTAATGGGTGATAATAGCGCATGTCCATGATGGAGTTTTTTGAAATACGGTGTGGTGTGACGTGTATTGGCAGCCTGCTGCAGAATGGTAATATGGGGTAGTACCTAGATACGGGTCGCCTGTGAGGTAGTGGGTTGTGTGAAGTGTGTGTGTGTGTGTGTGTGTGTGGTGGTGTGTGTTGTGTGGTAGAGATGCCTGGGTGCTAAAAGATCAGTTTAGCCCCTGTGGTGTTTTGTTTGTGTGTGGTGTGTGTGTGGTTGTGTGTGCGTGCGTGGCGGTGCCGTGGGGCGTGTGTGGGGTTGTGGTCAATAAATTGTGTTTCGTTGCGCTTTTTGTTACTGCTGCTGGTAGAACTCGGGGTGTTGGGTGAGGGCGGGGGGGGCGGACGTCAGGGCTGGGGCTGCTGGTTGTGGCGCGCGGCCGATTGGGAGAGGTGTGGGCTGTAATGTGACAGAACTGTTGGGCCTTAGTGATCAGAGGAACTCACACACGCACGCACGCACACACACACACACGCTTGTACACACACACCCACCACACACACACACACAAGTTTGAAGAGCAATGCAGGATTACTGTGCTCTGTAGGAACTGTCTGGGAGAGAGAAACACAGAGAGAGAGAGAGAGAGACACACAGAGAGAGAGAGAAAGAGAGAGACACAGAGAGAGAGACAGAGAGAGAGAGAGACAGAGAGAGGGAGAAAGAGAGTGAGACACAGAGAGAGTGAGAGACATAGAGAGAGAGAGAGAGAGAGAGAGACAGAGAGGAGAGAGAGAGAGACAGAGAGAGAGAGAGAGACAGAGAGAGAGAGGGAGAAAGAGAGAGGGAGAAAGAGAGTGAGACACAGAGAGAGTGAGAGACCTAGAGAGGAGAGAAAGAAGAGAGAGAGACAGAGAGAGAGGAGAGACAGAGAGAGGGGAGAAAGGAGAGAGTACAAAACAGAGAGAGAGACACGAGAGAGAGAGAGGACAGGAGAGAGAGAGAGACGAGGAAGAGAGAGAGAGAGAGGGAGGTAGGAGGGAGAGGGAGATGTTTTTTTTTTGTGTGTGGGGGGGGGGAGAAAGAGAGTGAGACACAGAGAGAGTGAGAGAGAGACGGGGAGAGGAGGTGAAGATTTTGCTTTGCCTGAGTGCACCGCTCATGCAGCAGAAACGATGTGGAGGCTGTCCTTCCTTCCCTCCCTCTCTCTTCACTCACCTTCTCCCTCCCTCCCTCCCTCCCTCTCACCTTCATCACCTTCTCCCTCCCTCCCTCCCTCTCCCTCCCTCTCCCTTCACTCACCTTCTCCCTCCCTCCCTTCGGCCCCTCCTCCCCTTGCCTACTCCCTCTCCCTTAACTCACCTTCTCGCCGTCCCTCCCTCCTCGCCTCCCTCTCCTTCACCTCACCTTCTCCCTCCCTCCTCCCTCCCCTCCTTCCCTCCCCCTCTCTTCCTCACCTTCTCTCTCTCTCCTCTCTCCCTCCCTCCTCTCTCTCCCTCACCTTCTCTTCCTCTCCTCTCCCTCCCTCGCCTCCCTCCCTCTCTCTCTTTCTGTATCTATTCTTCGTCCCCCTTCTCTCCTCCTTCTCTCCTCGGCCGCCTCCTTGTCCCCCGCCCCCCTGCCCGTCGCCTCCCTCCCCCTGAGTATCACTCTTGTGGCTCCGCCCCCTCAGTGTTGTGGCGTTTTGACAAACAGATTTACGGCTGACGTCATATTTCAATGCCGCCCCGGTGTGTAGACGAGAGACCAAGCCGGGAGGGTGTCCACGGCGACGAGCGGAGAAAACTAATGCTCATCACCATTGGACAGGATTGGGATGGAGTGTCTCCGTTACAGACGGCAACCCTGCTCGTCCGTCTCTTACACGCACACACGCACATCTAAACACATCACAACTCACATACAACACAAGTCTTACTGTGGATGTCGCACGCACACACAACACACTTACTTATGGAGTCACACACACGCATGCACGCACGTACACACACACACACTACTGTGGAGCCACGATTGTCCGCATATCGACTGCACCCTACACACACACACACACACAGCTCGTGAGGAGACAGGGTAAGATAGGCCTTGTGCAGAAGATTTTAGGAATGTGCCGCATCCCTGGGCCCATATTGGGTGTGTGTGTGTCTGTGCGTGTGTGTGTGCTGTGTGTGCTGTATGTGCTGTGGTATTGTGTCTGGTGCGTGATGGTCTGTGTGTGTCTGTCTGTTTGTGTGTGGGGGGGGGGAGTGAGGGAGTGAGGAGGAGGGGGCGTGGTGGGGGGAGAGGGGAGAGGGAGACAGTCACAATGTGGGGGGTGAGGAGAGAGAGAGGGGAGCAAGAAGGACATTTTTAAGGACCCTGGGTGGTCTGGTGTCATTGGGAGCTAGCACTCTCCTCTCCCCTCCTGTCCTCTCCCTCCCTTCTTTGTCTGTCTCTCCCCTCCCTCCTGCTCCTCTTCCCTCCTCCTCTCGTGCTCCTCCCTCTCCTCTCCCCTCCTCCTTCCTCCCCTCCTCTCTTCTCCGCCTCCTCTCTCGCTCCTTCCTCTCCCCTCTCCTGTGTCTCCCCTCCTGTCCGTCTCCTCCTCTCCGTCCTCTCTCTCCCTCCTCCCCTCTCCTCTCTCCTCCTTTCCTCCCCTCCCCTCCTCTCCTCTCCTCCCCTCCTCCTGCCTGCCCCTTCCCCTCAGACAGCCCCCCTCTCGGTGATGATCATGCATGACGCGCGGGTCAACCGTGAGCAGCGGTCAGGGCCAGCGGCTCCAAGACCCCCTGGGGAGAGAGTGTGTGTGCGTCTCGTGTCGTGTGTGTGTAATCCGTAAATGTGGGCATCTTTTTCTCGCTGTGTGTCTGTGTGTGTCTGTGTGTGTGTCTGTGTGTGTGTGTGTCTGTGTGTGTGAGTGTGTGTGTGTGTGGAGCGTTTAGCGGGGGTCCAGGAGGGGAGGGGCCGACTGTCTGTTCGCTTGTTGCTAAGAGCACGGTTGACTGATGAACAACAGCCGTTCCCGGCAGACTAACTGCAGGGGAGAGAGGAGAGAGGGAGAGGAGGAGGGAGAGAGGAGGGAGAGGAGGAGGAGAGGAGGAGGGAGAGGAGGATGGGAAGGAGGGGAGAGGAGGTGGGGTGGGGGAAGAGGAGGGAACGGGGGGAGGAGAGGAATGGGAAGAGAGGGGGAGAGAGAGGGAGAGAGTACGAGGTGGGGAGGGAGAGGAGGGAGAGGAGGAAAGAGGGGGGGGAGAAGGAGGGAGTGGTGTGGGAGGAGAGGAGGGAGAGAGGGGGAGAGGTGGGAGAGGAGTAGGAGGGGAGAGGTCAGGAGGGAGAGAGAAGGAGGACCGAGGGAGGAAGAAAAAAGGGAGCGCAGTGCTGGCTGAGAAGACAGAGGCAGGAGAAGAAGGGAGAGAGCACCTGTTGGGGAGACAAAGGGAGAGCACAGAGGGAGAGCGCAAAGGGGGAAGAGAGCAGAGAGAGGGAGGAGAGCGCAAGAGAGACGAAGTATGATGAGAGAGGAGAGGCAGATGGGGGAGAGAGAGAGGAGAGAGAGGGAGAGCGCCAGAGGCGGGAGAGAGAGAGAGAGGGAGAGCGCGAGAGGGGGAGAGAGAGAGCATTAGGGAGAGCGCAAAGGGGGAGAGCGAGAGTAGAGAGAGGGAGAGCGCAGAGGGAGGGAGGGAGGGAGCGAGAGAGAGAGGGAGAGCAGCAGAGGGGGAGAGAGAGCGGGAGCGCGCAGCAGGGAGGGAGAGAGAGAATGGAGACAGCGGCAGAGGGCAGGGAAACGAGAGGGCAGGGAGAAGGGAGGACGCGAGAAGCGGTTGGGGAGGTGGAAAGGATGGAGGGATTCGTTGGCCGGAGGGGGGAGAGCCAGTCTCCTGATTAAGGGCGAGAGACTCCTGACTGAGTAAGGAGAAATTGAGGGTGAGAGACGAGAGAGATGTGAGAGATGAGAGGCAAATGACGTGCATAGAGCGCGCGCGAGGGGGGTCAGAGGATGGTGGGGGACATGCGTAATCGGAGAGCTCGCTTGGGAGGAGGAGGGGGAGGCAATTTACGTGAGCTCAAAGCCCCTGCAAGTGTTCTGTGTGTGTGTGATGCGTGTGTGTGCGTCGCGTGTGTGGTGTGTGTGTGAGAGAGAGAGACAGAGAGACAGAGAAGAGAGACAGAGACAACGAGAGAGACACACAGAGAGAGAGAGAGAGACAGAAGAGAGAGACAGAGAGACAGAGAGAGAGAGATGAGAGAGAGAACAACATGCACTAAAGAGAGAGAGAGAGACACCGAGAGAGGGAGAGAGAGAGACAACAGAGAAGAAAGAGAAAGAGAGAGGGACAACAAGAGAGAGAGAAGAGACACACGAGCAGAGAGAAGAGAGAGAGAGAATAGAGACAGAGAGAAGAGAGCAGGAGAGAGAGACAAGAGAGAGAGAGAGAAGAGAGAGAGAGACAGAGGAAGAGAAGAGACAGAGAGACAGAGAGAGAGAGAGAAGATAGAACAGAGGAGGACAGAGAGAGAGAGCAGAGAGAGAGAATAGAGGACAGAGAGGAGGGAGAGACAGAGAGTACCGAGAGACTAGAGAGGAGAGAAGAGACAGAGAGAGAGAGGACCAGAGAGACAGACACAGAGAGAGGAGACACCCATAAACGGCAGCCAGAGAGAGACAGAGAGGAACGAGGAGAGAGAGACAGAAGAGGCAGAAGGATGGAGACAGAGAGAGAAAAAGGAGAGAGACAGAGAGAGAGAGAGAGACGAGAGAGAGAGACACGAGAGGAGACAGAGACAGAGAGAGACAGAGGAGAGAGACATGAAGAGAGGACACATGAGAGAGAAGACGAGAGACAGGAGAGAGAGACAGAGAGAGACGAGTAGACAGGAGAGAGAGAGCGAGAGCAGAGACAAAGAGAGAGACCGAGAGAGACAGAGACGAGACAGGAAGAGGATGGACACAGAGAAGAGACAGAAAGAGAGAGACAGAGAGAGAGACAGAGAGAGAGAAGCAGAGACATGAGAGAGAGAGAGAGAGACAGAGAGAGAGAGACAGAAGACGACAGAGGGAGAGACAGAGAGAGAGAGACAAGAGAGAGAGAGACAGAGAGAGAGAGACAGAGAGAGAGACAGAGAGAGAGAGACAGAGAGAGAGACGTGGCCTTGCATTAACAGCCTTTTAGTCCCCTTTCATCCCTTCGTTCTCTCTACCTCCTTTCATCCCTCCTTCACGGCTTCCTGTTTGTCGAAGTCAGAGGCTGAAAAACCAGGAGCGGTAATCACACAGAAACTGAAAAAAATGTGTGTTTGGCTTTAAAAATGGAATCAAGTTAAGTAAGTGATCCTGAGCAAACTTCTTGCTTCCTGAAAACCTCAAAGTTCAGATCATGTGGATCGTGTTCATTCCTTTCAAACAAGCTTAATTGTTGGAACTTGTCATTGAAGCACTCTAGAAATATCGCTTCATTTCAAGAGCGATTGAAAGTTAAATCCATTCCTCATTCCAGACACGATGTGTTTCAAGAGTCAAGATGCTTTCTGTCTGACGAGCGGGAAAAGTTCAACATCCACCAGAGGAGAGAGAAACAGAGATTAGGAGAGAGACCGAGTTTAAAAAGAGAGTCATAGCAGGTGGAGAAAGACAACAATTAGACCGAGAGGAGAGAGAGACCAAGTAGAGAAAGAGGCTGAAAGACAGAGGCAGGGAGACGAGCGAGATAAAAAGAGAGAGGAGAGAGGAAGACGAGAGAGAGGGAGAGAGAGAGATGAAGACGAGAGAGAGAGAGAGGGAGAGAAAGAGAAAGAGAGAGAGAGAGAGAGAGAGAGAGAGAGAGAGAGAAAGCGCGAGCGAGCGTGCGCACCTGTGTCATTGTTATGCCTGTTGCCTGGTAACAACATTCTTGGCTGTGCCGTTCTGAACGGAAGCGATGCATGAAGAAAACCTTCCTCTTCAAAAAAAAAAAGAAAAAAAGCGAACAAAGAACGCTTGGATTTCATGGGTTCGTTTTTTTTAAAGCATCGTTTATATTTTGGATGCAGCCTAGTTTGGTGGATTTTAGCATTCATAGACACAGACGCGTCTGTGGAAATACACCTCCATGATGCAAATATGGACTTCTAAATGGTGTGTCAAATGACCTGTTCACAGACAGTCTCTCTCTCTCTTTCGCTCTCTTTCTTTCTCTCCCTCTCTTTCGCTCTCTCTTTCTCTCTTTCGTTCTTTCTTTCTTTCTCTCTCTCTCTCTCTCCGCTCTCTTTCTCTGTCTCTCTCTCTGTTTCTCTCTCGCTCTCTTTCTCTCTCTCTGTCTCTCTCTGTCTCTCTCTCTCTGTCCTCTGCTTCCTATGCTCTATTCTCTCTTGCTCTCTCTCTCTGCTCCTCTCTCTCTGGTTTATCTCCTGTGAGCTTCTCTCGCCCTTCCTCTCGTCTCTTGCTCTCTCGCTCCCTCCTGCTCTTGTTCTCTCTCTGTCTCTGTCTCTCTCTCTCTTGCTCTCTCTCTCTCTCTCTCTCTGCTCGTTCTTCCGAGTGCCGTCCTCTTCTCTTCCCTCTCTCTCTGTCTCAACAATATCACACCTGTGGATCGCCCATTTAGGCTCTCAGTCTCAGTATTGAAAACACGAGAGCAGGGAGGACTGTTCTCGTTCTGCATTTATTTTGGTTCCGAGTCAAATTTAGTCGAGGATCATCTTCATGTCTGTTAACTCCTGTCGTCCGATCAAACACTTTCCAACTGAAAAAGGTTTGATGGTTCAAACCTGACGACCTGGGAGATCCTGTGATTGCAAATACTGTGTTTTTGAGGTTTTTGAGGTTAGTTCAGGGGGAGGGAGAAGGTGTTGTGGGACACACACACTGGCACAACATGAACATCCCTGCAGACGGACTGCTTCGTGGACGATGGTTCGACGACACACACACATTTCGCGATCCCTGCACACACAGACACACGCAAACTATGTACACTATCTATACATCACTTTCACTCACACATCACTCACACACAGACTCACACATCACTTCACACCATCAGAACACACAACTCACACCGCACCACCAGAACACACACTAAAACACACGCACTGACACCCTCACGCACACACACACCACACACAACATAGAACGACACAACACAACCCACACACATTCATACACAGACATACACAGACACACACACACACACACACAGACACACACACATTCATTCACAGACATACACAGACACACACACAGACACACACACACTCATACACAGACACACACAGACACACACACACTCATATACAGACACACACACATTCATACACAGACACACACAGACAGACACACACACAGACAGCACAAACACACACAACACACAGACACACACATCCCTCAGTAATGAAAGCCTCGGCTATAGGCTTCGTCACCCTCACACTGAAACCCCACTGGCCTTTATGAATGGTGATTGTTTTGCCTCCCTTCCTCACCCGTCTCTCCATGCCCTCCCTTCCCCACAATCCGACCTTCCTTCCTTCCCGTCACCTGTGATCCGCGTGTCCTCCATCCCCTGGTCCCCCTCTCTCCTACCGGAGCGTCCTCCTGCCCATCATCCCTCCCTTTGCTCCCAACAATCAGCACGCCTCCCTTCCCATCCTCCCTCGCCTGCAGTAAAGGGAACTCTCCTATTCCCAAACTCCTCTAACCATTGTCTCCCCCGACAGTCCTCTCTCCTCCCTCTGACCATGTAACCAAATGATGCACATTCTAGGCAGAAAGGCTTTCTCGATCCCCGTCCTTCTCTCCTCAGCTTTTCTGTCTCTCTCTCATCTTCCCTGTCTCTCTCTTCTCTCTTTTCTTGTCGTGTCTCGTGCCTCACTTTCTGTCTCTCCTCCTTTCTGTCGGCTCTCTCTCTGGTCCCTGATTTCTTTCTCTGTCTGTTTCTCTCTCTCTTTCTGTCTCTCTCTCTCTCTCTTCTTCAATCCATACAGCTGGCACCAACAGCTGGAACACACACACACACTCTTTCTGTCTCTCTCTTTCTGTCTCTCTCACTCTTTCTGTCTCTCTCACTTTTTCTGTCTCTCTCTCTTTCTGTCGCTTTCTCTCTCTTTCTGTCTGTCTGGCTGTCTGTTTCTGTCTGGCTGTCTGTCTGTTTCTCTCTCCTCTTCCTCGTTCATCTCATTCTTTATGTCTCTCACTCTTTCTGTTCTCTTCTCTCTCTTTCTGTCTCTCTCTCTCTTTCTGTCTCTCTCACTCTTTCTGTCTCTCTCTTTCTGTCTCTCTCACTCTTTCTGTCTCTCTCTCTTTCTGTCGCTTTCTCTCTCTTTCTGTCGCTCTCTCTCTCTCTGTCTGTCTGTTGTCCTCTCTCTCCCGGCTACTCCTCCTTTCTGTCTCTCTCTTCTCTTATAGTCTCCTCTTTCTGTTGGGTGCTCCTCTCTCCTGTTCGTCTCTCCTCTCTTTCTGTCGCTCTCTCTCTCTTTCTGTTGCTCTCTCTCTCTTTCTGTCTGTTTTTCCCTCTTTCTAACAACTCTCTGTTGCCACGCCGATGTGTAACACATCCCTCATCTCCAACACACACCTCCTCCACCTGAGGAAGCCTGGTCTCTGTTGTGAGAGGGGAGAAACAGAAGGAAAGAGAGAGACAGAGAGGGAGAGACAGGGAGAGAGCGGAGAGAGAGACTGGGAGAAAGAAGAGAGAGAGACAGGGAGAGAGACAGAGGGGGGAGACAGAGGGGAGAGACAGAGACAGATATTTATTTTGACTTTTTTTAACGTCTTTTCTTCAGGTGTCATTATGACTCATTTGTTGAGTGTTTGTGGACGTTCGTGCGTGCACATGCGTCTGTGTTTCTAACCTATGATTTACGGCTTCACCCCCCCCATTCCCCCACCTCCCCCTCCCTCCCACCACCTCCCCACCCGCCCCCCCCCCCCTCTGAAAGATATTGAAGGCGTCAGCATTTTAACCTTGTGGTTCTTCTAATGTGATTTGATAGGTCAGCCTTTGTTGCTGGACTCCCCTGCCAGCTAGCTGGTGGGCGTGTGGAAGAGTGTGTGTGTGTGTGTTTTTGTGTTTTTGTGTTTTTGTGTGTGTGTAAGAGTGTGTGTAAGAGTGTGTAGGAGTGTGTGTGTAGGAGTGTGTGTGTGTGTAAGGGTGTGTGTGTGTGTAAGAGTGTGTGTGTGTGTGTGTGTGTGTATGTGTGTGTGTGTGTAAGGATGTGTGTGTGTGTGTGTGTGGATGTGAGAGAGTGGCTGTTTGTGTGTGTGAGAGTGTGTGCTTGTGTGTCTGTGAGAGTGTGTGTGTGTGAGTGTGTGTGTGTGTGTGTGAGAGAGAGTGTATGAGAGTATGTGTATCCTTGTGTGTGTACTTGTGTGTGTTTATATGGTGTGTGCGTGTGCGTTCCTGTGTGTGTGCAGTGTGTGTGTGTGTGTGGTGTGTGTGCAGTGTGTTCCTGTGTGTGTGTGCAGTGTGCATGCAGTGTGTGTGCAGTGTGTGTGTGTGGTGTGTGTGTGGTGTGTGTGCACTGTGTTCCTGTGTGTGTGCAGTGTGTGTGCAGTGTGTTCCTGTGTGTGTGTGTGTAGTGTGCGTGCAGTGTGTGTGCAGTATGTGTCTACAGTGTGTGTGTGTGTAGCTGTTCCCATGGTTGTGACACTTCAATTTGTTTATCAGCTTTCACCCCCCCACAGATGCTCTGAGTGAAGGAACACAGGAACACTGAGTGTCAGGCCTCAGAGACCTGATGGGGAAGACAGAGAGACAGAGAAACAGAGAGAGAGAGACAGAGAGAGAGAGACAGAGAGACACAGAGAGAGAGAGACAGAGAGAGAGAGAGACAGAGAGAGAGAGCTGGAGAGAGAGATGGAGAAACAGAGAGAAAGATGGAGAGAGAGATGGAGAGAGAGAGGGAGAAACAGAGATAGAAACAGAGAGAAACATGGAGACAGAGAGAGACGGAGAGACAGAGAAACAGAGAGAGAAACAGATAAATATGGAGAGGGACAGAGAGAAAGAGCTGGAGAGAGAGACAGAGAAACAGAGATAGAAACAGAGACAGATAGAGAGAAAAACATGGAGAGAGAGATGGAGAGAGACAGAGAGATAGTGAGAGACAGAGAGGGAGAGAAATAGATAGAGATTGAGAGAGAGAGACGAAGAGAGAGAAATGAAGAGAAACAGAGAAGAATGTTACAAAACAGGTTTCCTATGCAGGTCTGACACAGTAGTTTAACGTCTCTCTCTCTCTCCACCTATATCCCTCCATCTCTCTCTCTCCATCTCTTTGCATCATCATCTCCCTCCATTTTACCTCTGCATCTCTCTCTCCAACTCTCCATCTCTCTCTCTCTCTCCGTCTCCGTCTCTCTCTCTCCATCTCTCTCCATCTCTCTGTCTCCGTCTCTCTCTCTCTCCATCTCTCTCTCTCCGTCTCTCTCTCTCCATCTCTCTCTCTCCGTCTCTCTCTCTCTCCATCTCTCTCTCCGTCTCTCTCTCTCTCCATCTCTCTCTCTCCGTCTCTCTCTCTCTCTCCATCTCTCTCTCTGCTGCCCCCTGAACAACTACCTTGCTAACCTGCAGTAACGAACATGTTGATATCAGTCCTCATATTTCCTCCTACTTAAAGTGATTAACTCCGCGAGACGGGACCAATCTAGAGAACACAAGTCCTCCAAAAAGAATCGAAGGGTTTCCAAACAGTGATGATGTGTACCAGGACAGTCACATTACAGCATCACGTGGTCAATCAAAGCTGAAAGGTCATTATCTCCATCTCTGACTTTTAATAACCTTCTAAGAGAAAGCCAACTGTCCTGTCTCTTGATTGGACGTGAGGCTGTGACTTAATCAGACAATAACGGGAGCCGCTATAGGCTAATCAGCCTTGGCCTATCACAGCTTCCCCACGCAGTCCCGCAGAGCCGCCTCACGCCCTAGTGCTCTCTGGGTAATGAAACGATTATTTGCTCATCAAGCGTGCGTGCGTGCGCGTGTCTGCACCGATGTGCTTGTGCTTTTGTTTGTGTGCGTGCCTTCGTGTATGTGTGTGTGCCTGCCTTTGCGTGTGTGTGTGTGTGTGTGCGTGCATACGTGTATCTCTGCTTGTGTCTGTTTGTGCACACATGTATGTGTGTGTGTATACAGGTGTGTATGTATGCATTTATGTGTATGTACATATTTCTGTGTGCGTGTGTAGGTTTGTGTGTGTGTGTATATAAACATGTGTATATGTTTGCGTGTGTATATGTTTGTGTATACATGTGTGTATGTTTGTGTGTGCATACACATGTGTGTATGTTTGTGTGTGTATACATAAGTGTGTATGTTTTGTGCGTGTACATGTGTGTGTGTACGTAAGAGGGTGTAGCAGTTGCCACCAAAACCTGTCTGAACTCTATTTGCTGCTCTCTGGGAGAGGGAGAGAGAAAGAGAGAGGGAGAGAGACGGGGAGAGAGAGACAGAAAGAGAGAGGGAGAGAGAGAGACGGGGAGAGAGAGACAGGAGAGAAAGAGACAGACAGGGAGAGAGACAAACAGGGAGAGAGAGAGAGAGACAAGGAGAGAGACAGAGACATGTAGATAGGGAGAGGCAGAGAAAGAGAGACAGGGAGAGAGAGCGGTAGAATGAGCTCTGAAGCGATGGAAGAGGCAAGTTTAGACAAAGGAGAGAAAAAACTGAAATTGAGCGAGGAAGGAACAGCAGAGGAGGGACAGAGAGAGAGAGAGAGAAATGCAGAAAAAAGATAACTGAGGAAACGAATTGAAGACAGAAGGCAAATAGAGAGAGAGAATAAGAGGGAGAGAGAGAGAGAAAGAGCAAGAGAATGAGAAAGAGGGAGAGAATGAGAGTGTGGTTTTGTGGCTGAGGGATTGATTTTGAATGCTCTATGTGAAGCTAGTGTTTACCACCCGCCTTGGCTATCCTGACAGCCCCAGCATCAAAACAAGATCACCCCCACCCACCCCCACACCCGCCCCCGCCCCTCCTCCCCGCTCCAGATAAGAGGGAGCAAGAGGAAGAGGAAGAGGGGGGAGAGCGAACATACAAAAGGAGCGGTCGAATCTCTCCTTTATCGCTTTATGAGAAATCTGAACATTTTGAGTTATGCATGTGACTGTAAATTGATCACAGATCGCATGACATTAATTTCACGACAATTAGATTTCCCGTCGGACCGACTAGTTTAAACTGTATTCTGTTATGAAATCGTAGTGTGTCTATCTTCAACTTTCAGAACAAGGCCAGAATTTAATATACATTAAACTACCAGTAGCCTGTATGTAACTATAGGAAGAAAATACGAATCTTTTTTTTGTCCTTAATGGGACACTGTCACTCAACGTTCCGACAAAAGAAAACACCGTTGGCCACCGTTACTACGGTTACAGCACCAACTAGCTAGCCCGCAAAATTATCTTAAATAACAACTTCGTAGAGTTGTTTTGTAATACATTAAATAATTGATGAAAGATTGTTCCTTATTAGTATGCAGACGTGTGTGAGTCAGCGAAATAAAGCATTTAAGCCAGTGGACGTGAGTTATCGAAACAGCAGAGGGAAATTTCTCATCAGGATGAAAAACAACTATTTTTAGATTCCCTGAATACATTTAATAGGACATACGATCCTACCGCTTTTAATCGTCGGCCTGCATATCAACTGCACTGTTAAGAAATAGTCTGGATTATCTCTGGTTCGTCTACCAAACTGATAGCGGCGAGTCTCATACAAAACCCATCATCTTCGTCTGAAAGCCTCGAAAATATTTCACGTGATTGGCTAACGGACGTGCGCTACAATGACCTCATCATGATAATTCGCTTCGGAGCATTTGGGGAATTCTCTCCCGTAACTAACCTAACTCTGGCGCCCACGTCCCGTATCGTGAGCTTGCGACGCTCGAGCGACGAGGGACTTACCCACACGTCGCACTGCTACACTGCGCTCCTCGTGAAGGCAACGGTTAACGGTCCTTAGGGTTTACCACTTTAACTCAAGGTGATTCGAACAGTGGTGCGGGGAAATTCTCCTTCTCTCTGCGCGTGGCGGCGTGCGAACCGGCTCGCGCAGTTAGGTGAAGAGGCACCTGTCCCTGCACCACTAGGGTATCCCGACAGCACGGGGGCATTTAGAAGACATGATTTATTGTGCCTGGGCCGGACGGCTACAGACGAGAGCAGGGTTTCTCGGCCACGCCTGACAGCCTCGGCGACGCTCGGCACGTGTGATTTAGCCCTGCTCAAGTGGCTTTCCGGTAGCAGAGAAGAGAGAGGGGGGGGGGGGGAGGTGAGGGAGAGGTGAGGACAGGAGAAAGATGAGGTGAGGAGAGGGAGGAGAAGGGTTGGAGGGAGGGAGACTGAGAGTTGGAGGGAAGGAGAGAGGGCGAGAGACGGGTTTGATGACTAGAGAGACCGGCAGAGAGGAGATTAGGAGAGAGAAAGAGAGCTAGACAGAGAGAGAGAGGGGGGGGGGAGGGGGAAGTGGGGGGAGGGGGAGGTAGAGAGGAGAGACGAGGAGACAGATACTTTAGGGAGTTCTACTGAGACGCACGAGCGCGGCATACGCGGCGCGATACGGCCACCAGAAAGAGGAGCACGGACTTGTGAGAGAGAGAGAGGAATTGGAGGAGAGGCTGGAGGGACGGAGAGAGAGGAGTTTGAGGAGAGAAAGGCTGAACGGAGGAGGGAGAGAGGAGTTTGAGGAGAGAGAGAAAGAGAGAGGAGTTGCAGGAAAGACGAGGCTGGAGGAGGACTTGCAAGGGTGAATACAGCACGAGCTACCCATAAGTCAGTTCTGTCAGGGAGCCACTTGTTAGAGGAAGTTTAGCTGAGCCTGCGGCCCAGACGTTAATAATTAACAACATGGCCGTCTTAGAAGCGCCTGGCAGAGGGGGGAGGGAGGGGGGAGGGAGGGACGGGGAGGCGGAGCGACCCAGGATAAAACATTCGTCTAAGAACGAGAAGGAGAAAGTACAGAAAAATATGACAAGCATCTTCATCTTGTCAAGAAGGAGTGTGACAAGGGGGAGGAGAGGAGGAAGAAGGGGAGAGCGGAGGAGGATAGGGGAGAAGGAGGAAGAGGGGATGGAGGGGGAGTAGGGGGGAAAAGGAGGGGGGAGAAGGAGGAGTGGGAGGAGGAGGAGGGAGAAGGAGGAGAGGGGAGTAGGGGGGGAAAGGAGGGGGGAGAAGGAGGAGAGGGCAGGAGGAGAAGGAGCGAGGAAGAGGAGGGGGAAGGAGGAGGAGGAGGAGGAGCGGGGAGGAGGGGAAGCCTGCTTCTGTCTGTTTTATTTGTATTTCTTCCTCCATCGTTCTTTCCATCTTCATTACCTCGTTAATGAATGAAAGCAGAAAGTTGTTTGATAAACACACAAACATGTGATCACCTTCATCACTCCTCACGCAATCAAGAGCCGGGGTAATTATCACCTACTGAACCAGTAGGGGCATTTTCAGAAGTGTGTGTGTTTTTAAAGGAATCTCCAGGACAGAACGACCTCACAGAAATGTGATCTGAAAGGCTTGTTTTTAGTTAATACTGATTGTTCACGCACATACAGTCTGAGCACACACATACACATACAGTCTGAACACACACACACATACAGTCTGAGCACACACACACACACACACAGTCTGAACACACATACAGTCTGAACACACACACACACAGTCTGAGCACACACAGACGTACAGTCTGTGCACACACACACACATACAGTCTGAGCACACACACACATACAGTCTGAGCACACACACACATACAGTCTGAGCACACACACACACATACAGTCTGAGCACACACACACATACAGTCTGAGCACACACACACACATACAGTCTGAGCACACACACACAGTTGATTGAACGTGCTTTTAAACAGCTTCCACTACATGATCAATACTTGTCTGTTTTAATTACAGTTTCACTTTAATTATTGGGCTTTCGGTCCACGGCAATTATCAATTACAAGAACGAGTTGCCCTGACGATTAGCCAATCGGGAGGATGTGAGGTCAAGGATCTGTCGTTGCCGTGACACCCAGAGAACTGGGACGAAGAGTTGCTTTTTCCGGATGGTTTGACTGAACTCTGTTCAGGCTGTCTAGACTGTTCTGACTGTCTAGACTGTTCTGACTGTCTAGACTGTTCAGACTGTTCTGACTGTTTAGACTGTGTAGACTGTTCTGGCTGTTCTGACTGTTCAGACTGTTCTGACTGTGTAGACTGTTCAGGCTGTTCTGACTGTGTAGACTGTTCTGACTGGTCTGACTGTTCAGACTGTTCTGACTGTTCAGATTGAGTAGACTGTTCTGACTGTTCAGGGTGTTCTGACTGTTCAGACTGTGTAGACTGTTCTGACTGTGTAGACTGTTCTGACTGGTCTGACTGTTGAGGCTGTTCAGACTGTTCTGACTGTTCTGACTGTTCAGGATGTTCTGACTGTTCAGACTGTGTAGACTGCTCTGACTGGTCTGACTGTTGAGGCTGTTCAGGCTGTTCTGACTGTTCAGACTGTGTAGACTGGTCTGATTGTTCAGGCTGTTCAGGCTGTTCTGACTGTTCAGACTGTTCTGACTGTTCAGGCTGTGTAGACTGTTCAGGCTGTGTAGACTGTTCTGACTGTTCAGGCTGTGTGAAAACGAGCCGGATCGCGAACCAAAGCTGCTATCTGGTATTTGAAAGAGACTTTTAAATGTACGAACTTCTGTCTTCACTCATCGGAAGAGGTGACAGTCTGTATGGCTGTGTGAGGCTGCCATAAAGTGAGGCTGCCATATAGTGAGGCTGCCATAAAGTGAGGCTGCCATAAAGTGAGGCTGCTATATAGTGAGGGTGCCATGAAGTGAGGCTGCCATAAAGTGAGGCTGCCATATAGTGAGGCTGCCATAAAGTGAGGCTGCCATAAAGTGAGGCTACTGTGAGGTGAAGTGAGGCTGCCATATAGTGAGGCTGCCATATAGTGAGGCTAACATAAAGTGAGGCTGCCATGAAGTGAGGCTGCTCTGAGGTGAAGTGAGGCTGCCATAAAGTGAGGCTGCCAAATAGTGAGGCTGCCATAAAGTGAGGCTGCTGTGAGGTGAAGTGAGGCTGCCATAAAGTGAGGCTGCCATAAAGTGAGGCTACTGTGAGGTGAAGTGAGGCTGCCATAAAGTGAGGCTGCCCTGAGGTGAAGTGAGGTTGCCATAAAGTGAGGCTGCCAAATAGTGAGGCTGCCATACAGTGAGGCTGCCATGAAGTGAGGCTGCCATATAGTGAGGCTGCCGTAAAGTGAAGGTGCCATACAGTGAGGCTGCCATAAAGTGAGGCTACTGTGAGGTGAAGTGTGGCTGCCATATAGTGAGGCTGCCAAATAGTGAGGCTGCCAGCCGAGGGAGAAAACCCGGAGGTTGCTGCAGATTAGACTCAAATCGCACCATCCCTGCCAGCCAGGATCGAAACCTATGACAACAGCTGACCCGGCAACCCTGACATCGTAGTTGCGGTGAGCTGGAGAGGGCTCCGCCCCAGAACACTGGACGTGCACAACAGGACCGCAGTGTTTCCGCAAGTGAATTGTACCCACAAGTAGTCCAAAAGCATTTTCATATGTGAACACGCATAAAGGGTGGTGCAGGATTACAACAGTAGGGCGGGGCAGGTCTTACTAGTACGGTGACAAGATTAACGTTATGTATACGAATACAGAAACAGAATAACACCCCCACTGCTTTTAGGAAGGAAATCTGTTTGTGTCTGTATCGAGATCTCTGTAACATATGTTGTTACATTCGTTTGTACAACAGCTTCGATATGTGTTTCTGCAATTTTTTTTTAGCCACGTGTTCTTAATATTGATGTGGAAATAACCGAGACCCCAGGAAAAACCCAACCCCTGTAGGAGAGTTTCCATCCGTACATTTGGGACTCTTTTAGTAATGAGGAGTTGTGGCCGTACAAGATGTATATTTACAAGTTCTCTGGGGCACGTGGGGCAGGTTACAGTAGGGGGGCAGGTTACAGTAGGGGGGGAAGGTCATTTTTGAGAAAATATTCTTGCAGCAGGGTGAGGTGTGTGTGTGGTGTGTGTGTGTGTGTGTGTGCAGCAGGGTACTGACTGGACTTGCTGAAGCCAGAGATGCACTCCTGCAGGAACTCCAGGTTTACTGAGAGGAAGTGAGGAATGTTATTTTGCATTGGTTTCTTTTGGTGCATGGGCTCTCGACTATAAGCAGCCTCTGTATCCTCCCTGGTTTTACGTGGATATGAGGACAACAGAAAGACAGGGATGCCCACATACACGAGTGTGTTGTTCGCAGGACCTTACCACGAGGCCTGAAGTCAACAGGTCCTTGAGTCCAAGAGAAACAGAGTGGACATAACGACGCCCATCAAATCTTCCTCAGGATAATGCTCCCTTAGACTTAGTGTGTCCGTCCACAGGTACTAAGGACCTCACAACAGCAGGTTCCGTTCTCAGCAGGTAGCTGACCTACGACCCCGCACACCATACGACAGCGACCACATCCCATAGTTTTGTCTACATCTAAACATCACACGAAAGCACTTGAGACCAGAAATATATCAAGCACACACACAATCCATCACACTCAGGGCACACACAGTCAAGCACAGACACACACACTGAGAATGACCACAGAATAGCTACTCGTAACACCGAACACACACGCACCTGAGAACTACCAGACCACGAGCCAGATATACATTGACATACCACATCTAACACCAACTCTGGGAGACAGACAGATAGCACCCGAGACCCTGCACAGCCTACCCTCCAACATTCCAACCGACTTGACTGCACACATCATCACTCACACACTGGCAAAGCACCCGCATCGGCCACCACCTACCACTGAAGAAATCAAGACAGACAGACCCGAGCACTGCCACTACATCTGACAGCAACTCTGCACTCCTACACATGAATCAAGAGCCCTGCACACACTCTAGACAACACTGAGAAGCCCACGGACATGCCCCTCAGTGACAGCGCTACCTGCGCGCAAAAGACCAGTAGAAAGAAAAACTAGCGATTCAAGTTATATGAGCGTGGAGGCACGCTGCTCTATACTGAAGCACGCTGCTCTATACTGAAGCACGCTGCTCTACACTGTTACGCAACTATGTAGAGCCCTCACGACCTCTTCTACACATCAACCACCTGCATCTCACAGCCTCCCCTCCTAAGCACTCGCAAGCACGGCTGCCAGGCCTTCTACCAACGCAGCATATACTCTACACCGCAGACACGCCCGAGCCTCCACACACACGCACGCACACACACACACACACACACACACAACACACACACACCACCACCTCTATACTCTGCAGCGTCGTGACCCGGGCCTGTCCTCTAGTACGGCGCGAGATAGCCACCCGCTGACCTGGCTCCTTGATACTGCGTCTGCAGAAGGCACTGCCCCTGCTTATTTTAACTGAGGCAGCGCTTGCTCTTATTGACTCGAAAGCACGCAGAGCGATGTTCAGCCATTTGTCTGGTACGTCTGCTCCTATTTACACTGAAGTGCGAACGCTCTGCTGACTACTACCTGAAGTCGCCCGCTGCTGTTCCTTATACCTCTGATAGTCACCGCTGCTCCTGGTGGGCATGGATACTGAGGACACCCGCTGGCTCTGTGACTGACATGAAGCACCAGCTCTGCTCTACCCTACACTCGGAACTCGAAAGCTGCCTCTGTACACTGAAGCACGCTGCTCACGATATATACTCTGAAGCACGCGTTGCGCGCATGATGGAGTGGACAATTAGCATCATCGGCAAGCCCGCCTGCTGTCCCCCGTGTTACTACTGAGGCACGCTGCCTATTACTGAAGCACGCTTTGCTCTATTACGATAGCACGCTGCTCTATACACATGAATATCTTAGAAGCTAGCGGCCTTGCTATACTGAAGGCACGCCTGCTCTATAACACTGGAATCAAGTGCCTTCTACGAGCTGCAAGCAACGGTCGTGCTCTATTTACTCTGAGCACGCTGCCTCTATACCACCCCTGAAATCAAGCTGCTCTACACTCTGAAAGCGGTTAGCGATGGTCAGGGTGAACTGGTTCTCATCCACCAGGCAGATCTCCTCAATCTCAGAAGCGTAGTAGATGTCGTTGAGGAAGACAGACTGGCCCAGCACGCGAGTCCTTTCTGCTGACGTCACCTGTACTGCTGTGGAGCCCACCTGTAGGACAGGTGTGTCACACCTCTGAACACGCTCGTATTTCATCATCTCGTCCGTTATTTCAGACTAACAAGGACCCTTCCAGCGCCTGCCCCAGTGCGTTCTCTTATCACCTCCCCTGACAGCACGCTGCTCTGTTTATACTGAGGCACCGCTGCCTCTATTCGACTGAGGCATGCGCCGCTCGCGCCTCTACACCTGACATCTACCCCCAACCCTGCTCTATACACTGAATCAAGCTGCTCTATACTCTGAAGCACGCTGCTCTATACACTGAATCAAGCTGCTCTACACTGAATCACGTTGCTCTACACTGAAGCACGCTGCTATACATGCTTTCCTCGTGCTTCCTGACATTGGCCGATTTGACTCTTGTGTGTTGTGTGTTTGGTGTGTGTGTGTGTGTGTTGAGCTGTGAGTGTCGTGTGGGGTGCCTCACCCTGTGGGCCAGTGTCTAGTGCAGTCTGAGGCCCCCCTAGCATCTGCATTGTTGCTTCCCGTCATCCCCCCTTTGATGGCCCCTCGCTTCGGTGATATAGTGTTGCCGTCTCCTGTGCGTGTGCAATGTCAGCTCTAAGTGTGCCCCCCTCTCACGCCCCCGCGTCCCCTCACCCCCCCCTGTCCCCCCTCACCCCGCCATGGCCCCTCACCCCCGCGCTGTTGTCCCCTCTCTGTTTGCCACCTTGATGGGAACCTTAGTGTCCTATTGTTGTGCCACTCAGTCTTCAGTGGTCTTTTGGGTCGTGGAGTGTGCGTGTGGTGTGAACACCTTGACGGTTACTATTCCGTTGCCTGTGTGTAGGGCCAGTGTCAGCCTGACAAGATGTGTGTGGCAGCCAGGTTAGCTTCTGCCTGTTTGTGTGGTGGCGTGTGCTGGGGTTTCCCCACGTGATTCAGCTAGCCCGTGCTTGGTGTCAGAGTCGGGATTAAAGTAGTAAGCCAGCAGCTGCTTCCTGCTCTTCAGGCCCTTTTCGAACAGTGTGTACTCGAGTCTGTGCGCTTTGGTCAGTACTTGCGTCTTCAGTGTGGTGGTGTACTCCCTCACCCACGTGTTGCAGTTGTAGATGTAGATGGCTGCTACGTTCTCGTAGGCGAACCCTGGGAACACCACAAACCACTTGTATTGAGAGGCACGTCGAGCGTCTTGAAGCGGTTGCTTGGTGGCTACACCATGTGGCTGGTGTGTGTGTGTGTCTTAAGAGGGTCGACCCTAAATGTGGTACGATCTCGTAGGGTTTGGGCGTAGTTGTAAGGCTGAGAGTCAGCTTGGGTGTGTGTCTCCTAAATGTGTCGAGTTACAGGACGTGGTAAATGAAGTGTGAGTGTGTGCAGTCTCCGTTGATCTGGCCTGTCTTGAACCTACTATCTATTTCAACAGCGGGCGCGATCGGGCGGACACCCGTAAGGGAACACGAGAAACGCATTCAAGTAGACTCAGCGAGGATCTGTCCTTTGTCTCAGAAGCGACGTCTCCCTGTGCCTAAGGCCCAGATAAGAACGAACAGCCTCCTTTCACGCTGGTTTCAAGCACTTCACCAAAAAGGCAGTTCTCAGCCGCAGAACCCTCAGCAGAACGTCATGGTCGCTGAAAGATGGCCAACTACCACCACCACTACCCAAGACGTCACCACACAGGGGGAGTTACTTCATCCATGTTTCCGGAGTGAGATTGAGATTATCGTCTTACGATTTCCTTTCATTTTTAACGTCAAATTTATCCTAAACTAAACTAGAAGCTCCAGTTAGCTTTTGGGGAAGTTAACTACAAACAAAGGAACTTTTTTTTGGACAGAACTATTACCATGAGGTAACATAAAAACGGGGAACCTGGCTGTTTTTTTTAATGTCTTCTTTTTTTGCCGCTGATCATATGAAGACTGCACAAGGACTACAACTGCACCTGCAGCACTTCAGAGCACGCTAGCCGTAATGACACCACCACACACACCACACACACACACACACACCACACACACACACACACACACCACACACACCACACACACACACACAACACACACACACACACCAGCGACACACACACACACACACAACACCACACACACACACCATGCTTAACACACACACATACATACACAACTACACACAGGTGCACAGCACACAACACACACCACACGAACACACACACACACACACACACACACACCCCATCTGAAATAGAATGCAGCCCCAGAGTTGTAAACAACAGTGATGTGTGAAAGGATTACCGAAGATAGCGTCCCACCATTTATGATATAGGAACTAGTAGGATTGTGGCGGCTGTTGATCTACGATGGGTAGTGCTGCTTTGCGATGTGAGTTCATGCCTAATGGCAGGTTACATCCGCTGGCTCGTTTAGACATATCAAAAAACGCAGCAGGTAATCTTGCAGGGATACGTTAGATCTCTCATCCCACCTATAGCAACAGCTTTGTTTCATTTCTGCCATCTGCCACATCAAGGATTAATCTGTTTCACTAAGGATTCATCTGTTTCACTAAGGATTCATCTGTTTCACTAAGGATTCATCTGTTTCACTAAGGATTCATCTTTTCTCACCCACGGATTTCATCTTGTCTCACCCCACATTCATCTGCTCACCCAACAGATCATCTGTCTCACCCACGATTCATCTCCACACAGAAACAGGTATGAGGCATATTAGAACTATTTGCAGGCAAGCCACGGAATGGGATTCATTGTTTTTCATTGAGCTGATCCCAACTAAAAAAAAGATCCATCTACAATGTTGGATGAAATGTGATAGAATATGAAGTTATTCCACTGTTATCTGAATAGCCACAGTCTTCAACGGTGAACAAAAACTTGTATAAAAACTTCAGCTGCAACAAGCTATTCTTCTAAGATTTCTGGTCATATAACTAATCTTCAAACCCAATTTCTGTTCAAAACAGAGGCAGAATGCGTCAGACAGTGTTCTCATGTCGTTCCTCCAGAGGAGCGACTCTGTCCATGCTGTGTGTCGCACTAAGCTGCCTGGCCCTGCTACCTCCTGGGAGTTGTAGTCCTGAGGTAAGCTCTAGAGAGCCTACAAACAGCACCGTGAGCGCAGTAACAAACACATATCCCTCAGGCCAGAGCTCCAATACATCCGATCCAAGACCGTCGTCTCCGTCATCAGATCTCTCTACCTCCACCTCTGGAAGAAGCTTGTCTTTCAACAGCACCACACCAAGCACCACACGTAGAAGGCACAACACAACCAACAGGATCATCTCCACCAGTACCTCCGCCCGCCCTCACCCCCGCCCCAACCCCTGCCCCAAGCCAGACCCCGGCAACGACTGTCTGGTCCACAGGAAGCACAGAAGCATGGTGTTGATGGTAACGGGGGCAGCTGTGGTGCTCTGCACTGTGCTGCTGGTGGTGTCTATGGTGCTGTCATGCCAGGTATGCCACCTGAGGCAGCAGGTGAGGGAGAGCCAGGGCCACGGGGGGAGGGTGGTGCGCAGCAACGTAGACCTGGTGAACAGCTGTACCCTGGGGGGCACTGCCCGCAGGAAGGAGCTGGCCTCAGAAACCAGCCTCCTGATGACGGAGGTTAACAACACCCACAAAGTCAGCCTTTCTCTGGAGGGAGCAGAGGAGGAAGACCAGGAGAACCACAACCAGGAGAACCAGGAGAAGAGCCGGAAGAAAGAGGAGAACCAGGAGAAAGAGGAGAAGGGTGGAGACGAGGCCAGCCGGCAGGAAAAACCCGGAGGTTCTGAGAAGAACTCAACATCACCACCTGCCAGCCAGGACAAAACCATGACAACAGCGACCCCGGCAACCCCTGACATCGTGGTGGCGTGAGGCTGAAGGCTCCGCCCTCAGAACACATGGACGTGTTCCACAACAACGTGTTCCGCAATGAAATTTGTACCACAAGTAGTTCCAAAAGCATTTCATATGTTGACCAAGTTACAAGTGCTTGACAAGATTACGTTATGTTACGATACAGAAACAGGAAGTTAACACCCCACTGCTTTAGGAAGGAAATCTGTTGTGTCTGTATTGAGATTCTGTAAATATGTTGTGTACATTCTGTACAACAGCTTGCGATGTGTTCTGCAAGTTTTAGCGACGTGTTTAATTTAGATGTGAAATAACCGAGACCATGAAAACCAACCCTGTAGAGTTTCCATCTTCATTTAGACTCTTTTATAATGAAATTGTGCTAAATAAAATCCTGCTGCTTTACTGAGAGGAAGTGAGATGTTTTTCATGTTTCTTTTCAGCTCCTAAACTTCTCTTTTTAGATAGAACAGGCCTACACGCCTACCGAGCAACAGCTGAGCAGAAACAGGTTGATAACACGCACACTGAATGCTACACTGTGTCACAGAACTAAGTTCCTCTTCAGACACTCGATGACCGCATCCATGTTTTAATACACAACTGCATCAGATCCTCATGGCACAGTAGCTACACTGTCCAATAGCTGCTCTACACTGAATCACGTTGCTCTACACTGAAGCACGCTGCTCTATACTCTAAATCACGCTGCTCTATACTCTGAAGCACGCTGCTCTACACTGAATCAAGCTGCTCAATACTCTGAAGCACGCTGCTCTACACTGAATCAAGCTGCTCTACACTGAAGCACGCTGCTCTATACTCTGAAGCACGCTGCTCTATACTGAGGCACGCTGCTCTATACTGAAGCACGCTGCTCTATACTGAAGCACGCTGCTCTATACTGAAGCACGCTGCTCTATACACTGAATCAAGCTGCTCTACACTGAAGCACGCTGCTCTATACTCTGAAGCACGCTGCTCTATACTGAGGCACGCTGCTCTATACTGAAGCACGCTGCTCTACACTGAATCAAGCTGCTCTACACTGAATCAAGCTGCTCTATACTCTGAAGCACGCTGCTCTACATTGAATCACGCTGCTCTACACTGAATCAAGCTGCTCTACACTGAAGCACGCTGCTATACATGCTTTCCTCGTGCTTCCTGACATTGGCATTGACTCTTGTGGGTGTGTGTGTGTGTGTGTGTGTGTGAGTGTGAGTGTGTGGGTGTGAGTGTGTGAGTGACAGCATCTGCATGTGTATGCCTGTTCGTGCTTGTGGGTGTAAGTGTGTGTTTGTGTGCAAGTGTCAGTCTAAGTGTGTGTGTGTGTGTGTCAGTTGGAGTGTGCGTGTGTCTAAGTGTGTGTGTGTCAGTCTAAGTGTGTGTGTGTGTGTGTGTGTGTGTCAGATTAAGTGTGCGTGTGTCTAAGTGTGTGTCACTTTCAGTGTGCGTGTCAGTTTTAGTGTGCGTGTGTCTAAATGTGTGTGTGTGTGTCTAAATGTGTGTGTGTGTGTCTAAATGTGTGTGTGTGTGTGCATGTATCTATTTCACAGGAGGCGGACACCAGTAAGAGAACAGACCATTAGTAACCAGAGGCTGTCTGTCTCAAGCAGCTCTGCAGGCCCACAAACAACAGCCTCCTTTCAGCCTGAAGGACAGGCAGGCCAGGGTCCACTACCACCACCACTCCAGTCACCTGGGTATTACTGACTACAAGGACAACGGCTGGTTATATACCATGGCTGGTGGAGACGTGTAATCTGTGACGAAGACACATTAGTAACAGTGATGATGCTGTTGATCTAACATGGTAGTCAAGTTCAAGGCTAAACAGGAAAGATGTTTCCACTTGCTGCAGTGACAAGCCAAGTCATTATTTAATTATTAATCTGCAAAGAGAGAAGGTAAGAGAGGGAGAAATAGCTAGAGAGAGATAGAAAAACAGAGAGCGAGGGAGAGAGACACACACAGACAGAGAGAGACAGAAAGAGAGAGTGAGAGGAGAGAGAGACAGACACAGAGAGAGAAGGTAAGAGAGGGAGAAATAGCTAGAGAGAGAGAAAAACAGAGAGTGAGGGAGAGAGACACACAGACAGAGAGAGACAGAAAGAGAGAGTGAGAGGAGAGAGAGACAGACACAAAGAGAGACAGAAAGAGAGGAGAGAGACAGGGAGAGACACAGACACAGAGATAGACAGATAGAGGGAGAGAAGGAGAGAGAGAGACAGAGACAGAGAGAGAGGGAGAGACAGAAAGAGAGAGAGAGAGAGAGAGACAGAGACAGAGAGAGGAGAGACAGAAAGAGAGAGACAGAGACAGAGAGAGGAGAGACAGAAAGAGAGAGAGAGAGAGAGAGAGAGAAGGAGAGAGAGAGA
>BROE01000012.1:16356194-16375304 GCA_036571765.1 Plecoglossus altivelis | reverse complement strand
CTGAGGAACACTGGAGCAGTTCTAGAATACGGGATGTTGCTGAGGAACACTGGAGCAGTTCTAGAATACGGGATGTTGCTGAGGAACGCAGAAACAGTTCTAGAAATAGTTGTTCTTCCTCCTCTACGCACCACAGTGCATTCAAACACATACGGGGAACATTAGTTCCCTGTAGGAGGGAGAGAGAAAGAGAGAGAGACATGTGGAGAGCGAGAAAGAGACAGAGAGACAGACAGAGAGAGATATGGAAAGACGGAGATAGGGACTGAGAGACAGATGGAGAGAGAGAGAGCGAGAGAGAGAGACGTCTCCTCCTCTCCGGACCCTCGTCCCAGAGTCTCTCCGGGGGGTGTCGGTGCCAACCTGACGGCCGGCTGACGTTGATTGGCTAATCCCCGGGTGATAACTCCTGGAGTCACAGCCTGGGAATGATGTGGAGCGATGTGACTGGCTGTCAACGATCTCCACGCCCCCATCAATCAATCTGCCCCGCCCTGATTGCTCCCGTGGGTGTGGGTTGGTATTTGAGTGTGTTGATAAGTGAGGGTGTGTGTCCGTAACCATGTGTGTGTGTGTTGGTAACCGTGTGTGTGTGTGTTGGTAACCGTGTGCGTGTGTGTTGGTATGTGTCGGTTGGTAACTGAAGGTATGTGCGTGTGTTGATAAGTGTAGGTAGGTAACTGTGTGTGAGCGAGAGTGTGTGCAAGTGTGCGAGTGTGTGTGTGCGAGTGTGCGAGTGTGAGAATGTGTGTGTGTGTGAGTGTGTGAGAGTGTGTGTGTGCGAGTGTGTGTGCTCTGGGGTTGGGGTGAGAGAGGAAGGCCTGTCTTGCCTTTTCCTCGTTCATCAATTACCCTGGAAGCTGGATGCTGTCAAAGGATGAGCAGATGGTCTGTGTCCATGTGTGTGTGAGAGTGTGTGTGTGAGAGTTTGTGTCTTGGTGTGTGTGCCCTGGTGCATGTATGTCTGTGTGTGTGTGTGTCCGTGTTTGTGAGAGTGTGTGTGTCCTGGTGCATATTTGTGTGTGTGTGAGAGTGTGTGTGTGTCCTGGTGCGTGTGTCCATGTGTGTGTATCTGTGTATGTGTTTGTGAGTGTGTGTGTGGGAGAGAGAGGGAGAAAGAGAAAGGGAGAGAGAGAGAGGAGAGAAAGGGAGAGAGAGAGGGAGAGAGAAAGAAAGGGAGAGAGAGAAAGAGGGAGAGAGAGCGGGAGAGAGAGAGAAAGAGGGAGAGAGAGAGAGGGAGAGAGAGGGAGAGAGAGGGGAGGAGAGAGAGTGGGAGGAGGAGAAGAGGGAGAGAGAGTGAGGGAGAGAGAAGAGGAGAGAGAGAGGAGGGAGGGAGGGAAAGGGAGAGAGGGGAGAGAGAGAGAGGTGGAGAGGAGAGAGAGAGGGGAGAGAGCAGAGAGAGAGAGAGAAAGAGGGAGAGAGAGAGACGAGACGAGAGAAGAAAGAGGGGAAGAGAGAGGGGAGAGGAGAGAGGGAGAGAGAGAGGGGGAGAGAGACGGAGATTGAGAGAGGGAGAGAGATAGAGAGGGAGAGAGAGGGAGAGAGAGAGAGAAGAGGAGAGGAGAGAGAGAGAGAGAGAGAGAGAGGGAGAGAGAAAGAGAGAGGGAGAGAGATAGAGAGAGAGAAAGAGAGAGAGAGACAGAGAGAGAGAGAGACAGCAGGTCTCAGCCTTTTCATTCACGTTAGACGACGTCTCCAGGAAAACTAATCAATCTACCTACCTGAGACAGACTTTACTGTCCGGGCAGGACTCTCAGTCTCCAGCACAGGGACACAGGGACACAGGGATACAGGGACACAGGGAGGCAGGGACGCAGGGACACAGGGATACAGGGACACAGGGAGCAGGGACACTAGGGACAAGGGACACAGGGACAATAGGGATAACAGGGACACAGTGACACAGGGGAGGCAGGGAGGCAGGGACACAGACAGGCAGGCACAGGAGGCAGGGACGCAAGGGGAGGCAGGGATACAGGAGGCAGTACAGGATGGAGGGATGCAGGGACACAGGGACACAGGGATGCAGGGACACAGGGAGGCAGGGACACAGGGATGCAGGGACACAGGGAGGCAGGGACACAGGAGCACTGGGGCACAGGGACACAGCCTTCAGGGAGACCAGACCAGACCATACCAGACCATCAGATAAAACTGGGAGTGAAGTGTGACCCAAATGAAACTCACCCCAAAGTGCTACTCATAACCTGATTGACTTGACTTGTGAAACATGGAAACGTGAAACATGGATGTCCAGTTGATCAGCTTAACGTTGAAAATCCAGTTGAAAGTCTTCATCTCAAATCACTTTTCTCAGGGACTGAGATGGAATTGATCTCGTGTAAATCTTTCCAGTAAACTTGCCACTCTTCTCTTCAGCCTTGGTGAGTTCCTCACTTCTCTCAGGGTTGATCTGCTCTTCTGTCATCCTTTCTCAACCCTCTTACCTCTCTCTCCCCTTCTTGGCTCTCTCTTCCTTTCCTACTCCTTATCCTCTTCCTCCTTTCATTCCATCCTACCCACCTCTCCTTCTGCCTCCTACTGCTCTACAATCTTTTATGTTCTTCTTTTCACTCTTCCCCCTCCTCCTTCCTCCTCCCTCCCCTCTCCTAACCTCCCCTCTCTAACTCCCTCTTCCCACCCTCCCTCCACCTCCCTCTACTAGACCTCCCTCCCCTCATTCCCTCCCCTCTTTCCCCTCCTCCCCTCTTCCCCTCTTCTCCTTTCCTCCCCTCTACTAACCTCCCCTCTCCCCTCCCCCGTCTCCTTCCCCTCCTCCCCCCTCCCTCCTCCCCTCCCCTCTTACTCTCCCCTCCTCCCCTCCCCTCTCCTAACCTCCCCTCCCCTCTTCCCCTCTCCTCGCCCTCCCCCCCCTCTCCCCCCTCCTCCTCTCCTCATCCCTCCTCCTTCCACCCCCCCCTCCCTTCCCTCCCCTCCCCCCTCCTCCCCTCCCCCCTCCTCTCCCTCCTCCTCCCCCCCTTCCTCCCCTCCTCCCCCCCTCCCCCCTCCTACCTGGTCTCACCCCAGTGTTTGGAGAGAAGCCTGTCATACCGCATCAGCAGAAGCCTGATTACTTCCACCATGTCTCCCTCGACAGGAAATGATTCTGACATGCACTCACACCCAGCTTGCTCCGCATCAATATGCGTGCTGTGGAGACACTGCCAACAGTAAATAAATAATGAAAAGAGACGAGGGGGAGGAGAGAGACAACATGTCGCTCTCTCTCTCTCTCTCTTTCTCTCTCTCTCTCTCTCTGTCTGGCTCTCTCTCTCTTTCTCTCTCTCTGTCTGTCTGTCTGTCTCTCTTTCTCTCTCTCTGTCTCTCTCTTTCTCTCTCCTTCTCCCTCTCTCTCTCCTTCTCTCTGACTCTCCCTCTCTCTGTCTCTCCCTCTCTCTCTCATCCTCCTTGGTGTGACTCACAGTAGCCTAGCTTTATGTGTGTTCTTTATGTGTGTGTGTGTTCACATGTGTGCGTGCGCGTGTGCATAGGCGTGTGTGTGTTCACATGTGTGTGTGCGTGTGCATAGGTGTGTGTTCACATGTGTGTGTGCGTGTGCATAGGTGTGTGTGTGTTCACATGTGTGTGTGCGTGTGCATAGGCGTGTGTGTGTTCACATGTGTGTGTACGTGTGCATAGGTGTGTGTTCACATGTGTGTGTACGCGTGTGCATAGGTGTGGGTGTGTTCACATGTGTGTGTACGCGTGTGCATAGGTGTGGGTGTGTTCACATGTGTGTGTGTGCATGTGCATAGGTGTGTGTTCACATGTGTGTGTACGCGTGTGCATAGGCGTGTGTGTGTTCACATGTGTGTACGCGTGTGCATAGGTGTGTGTTCACATGTGTGTGTGTGTGTGCATAGGTGTGGGTGTGTTCACATGTGTGTACGCGTGTGCATAGGTGTGTGTGTGTTCACATGTGTGTGTGCGTGTGCATAGGTGTGGGTGTGTTCACATGTGTGTGTGCGTGTGCATAGGTGTGTGTTCACATGTGTGTGTGCGTGTGTGCATAGGTTTGTGTTCACATGTGTGTGCGTGTGCATAGGTGTGTGTTCACATGTGTGTGCGTGTGCATAGGTGTGTGTTCACATGTGTGTGTGTGTGTGCATAGGTGTGGGTGTGTTTGCATGTTTCTGTAGATTTCTTACAATTACAAGCCATGGCTTAACTCGAAAAACTAAAACTAAAATTCCTCATTCATGTATTCCTGCCGTTCGCCCCCCCCCTCCCCCCCTCCCCTCTCCTCCCCCCCCTTCCCTTTCTCCTCTCCCCCCTCCCTCCTCTCCTCTCACCCCTCCCTCCCCTTTAAAGGAAACCGCGAACATCAATAAGCAGTGTAGGTGTCCCCCTCCCATCCCCTCCTGACCCCTCCTGACCCCTCTCTACCCCTCCTGACCCCAGGCCAGGAGCCTCTAATGGGATTACCTCCAGGCCTCCTCACCTCAGCGGAGGCCATGGAGAGGGTAAGCTCCACCCGGCCCTGCCGCCCAGCCTGCTTAGCCGCTGGAGGTCAGGTGCGCTTCATTTAACTCACTGTTGGGCTTCCAGAGCTGACAGAACTGTGTAAACACCTTTGTGAACGTCCCAGATGAGCAAATCAAACATCCCTAATTACCAGCGTTTCCTTCAGTCTTTCCCTCCTAAACCCTCAGTGCCTTCATGAGCACACGCCTGCCACCTCTCTCGCTTGCGCTTCAGTTCAATTCTTCAATTCTCTCACTATCTTTTTCTGTACATAAGTTCTGCTGTTTCTCTCTCTCTCTCCCCCCCCTCCACCCCCCATCCTATAGGGATAGGCCACGCCCCCTGTACCAGCATGAGAGACATGGGAGGGGAGGGATTAAAGAGAACAGTCTCTGATGTTTTTAATCTCACCTGCCAGGGAGATAGAGATAGAGAGAGAGGGAGACAGAGAGAGAGAGAGAGAGAGAGAGAGGGAGAGAGAGAGAGGGAGAGAGAGAGAGAGAATAAGCAGGAAGAGAGAGAGAGAGGCGAGAGAGAGAGAGAGGAGAGAGAGAGAGAGAAAGAGAGGGGAGAGGAGAGAGAGAGGGAGAGAGAGAGAGAAGAGGGAGGAGAGAGAGGAGAGAGAGAGGGAAGAAGGAGAAGAGAGGGAGAGAGAGAGAGAAAGAGGGAGAACGAGAGAGACGCAGAGAGGGAGACAAGATAGAGCAGGGAAGAGACGAGACGAGAGGAGGACAAGAAGAAAAGAAGAAGGGCAAAAGCCAAGGGGTGAGGTGGCTGTATGTGTGGTGTCTGTGTGTGCTGTGTGTATGTGTGTGTGTATGTGCCTGTGGGTGAGTGTGTCTGGGTGTGTTGTTGTGGGGACGTGTGTATGTGTGTGGCTGTGTTATGTGTGTGATGTATTGTGTGTGTAGTCGTGTGTGTGTGGTGATGTGTTGTCGTGGCGTGTGTGTGTGTGTGATGGTTGTTTGATGTGGTGTGGTGGGGTGATGTGTAGAATCACTCTGTATGGTGGGGGTGTTGTGTGCTCGTGGCGTGTGATGCAGGGTATCTATTTCTGATCTCCAGCTGATGCATATCATTCTTCGTCTACTTTTACCGCATCCCTCTCTTCACCCCTCCTCTTTCTCCCCTCTCTCCTCTCTCCCTCCTCCAGTCCCTTTCTCTCTCTCTCGCCTTCCTCTCCCTTGCTGCTCGTCCTCTCTCTCTCTCCCTCCTCCCTCCGCTTTCTCGTTCTCCCTTCTCCTCTCCCTTTCTCTCCTTAACCTCCCCACCCTTTCTCTCTCTCTCTCCCTCCTGTCCCTTTTCTACTCTCTTCCCCCTCCTCTCCCTTTCTTTCTCATCTCTCTTCTCCTCTCCCTCTTCACTCTCTCCTCCTCCCCTCTCCCTTTCTCTCTCCTACCTCTTCTCCCTTTCTCTCTCTGCCTCCTCCCGTACTCTCCCCTGCCTCTCTCCTGCCACTGCCCCGCCTCTCCCCTGCCTCTATCTGCCCCTCCCTCCCTCTCCCTCTCTTCCCCTCCTCTCTCCCTCTCTCCCCTCCTCTCTCCCTCTTTCCCCTCCTCTCTCCCTCTCTCCCCTCCTCTCTCCCTCTTTCCCCTCCTCTCTCCCTCTCTCCCCTCCTCTCTCCCTCTTTCCCCTGCTCTCTCCCTCCCTCCCTCTCTCCCTCTCTCGCCCAGTGCACACCAGCGTGACAAACCACACGGGATTTGGCTGGTTCTTTTAAGCCAACAGCCCCTGGGAAACACTTTCTTCCCCCCCTCCCCCTTATCCTCCCTTTCGCCTCCCCCCCTCCCCCATATCCTCTCCTCCGCCTCCCCACTCCCATCTCTTCCTCCTCCATGACACATTTGAGTATTTCAGGAGGTACGTGACTAGGGAAGACAAGCGATGCATCTTTTACTTCATCTCTTCCCCTCTATCATCTCTATCCATCTCTCTCTTCCCCTCTATCTATCATCTCTATCCATCTCTCTCTTCCCCTCTATCTATCATCTCTATCCATCTCTCTCTTCCCCTCTATCTATCATCTCTATCCATCTCTCTCTTCACCTCTATCTATCATCTCTATCCATCTCTCTCTTCACCTCTACCTATCATCTCTATCCATCTCTCTCTTCACCTCTATCTATCATCTCTATCCATCTCTCTCTTCACCTCTATCTATCATCTCTATCCATCTCTCTTCCCTTTCATCTCTCTCTTCCCTTCCATCTCTCTCTCATCTCCCACCATCTCTTGCTGTTAGAAACAGCCACATTCTCGCTTCGTTTTGGGAAGTTATTTTTTTTATTTTAACACATAAAAGCATCACAACAGCGATATACAAATTTCTTAGTAATTCTTGAAAACCAAAACACATTTACACATGCAACAATAGGGATTAAGACAATGAGTAACTTATTGAATAATTGTTTTTGGAATGTGGAATTTCTTCAGCATGAACTCCATGACCACCTGCCTAAAGATCTTTGTTGTCACCAGTATAAGTTTGCATGGGCCCTTTACTATAACACCGTCTACGCACACTCGGTATGTTTACTTAATACTTCACTTTGAATATGAACCTAGAATTTCTTCACTGGTACTCCGTGTGGCTTTTCCCCCACCACAGTTTTTAAAACTAACCATTAAGGGAGACTCTTTGCTTCAAAAGACGAAACACAAACGTTCACAAATAAAACCTGGCGAGCGTAACGTTGTCTCGTTGGCCAGCAGCACGTGTTGTGACTGCGTGATGAGGTCACGGGTTCCCATGACGGCTGTAAGCAGAGAGGGTTGACTAGGGGACGCTGCAGAGGAACATGGGGGTTTCAGCTGTCCTGGCTTTGGAAGATCACAGGTTACCTGGGGAAGGAAGGAGTGTGGAAGGAAGGAAATAAGGAAGGGGAGGATAGAAGGAAGGAAGGAAGGAAGGAGAGGATATTAGGAAGGAAGGAAGGAAGGAAGGAAGGAGGAGAGGATAGGAGGAAGGAAGGAAGGAAGGAAGGAAGGAAGGAAGGAAGGGTGTGCAACCTGTTCCGACCTGTTATTTAAGCAGGTTACATTTCCCAGAGGTGTTAAAATACTACTTGATCAGATGTGTCCTGTTGTGTATCATCCTACCACAGCATAGTGAATCTGTTCTGTATCATCCTATCACAGGACAGTGAATCTGTTCTGTATCATCCTATCACAGCAAAGTGAATCTGTTCTGTATCATCCTATCACAGGACATTGAATCTGTTCTGTATCATCCTATCACAGGACAGTGAATCTGTTCTGTATCATCCTATCACAGGACAGTGAATCTGTTCTGTATCATCCTATCACAGGACAGTGAATCTGTTCTGCATCATCCTATCACAGCAAAGTGAATCTGTTCTGCATCATCCTATCACAGCAAAGTGAATCTGTTCTGTATCATCCTATCACAGGACAGTGAATCTGTTCTGTATCATCCTATCACAGGACAGTGAATCTGACTAAACCGTTAAACTGACCAGGTACCCAAAGACCTGTTGCTGCTGACGGTCTTCTTGTTAGGGCGTGGCCCAGCTGTCACAAGCCAGCCTCTCTGGAGTCCCCAGGAAACAGGTTTACGCAAGAAAACCCAGACTCAAGTGTCAGTAGCAGGCCACCTCGTCACTGGACACAGTCTCAGTGCTGGACTGGGTCTCAGTGCTGGACACAGTCTCAGTGCTGGACACGGTCTCAGTGCTGGACTGGGTCTCAGTGCTGGACACGGTCTCAGTGCTGGACACAGTCTCAGTGCTGAACTGGGCCTCAGTGCTGGACTGGGCCTCAGTGCTGGACACAGTCTCAGTGCTGGACACGATCTCAGTGCTCGACAGCGCTGGACTGGGCCTCAGCTCTGGACTGGGCCTCAGTGCTGGACAGCTCTGGACTGGGCCTCAGTGCTGGACAGCGCTGGACACAGTCTCAGTGCTGGACACGGTCTCAGTGTTGGACAGGGCTGGATATGACCTCAGCGGTGTGAGGGGCGTTTTATTGCTTCAGAAGTGGAGAGGGGAAACTGCTGCAGTGGTTTTGTGAAGGCGGTGGGGAAACGTGCTTTTGTAATCCTGGCGTGGTCTTCTGGGTCGGAATGATTGTCTATTGGTTCCTTTACATGAGACGGGGGGAGGGGGGGGCGTGTAACCGTGGTTACCGCCACAACACTGAAAACACATTCAAAGACACCAAAAATATACATTATGATACTGTCAAAAGGTACAATAATTACACGGGAAAAAGTAAATTACAGAGTTTTTTTTCACCCAACACCATAAATGTTTTTTTTTTTGTTTTAGTTAATCTTTTTCGTCCTTTTTTAAATTCTCCTCTCTCTTTCCTCTCCTGTAGAAGGACTTGTATGAGTTATGTGAGGTGCGTCGGGAGATGGGGGAGAGGAGGAGTTGGGGGGAGGGAAAGGAGGAGTTTGGTCCATTAAGTCCCGCCCCCCTTCCCTCAAGTGCTGCTGCTTCCTGCAGTGAGTCCAAAGAAGTCCCTCCCACATGACTTCTCCTCGGTGACCCGGCGGGTCGTGATTGGTTGCTTTAGAAGACCGATCTGTTCTGTATCATCCTATCACAGGACAGTGAATCTGTTCTGTATCATCCTATCACAGGACATTGAATCTGACTAAACCGTTAAACTGACCAGGTACCCAAAGACCTGTTGCTGATGACGGTCTTCTTGTTAGGGCGTGGCCCAGCTGTCACAAGCCAGCCTCTCTGGAGTCCCCAGGAAACAGGTTTACGCAAGAAAACCCAGACTCAAGTGTCAGTAGCAGGCCACCTCGTCACTGGACACAGTCTCAGTGCTGGACTGGGCCTCAGTGCTGGACACAGTCTCAGTGCTGGACACAGTCTCAGTGCTGGACACAGTCTCAGTGCTGGACTGGGCCTCAGTGCTGGACACAGTCTCAGTGCTGGACACAGTCTCAGTGCTGGACTGGGCCTCAGTGCTGGAAACAGTCTCAGTGCTGGACACAGTCTCAGTGCTGGACAGTGTTGGACACAGTCTCAGTGCTGGACTGGGCCTCAGTGCTGGACTGGGCCTCAGTGCTGGACAGTGCTGGACACAATCTCAGTAGCAGGCCACCTCGTCACTGGACACAGTCTCAGTGCTGGACACGATCTCAGTGCTGGACAGCGCTGGACTGGGCCTCAGCTCTGGACTGGGCCTCAGTGCTGGACAGTGCTGGACACAGTCTCAGCGCTGGACTGGGCCTCAGTGCTGGACAGCGCTGGACTGGGCCTCAGTGCTGGACAGTGCTGGACACAGTCTCAGTGCTGGACAGGGCCTCAGTGTTGGACAGGGCTGGATATGACCTCAGCGGTGTGAGGGGCGTTTTATTGCTTCAGAAGTGGAGAGGGGAAACTGCTGCAGTGGTTTTGTGAAGGCGGTGGGGAAACGTGCTTTTGTAATCCTGGCGTGGTCTTCTGGGTCGGAATGATTGTCTATTGGTTCCTTTACATGAGACGGGGGGAGGGGGGGCGTGTAACCGTGGTTACCGCCACAACACTGAAAACACATTCAAAGACACCAAAAATATACATTATGATACTGTCAAAAGGTACAATAATTACACGGGAAAAAGTAAATTACAGAGTTTTTTTTCACCCAACACCATAAATGTTTTTTTTTTTGTTTAGTTTATCTTTTTTCGTCCTTTTTAAATTCTTCCTCTTCTTCCTCTCCTGTAGAAGGACTTGTATGAGTTATGTGAGGTGCGTCGGGGGGGGGAGAGAGGAGGGGTTGGGGGGGAGGGAAAGGGAGGAGTTTTGGGTCCATTAAGTCCCGCCCCCCTTCCCTCAAGTGCTGCTGCTTCCTGCAGTGAGTCCAAAGAAGTCCCTCCCACATGACTTCTCCTCGGTGACCCGGCGGGTCGTGATTGGTTGCTTTAGAAGAACCACCGGAAGGCCTCGCCATTGCTGACGGGCGTCCTCTGAAGAGAAGAAGAAAAACAAGAGTCAGGAGCGGAGTCTGCTGGGAGGTGAGAGGGAGGGAGGAGGGGGAGGAGGTGGAGAGGAGAGAGAGGGAGGAGATGGAGAGGAGAGAGGGGGAGGGAGGGAGGAGGGGGAGGAGGTGGAGAGAGAGGAGGAGGAAGAAAGAGGTGGATAGAGAAAAGTGTGAGAGGAGAGAGAGGATAGAAAAGAGAAGTGAGAGAGAGGAGAGAGAGGTGAGAGGAGAGAGAGAAAAGAGAGGTGAGAGAGGAGAGAGAGGTGAGAGGAGAGAGAGAAAAGAGAGAGGAGAGGTGAGAGGAGAGAGAGAAGAGAGAGAGGTTTGGGTATGTTGATCGAAGAACAGGATGCTATGGATCAAGTGTAGAAGAAAAGGTGATTTCAGACAATCTAATTTGCGCATGCACACAAAACACACTGTGGAATATGTCTGATGGAACTTGTCTCACGGAGAAAAACCGAGTCAATAACGCTCAGTCTTCCTGAACGGTAAACTCCTAAACTCCTACGTTCAGAATGCACTCTGCATTTTTCAAAACACCTTCAAATCTTTCACTGACCTACAACTTCCTGATTGAATTCCATCTTGAAAACTTCATTTTCCCTGATTACGTGAGAGCAGCCTTCGGTGAAATTAAAAACACCTTTGACAAAAAAAAGCCCTACCGGAGAAGTATTTAAAGCCATAATCAAACCGCCCCGAAATCCAAACGTGTTTTATCCTGAATGTAATTTCATCAAGGAGGACTCCAAGGTGAGCGACACCCGCCTCTTTCCCTCCTCCCCGTCCCGAAATAATCATTACCTCGGATGAAATATTCAATACTAATTCCCACCGAGCTACAATGAGGCTTTTAATTACTAAGCGCTGCGTCACTGAGGAGGAAACAGCGCATCGTTTCAATTTGAGACTGTGCCAGGGGACGCGCGCACAACCGTGCACTTGCAGGGAGTAGCAAGCACGCACGCACGCACACACACACACACTCACACACACACACACGGTGTCAAATGCATAAACGAGACCACACAAGCAAGCATCCACTTATCAATACACACGGTTCGAAGAAAAAAAAAATACTGAAGTCCCACCGTTCAATCCCCACGACCAATTAGCACGATTCCTGATTACTTTCTCACAGTTGACGGGGAAAAAAACGGCCGATGGTTAGCGACGGAAATCACTTAGCGACTACAGGGAGTGGGGATTTCATATTCTAATACAGTCATCACAAGTGTTTAAGACACTAAGGCTCGTGGCGTTTTCATAGAAAAATTATTATAATAACTGGGAGAAATGTGGGCAGCACGTAGCTTGTTAAATATCTTCTATACTGTAGCCTAATGATCTTAAACGACCAATACGTTGACATTTGGTGGACAATATGTATCCTACCCAGACCCGCATTTCTGGGTATTCGATCATTAACAGATAGTCAGTATTTTCATCGTCATAAACATAGAATAATAACTGTGAATACAACGTATGTTCTTCGCTTATAGTTTGAATCTGTGCTCACGTTCAAACATAAACCACAGGCTCATGTTAGGTAGACCAACCTAACAACACGTTACCTCGGCTGTACTGAATCATAACTTTAGATTTTACAAACATCAATTTTGTGTTTGTCTCCGCTTTTTAATACTTCGTGATTCAATATGAACACTAACGATGTCCACCTTAACCAACGACCTTGAGCACTAACGGATGGTTAGATCTGACACTCCTTCAATGACACTTGCGAATAATCGTTTTTGTTGTTTTTCATTTCATTGAACGTTTTTGCTAGATTACTGTCTGTGTTTATTTGAATATGAATTACAATCGTATCGAAAGGTCGTTGCCTTAAGAGGTCAACTTTACAATCAATATCGAGTTGATATATCAAACTGGATGCTTTAGCGTTGAATTTGGGGGGGAGAGAAATATTAGAAATAATATGTTTATGTTGGTTATTACTTTACCTTAAGGTCTTTGTGAATTTGTTACATAGGTAATAAATAAAACAAACAAGAATCGGGCATATTTCCGAGGCAGAATGACTAGGAAATATCCACGACTACTGCAGTTAACATCAAGACAGCTAGTATCTTGCTGTGGGCCCTCTCATAAAGGCTACATGGATACTGGATTTACTTAGCATACAATCCTCAACAATGAAACGGAAAGTTCCTGACTAAAACAAACAAACCCACCGCAAATGGATAAACGGATTTCTATTGATCGGAAAACCGTTGGCGTGTAAATCGCTAAACCCAGGAAAGCCAGATCGAGAAGGCCACAAGAGGGAAGGTTCCGTACGGAGGGATGAAGAGAACTATCTACATTTCAGTCTGTGTCACTAGCAGCGGAAAAACCGGATCTAAACCAGTTTGTATTTGTAAGCGCTTTTGGGGTGCTGTCTCTAAAGGTTAACACGTGAAATGACGTCAACACACCAGTGCCAAGTTAACTTTCATAATTCATAACGCACTTCGGGACGAATTCTTTTGTGCCATCGACTCCTTTTCTGTACTGATACAGACATATTTCAAGCCTACGATTGTTGTTTTTTTGTGTGGAGAATATCTATCTGCTAAGGAATAAGCTACTATAGAACACTTCCGTTTTCCAAACATCAACTGTTTTCGTACACCTGGGAAATCCACAACGGTGGGTTGGTGTGAGCGGACAGTTTTTCTTATTTTAATTTTAAGTAACCTACTGAACGGAGCTCCGCCATTTCGGTTGCCGTTAGTTTACGTACTGTTGTTCCGCTATCTCGCAGCCGTGAGACTTAAGCCCGAGACGGTGTACAGCGGCTGGGATATTGCGACAGCCCAGTCTGGCAGACGGCACAGGGCTGCTTAGAAACCAGTAGACTAGAAGCACGAGCCAGATAGAGGCAGCGTGCGTGCTTGGTTTGCGTGAAAGAGAGACAAAGGGAGGACGGCGGAAGGAGAGAGAAAAGGGCGTGAGTGTTAGAGTGGAAGACAGCCAGACTGCGACTAATCTGCCGCGTGCACATTTCCGTGTTCACACGTAATTCAGAAAGGCCCAGCTAAGGAAAATACACCCTATGAAATCTCTCAATCCTAAATAACAACAATAACAACAATAATAATAATAATAATAATAATAATAATAATAATGATAAATTAAGAGCGTAGACAGCAGGGTACAGTAGAAGGGTGTTTTAAGAAAATAAAGTCTTTGCCAATTTAAGGGCTGCCTGTCAGTTCTTGGCAACATTACAGCCCAACCTCTCCACTGCTAAGAAGAAGCAGGACTTCATCCATGAGAGGGAGGGAGAGGGGGAGGGAGAGGGGGAGGGACGGAGTGTATGTGTAAGGGTCAGATATAAGGGTTTCTCCAGACAGAGAGAGAGAGAGGGGGGGGGGGGGAATCAAGGGGGTTTTGACGAAGAGAAGGATGAATAGGGATAAGGAGAGGGACGTACATACACACAGAGACACACACACACACACTAACACGTTGCAGCCACACACACACACTAACACACACACACACTAACACACACACACACACTAACACGTTGCAGCGACACACACACACACTAACACACACACACACACACTAACACACACACACACACACACTAACACACACACACACAGAGACACACACACACACACACACACTAACACGTTGCAGCCACACACACACACTAACACACACACACACACTACACACGTGTGCACGAGAACACACACACACACTAACACACACACACACACACTAACCCACACACTAACACGTTGCAGCGACAAAGCACAAATAAGGCACAATTAGCACATCTCTCCCAGCCTCCAAGGAACCAGCGCTATTAGAGTCAGTCCTTCAGAGAGAGGGAGGGAGGGAGGGAGGGGGAGAACAGAGATGGAGGGAGGGAGGGGAGAGGGGGAAGGGGAGGGAGAGGGGGAGATAAGAGAGAGGGGGAGAGCGGGGGAGGGAGGGAGTGAAAGAGAGAGAGAGGGAGGAGGGAGGGGGAAGAGAGAGAGAGGCGAGGGAGGGAGGGAGGGGGAAGAGAGAGAGAGGAAGGGGGAGAGAGAGTATGAGAAGAGAGAGGGAGGGAGAGAGGGGGAAGAGAGAGGGGGAGGGAGGAAGGTGGAAGAGAGAGAGAGAGGGAGAAGAGAGGGGGAGAAGAGAGTTAGGCTTAATCATGAAGGAGAGAAGGATAAGAAAACAGAAGAGAGAAGGACGAGTAGATAAATGATAGAGTAAGAGGAGGTGAGAGAGGGAAGAGGGTACGATTCAAACTGAGCATTGTACTGGGAGACGAAGAGAGGGAGGGAGGGAGGGAGGGAGAGGTAAGTGGGAGGGAAGGAGGCAGGGGGAGGATGAGGAGAGGGGGAGAGGAGGGGAGAGGGTTGATCGTTACACCAGGGACACGGAAAGCGCCAGTCAAGGTTTCACCTCGAATCAAGACAGGCCAGGGCAGCTCTCAGCTCAGCCTCTGCTGCACTGCATGCTGAACATCCTGCACACGCACACACCTGCACACACACCTGCACACACACCTGCACACACACACACCTGCACACACACCTGCACACACACCTGCACGCATGCACACGCACCCACCTGCACACATACCTGCACACACACCTGCACGCATGCACACGCACACACCTGCACACGCACTTGCACACACACCTGCACGCATGCACACGCACACACCTGCACACGCACCTGCACACGCACCTGCACGCATGCACACACACACACCTGCACACGCACCTGCACACACACCTGCACGCATGCACACACACACACACCTGTACGCACACACCTGCACACACACATGCACACACACCTGCACACACACATGCACGCACGCACGCCTGCACAGATGCACACACACCTGCACACACACACACCTATTCGTTCTTTTTCCCTACACAACCTCAGGACAAGATTGAGTGCACATGCACCTTAGCTTCCTGCCACACAAACACCAAAACATATAAACACACACACACACACACACACACAAATAGTAGGTCTTTAAAAAAACTTTTTGTCAGATTGAAGGTGGAACTGTTGACTTCCAAAAGTAATTTTGTTTCATGAATTTCAAATAATTTTCTGAACTGGGCAATCAAGTAGTGTGTTATTCCTGAACACAAGCAAGACTCTTAATATGAGTGTGTAAGAGAGTGTCCATGTTGTATCCTGCACATATTACTGCACCCAAGCATTGACTGTGTGTGGAGTCCTGCAAGACTGTGTGTGTGTGTGGGTGTGTGTGTGTGTGTGACACTGCCTGATCCTGATTGGCTGTGTGTGTGTGTGTGTGACACTGCCTGATCCTGATTGGTTGTGTGTGTGTGACACTGCCTGATCCTGATTGGCTGTGTGTGTGTGTGTGTGTGTGCGTGCGTGCGACACTGCCTGATCCTGATTGGCTGTGGCAGGTGTGGTTGGCGGCAGAGAGGGTTTTCTATTGGCTTTGGTGAGAAAGGGCAGCAAGCTGACTCATTATCAAAGCCTCTGATTGGTTGGTATGTCCAGGGTTGCATGTGGAGGTTATGACACACACACACACACACAGTTAGAACACACACACAGTTAGAACACACACACACAGTTGGAACACAAACACACACAGTTAGAACACACACATACAGTTAGAAGTGCACACACACACACACACACACAGAGAGCTAGAGCACACACGCTCAAACACACACACACATCAAGTTAGACCACACTCACTCACACACACACACACAAATTACAACACACATACGCACACACGCACACACACTCACACATGCATACACACACCTCAATACACACACCACAACACACACAGAGTTAGAGCGCACGCACACACACACACACACAGTTAGAGCACACACACACACACAGTTAGAGCACACACACACAGAACAGAACACTAATACAAACGGACACACGCACATGGAGGTTCTCACCCCCCCACCCCTTCCTGGCGTTGCCAAGGAGATAACCCTCTCAGCGAGGCGAGGTTGGTAATAGGCTGAACCTCCGCGCCCCGAATTCAATCAACGCCGGCGCGTCGGCACGGATCAGCGTGACAGAGAAATATGCCAGGAGACGCCACTGCCACATTCAGGATGTACGTACAACGACCACGAGAGGAGGGGAGGAGGAGGGGAGGAGGAGGAGGAGGAGGAGGAGGAGGAGGGGGAGGCAACTGGAACAAGAGGGAGGGAGGGAGGGCGGGCAGGAGAGAGAGGGGGAGAGATACAGGGAGGGTGAGAGAGGAAGAGAGAGGGAGAGAGAGAGGAGAAGGGAGAAAGACAGGGAGAGAGAGAGAAGGGAGAAAGACAGGGAGAGAGAGAAGGGAGAAAGACAGAGGAAGAGAGAGGAGAAAGGAGAGGAGAGAGAGGAGAAGGGAGAAAAAGAGAGGGAGTGGGGAGGAATAGACAGAAAGAGAGGGAAGAAGAGAGCGAGAAAAAGAAATGGAGGAAAAGAGAGAGGAGGCATACAGGAGCCCCCAGCTCTCCTCTGTCTTCCTCTCTCCTCTCCGTGGCTCCAGCAGATGTCCCCTGGCACAGGACACAGCCCTGCTTTAAACACAGACTGGGAATAAATTAGCCTTTTGAACTTGGGGTGATTGCAAATGTGCCCTGCTTCCTCCGGAGACAAGTCTGTAAGTCGCCCTCCGCTCTCTCTCTCTCCTCTCTCTCTCCTCTCTCTCTGCTGTCTCTCTCTCCTCTCTCTCTCTCTCCTCTCTCTCTGCTGTCTCTCTCTCTCCGCTGTCTCTCCTCTCCAGTATTCCTAAACATGTTCTTCTCTCACCATGTACCCAGATACACCCCACCTCCCTCGCTCGCTCCTTCGACAGTCATGAAACTTTTAAGTAGCCGTAATCAAGGCAGAGGATTTGCCAGAAGTACAAACTCACTGCTTCTCTCTGGGAACGTCTGAGCAGAGAAACCAAGCAGAAGATGAAAGAAAAGGAGATCACCAGGAAAATCAGAAGAGATGGTCAGAGAGGATTTAAAGGAGAGAAGGAAGGAGAGGGGGATAGAGAGAGAAAGAGAAGAGGGAGAGAGAAGGAGGGGGAGAGAGAAGAGGGAGAGAGAGGAGAGAAAGATAGAGAAGGAGAGGGAGAGAGAGGAGAGGGAGAGAGAAGGAGGGGGGAAGAGAAGAGAGAGAGATAGAGAAGGAGAGGGAAAGGGAGAGAAGGAGAGGGAGAGAGAGAAGGAGGGGAAGAGAGAGAGAGGAGAGGGAGAAAGAAGGAGGGGGAGAGAGAAGGAGAAGTAGAGAGAAGGAAGGAGAGAGAGAGGAAAGGGAGAGAGAGAGAAGGAAAGGGAGAGAGAAGGAGATGGAGAGAGAAGGAGAGGGGGGAGAGCGAAGGAGAAGAGGAGGGAGAGAGGGAGAGGGGGGGAGGAGGAGAGGGAGGAGGAAAACGAGGGGGAAAGAGAGTCTAATTGTGGTAGGTCAGCCCGTCTCTCCTCCCTTCCTCTCCTGGCATCAGCAGCAATGTGTCTGGGTGTGTGAGAGAGCATGTCTGTGTGTCTGTGTGTGTGTGTGTGTGCGTCTGTGTGTCTGCGTGTGTGTGTGTGTGTGTGAGTGTGTGCGTCTGTGTGTCTGTGCGTGCGTGTGTGTGTGTCTGTGTGTGTGTGTGTGCGTGCGTGTGTGTGTGCGTGTTAGTGTGTGTTAGTGTGCGTGTGTGTGTGTCTGTGTGTGTGTGTGTGTGTTCTATTGTACCAGGCGACTGATTTGCTCCAGAGCTCTCATTATAGCACGTTGCCACGACACCAACATTATTTATTAACGCGCTTCGACGGGGGAACGGCCACTTTCCTGTTCCCTGGGCTACGGCAAGCCTCTGCAGACAAACCTGACGGACTGCCTGCAGTCTGTCTTCTAAAGAAACACACACTAACAAACACCTGCTTGGGCGCGCACACACTGTCACACCCCAGTTCCACGCACACACCTTCGCACACAGGTTAACACAAACCCACACACCTGTCCCAGTCCAGCCAGCTCGTTGACTTTGGACTGGAATTGCAAACGTAATTTCATACGACGTCACGAACGCAAGCAAGAACAGCAAAGTACAAACTAAGGTTGAGCTATTAAGTGGATTTTTGACCAATGAGAAGTTTCCTAGCAGGAACCTCCAGAAGCAGTTACCTCGCAGGAACATCTGTGGCTAAAATCTGTTGAGAACCGGAAAGAAATGAAGAGGCTGAAGAAAAGAACAAAGTGACCTTGATGGTGAGTCTCGCTCTTTGACGTACTTGGAAACGCAAAAGCTACACACAGCTGAGAGTCCTCAAGACCCATTAGACCTGGGAAGGGGGGATGTGTGTGAACACACACCCGTGCCACACACACACACACGCCACGCACACCCATACCACACACACCCATACCACACACACACGCCACACACACACACACACACACACAAGCCACACACACACGCCACGCACACCCATACCACACACACACGCCACACACACACGCCACACACACATGCCACACCAGCCATCGAAGATTCAAGGCCAGTTTCCAGGCAGAGGGAGGAGGGGAAAGAGAGGAGGTGGAACGAGAGCAGGAGCTGTAGAGATAAAGAACAGAAAGCAGAAGCAGAGATGGAGAGAGAGAGGGGGAGAGAGAGGGGGAGTAATGGAGAGAGAGAGGGAGAGAAGAGAGGGGGAGTGATGGAGACAGAGAGGGAGAGAGAAGAGAGAGGGG
>BROE01000012.1:16344911-16355064 GCA_036571765.1 Plecoglossus altivelis | reverse complement strand
TGATGGAGAGAGAGGGAGAGTAATGGAGAGAGAGGGGGAGTGATGGAGAGAGAGAGAGAGAGGGAGTGATGGAGAGAGAGGGAGAAGAGAGAGGGGGAGAGATGGAGAGAGAGAGAGAGGGAGAAGAGAGATGGAGAGAGAGAGAAGAAAGATGGAGAGAGAGAGGGAGAAGAGAGAGGGGGAGGGTGGAGAGAGAGAAGGAGAGCAGAAAGTGGGAGGGAGGAGAGAAGGAGGGTGGATAGATGGAGAAGATGGCGAGAGGGTTAGAAGGATGAAGGGAGGGAGAGAGAGCGGGTGGTGGATGGAGGGATGAATGAACGGAGAGAGGGAGGAAAGGAGAGGATAGAGAGCGTTTCAGCAGCAGTGCAGTCAGCCCTAACTGATGGGTTATATATTGCCTGTCACTTTAGTCCACAGGAATATTGGGGCGTCGCTGAGTTCAGTCCAGGAAGGTAGAGCAATCCATCACCTGGAGCCTTAGAAGAGGCTGAAATCTCATCACACACACACACACACACGCACACACACACACGCACGCACACACATACACACATACACACACACACAGCCAATTTTCCAGCCACCCAACGCTGCTAATAAAAGGGGCAGTGACTCCAAGGCTGTCGCCCTGAGCGACCGTCGTCACGCCGACGGACCGCTCATCTATTCACCCCCACACACGCCACTGCCCCTGGAAACCTGCGCCCAAGTGCTGGAACGCAAACACCCACCTACCCTCCTCCTCCTCCTGACCTCCTTCTCCACCCTGACCTCCTCCCCCACCCTGACCTCCTTCTCCTGACCTCCTCCTCCACCCTGACCTCCTCCACCACCCTGATCTCCTTCTCCTCCTCCACCCTGACCTCCTCCTCCTCCACCCTGATCTCCTCCACCACCCTGATCTCCTTCTCCACCCTGACCTCCTCCTCCAGCCTGTTCCCTGATCTCCTTCTCCACCCTGACCTCCTCCTCCTCCACCCTGATCTCCTCCACCACCCTGACCTCCTCCCCCACCCTGACCTCCTCCTCCAACCTGATCCCTGATCTCCTCCTCCTCCACCACCCTGATCTCCTCCTCCGCCCTGACCTCCTCCACCTCCTCACCCTGGGAGAGAAATGGCCCCAACTTAGGAAGTGTTTGACTGATGCATTTTGGATCCAGTATTTGGTCTGTGGACTTGTGGACAGCGTGAGGATCGGTACGATGGCGTGTGGACACTGGCACAGTCCAGGAACAACGATAGGAGGAGATTTCTGTGAGAACACGAGAGGTTGGAAGGACCTGAGACATGATGATGATGACATCTCAACAGCTGGGCTTCATTCTCCTGTTACAATTTATTGCCCGTGGCAAATGTTACTATGATGCTTAATAGACGCCCCGCCCCCATGTCATCCATCTGCCATTGATCTCCAGATCTCTCCATCCATACATCCATCTCCCTATCCATCCAGTCATCCATCCATCCATCCATTTTATTCATACGTCCAATCAGCAGGCTCCACAGAAGCAGGTTCTGACCGCCAGCGAGAGGTACCCTCGGCTCAGCCAATCAGGCTAAGTGTCCCGCAGAGAAACAAGGAAGTGAAGAGATTTCTGCTGAACCAACGGATAAGGGGTGAAGAAGGAGGGGAAGAAAGAGGTGGAAGGAGAGGAAGGAGAGGAGAAGGAAGAAGAGGAGGAGTGGGAGAGAGGAAGAGAGGGTGGGAGGGAGAGGAGGAGGAGGAGGGAGGAGAGGAAGAGGGAGAAGTGAGAGAGAGGAGGGGGAAGAGGGAGGAGAGAAGAAGGAGGAAGGAGAGGAGGGAGATGAGAAGGAGGGAGGGATTGGAAAAGGAAGGAGTGGGAGAGAGGAAGGGGGAGGGAGAGGAGGAGGGAGGAGAGGAGAAGGAGGGAGGGAGGAGTGGGAAAGAGAAGGAGGGGGAGGGATATTGAGGATGTGTGGTGGTGTGAGAGAATAAGAGAGAGGGGAGGGAGAGAGAAGGAGAGAGAGGGGAGGGAGAGAGAGAGAGAGAAGGAGAGATCAATTAGCATGGATTCTGTCCTGGCTACGTCTGACTTGATATTTGACCTTCTGAGGGAGCTGTGCCAGCACACACACACACACACACACACACACACACACACACACACACACACACACAAGAGCAACAGACAGGCCATATGCCTGAACCTGCAGGGCCAATCCAGTACAACATATGCCAGCGCTGAAGTTTAGCGACCGGAGAGAACTGTCTTCTAGTCTACTGTGCTCTGTTCACTTCTACTGTGGGGGAGAGAGGGGGAGAGAAGGGAGAGAGGGGGAGAGAAGGGAGAGAAGGGGAGAGAAGGGAGAGAGGGCAGAGAAGGGAGAGAGGGGAGAGCGAGGGGGAGAGAAGGGAGAGAGGGGGAGGAGGGGGAGAAGAGGGAGAGAGGGGATAAAGGAGAGTGGAGAGAAGGTAGAGAGAGGGGGAGAGAAGAGGGGGAGAGAGGCGGAGAGAGTGAGAGAGAGAGGATGAGAGGGGGAGAGAAGGAGAGAGTGGGGGAGCCGAGAGAGATGAGAGAGGGGAGAGCGGGGAGAGAGAGGGGGAGAGAGAGGGGGAAAGAGAGGGGGAGAGCAGTCTTAAGGGTTTTTTCCATACTTCCCTCAACTGTGGATCAAAGCAAGAAATATTCTTATTGAAAGAAAACCACATACATGTCACACACACAAACACACACACACACACACAGCATTTATAGGTTAAAGTCAGTTTTGACCAAACGTCTCTAAAGACTGAATGTACTTCAATAGAAACCCCCCTCCGTTTAAGACATGGTAAATCCCTGCCCGCATAGTGACATGCTGGGACTGCACCACCGGGGCCAAAGTATGGGGGGGTCCCTTCTCCACCTGCTGGTCTCTCTCCTCACCTCTCAACTAACCCTTGTAATCAGTCACCCAATTACCAGCGCCCAGAGCAGGTTTCACACCACTCACACAACACACACCACACACACACACACACACACACACACACACACCACCACGCTAAGGTCTCTCTCATGGTCCCTCATCTCTCTCTCACTCTTAACTTTCTCTCTCCCTTTCTCTCCCTCCTTCTTCCTCCCCCCCCCACCCCCACACAAACACACAAAAATGTCCCCTTCTATCTCTGTCTCTCTATCTCCCTCTTTCCCTCTCCCTCCTTCTCTGCTCTGTCTCCTCTTCTCCTTCCATCTCTCTTCTCCCTCCATCTCCTCTCTCTCTTTCTCTCCCCTACTCTATCTCTGTCTGTCAGTCTATCTCCCTCTTTCCCTCTCCCTCTCCCCCTCTCCCTCTTTCCTTCTCCGTCGTTCCTTCTCCCTCTTTCTCTCTCCCTCTTTCTCTCTCCCCTTCCTTCTCCCTTTTTCCTTCTCCCTCTTTCCCTTTCCCTCTTTCCCTTTCCCTCTTTCCTTCTCCCTCTTTCCCTTTCCCTCTTTCCTTCTCCCTCTTTCTCTCCTGGGAGTCCAGGAAAAGACTCATGATGGTGGGGGAGGAAGGAAGAGAGGAGGAGGAGGGAGGAGGAAGGGAGAATGGAGGAGAGCCAGGGCAGTGTTGTACCGAGGGAACTTGTGTGGTGACAATGGGAAGCCCCCCCCCCCCCCCCCCGTCTGTTTGGAATGTTAGCAAGGAGAAGCGAGGCAGCTTTCTAGAACATTCTGGAATCCAAACAGAGATCAGGAACTGCATCCCTCAGCCAATGAGTGCGAATCCCCTCTACACCCATTGGTCCCCGACAAAGGGGAGGAGCTAGAGGCAAAGTCCCATTTGAATGTCGATGTAATATCGAAGGACAGCTCAAGTTTGTCATCAGTGGTGAACACAAACAAACAGAATCTGTTTCTCACTCTCCTCTGTGGTATACATTTCCACACGTTACGTCAACATGTTTTCACCGAGCTGAGGGTGAGAATCTGTCACGCCTTCAGATGCCCATGTGACCCAGCAGCGTAGTAGCGTTAACGTTAGCGTTAGCGTCTCCATCTCTCTGGAAACTCGTTAATGACACACTAACGAGCGTTAATGAGTCATTAGGGTTAATCAACGAATACGGCTCATAGTATGCTAATTTGTTAACAAATATTGTTTATATGTTGATATATCGTATTATGGAACGTGCGGTTCTGCAGAAGAGACACACAGGAACACACACAGGAACGCTAACAGGAACGCTAACAGGAACGCTAACAGGAACGCTAACAGGAACGCTAACAGGAAACCCAGCTGTTTAGATAACACACTTCCTGTAGAGAAACCAGGTGAGACGTCAACAGGCTTTAAACAGGCCTGGTCTTGCCCCAAACTGTTCACACACACGCACACACACACACACGCACACACCTTCTCTCTCTCTCTCTCTCTCTCTCTCTCTTTCTTCTCTCTCTCTATCTCTCTCTCTCTCTCTCACTCTCACTCACTCACACACACACACACACACGCACACACGCCACACACGCACACACGCACACTTTAAACAGGCCTAATCCATGCAGACTACCCCCTGCCTAGCAAACCCAGCACCCCCCCTGAGGTGACAGGAAACGCGGTCACAGTTTGTCAAAACACACTGTTACTCCCTCGCTGCTGTGCGGAGACCCTACTAAAACTATCTCTTTCAGTCACACCGTCTTTCTCTATCTTCTCTCTGTAGGACCTATCCTTCTCACTCACTCACTCACTCACTCACTCACTCAGTCTGTCTGTCTGTCTGTCTGTCTGTCTGTCTGTCTGTCTACACTCTATCCTTGCTTCTCTCTCTGTCTTTCCCACTTTATCTCTCTCTCCAGCTCTCTCTCCAGCTCTCTCTCTCATCCCTGACTAGTCTGTCTCAGTCTCGGTCTCCCTCATGCTTACCTCCCTCGCTTGCCCACGGTGGCTATCAGATGTTTGTCATGAAATATGCATGTGTGAAAGCAGAGCCTTCACAGAGGAGAGGTGGGGGAGACTGGAAGAGGTGGGGGTGACTGTAGGAGGTAGGGGTGATTATAGGAGGTGGGGGTGACTGGAGGAGGTGGGGGTGACTGTATGAGGTGACTGTAGGAGGTGTGGGTGACTGTAGGAGGTGGGGGTGACTGTAGGAGGTGACTGTAGGAGGTGGGGGTGACTGGAGAAGGTGGAGGTGACTATAGGAGGTGGAGGTGACTGGAGAAGGAGGAGGTGACTTGAGGACATGTAGCCTTGAGCCCTGGATGCCCCAGAGAGAAAGGATGAGAAGGATTAGGAGGGGAGGAGAGCTCCAGTAATCTCTCTCTCCAGTCTCTCTCTCTCTCCAGTCTCTCTCTCCAGTCACTCTCTGTCTCCTCACACCTCTTCCTCCTTATTTCTCTCTATGCCACCCAGCTCTGACAGCAGACAACCTAGCACCATATGCTGAAAGGATATAGGCTCCACATACACACACACACACACTACACACACTACACACATAACACACACGCACGCTACACACACTACACGCACACTACACACACTACACACAAGCACACACTACACACACACTACACACACGCACACTACACACATATAACCTACACACACGCACGCTACACACACGCACACTACACGCACGCACGCTACACACATATAACCTACACACACACGCACGCTACACACACGCACACTACACACACTACACACACACTACATATACACGCACACTACACACATTACATACACACTACACACACACTACACACACACTACGCACAAACCCACTTTACACGCACATTACACACACTACACATACACACACACTACACACACTACACGCACACACTACACACATTACACGCACACACTACACACACACACTACACACACTACACACCTCCCCATGCTTAGCGATGACATCTGGACCCCCTTACCCGCCGACCTCCAACTATTCTACCTCAGATCATCTATTTACTACTCTGCCCCCCCTCCCACACACACACACACATACACACACACACACACACACACACACATACACACACACACACTACACACACACACACACATACACACAGTTCACACTGTTTCTCCTCCCACTATCCCGGGTCAGAACCAGGTTCACGCCTGCACCAGTGTGTGTCTCCGTGTGTGTGTGTCTCCGTGTGCGTGTCTCCGTGTGTGTGTCTCTGTGTGTGTGTGTCTCCGTGTGTGTGTGTCTCTGTGTGTGTGCCTCCGTGTGTGTGTGTCTCTGTGTGTGTGTCTCCATGTGCGTGTCTCCGTGTGTGTGTGTCTCCGTGTGTATCTCTGTGTGTGTCTCCGTGTGTGTGTGTCTCCGTGTGTGTCTCCGTGTGTGTGGTGTCTCCGTGTGGTGTCTCTGTGTGTGTTCCGTGTGTGTGTGTCCTCCGTGTTGTGTGTCTCTGTGGTGTGTCTCTGTGGTGTGTGTGTTCCCTGTGTGGTTGTGTGTGTGTGTGTGTGTGTGTCTCCGTGTGTGTGTGTCTCCGTGTGTGAGGGAGGGAGCAGGGAGACTGTAGGAGATTGCGAGTGTTCTCAGCAATGCAGGGTGGTGGGCAGAGAGTGTGCGTGTGTACGTGCATATGTGCGTATGTGTGTCTGTGTAGTGTGTGTGTGTGTGTGTGCGTGTGTGTGTGTGTGTGCGTGTGTGTGTGTGGTGGTGTGTTGTGTGCGTGTTGTGTGTGTGGTGTGATGTGTGTGTGTGTGTGTGTGTGGTGTGTGTGTGTGTTGTGGTGGTGTGGTTGTGTGTGTGTGTTGCTGGTGTGTGTGTGTGTGGTGTGTGTGTGTGGTCAGCAATGCAGGGTGGTGGGCAGGTCAGTAAAACAAGAGGTTTTGTGTTTGAGTTTTGAAAGGGGAGCAGACGGTTCGCTGCACACTTCACACCCGACGAACGGCTTCTACATGCACACACACACACACAGGACAACACACACAGACACGGACACACATACACACAGCTGACACAACACACAACACACAGGACACACACACACACAGGACACACACACACACACAGGACACACACACCACACAGGACACACACACACACAGGACACACACACAGGACACACACACACAGGACACACACACACACACAGGTACACACCACACACTAGGACAGACACCACACACACGGACACACACACAGGACACACACACAAGACACAGAACACTGCCTCTACGCTCAGTGACACACACACACAGTCCAACACAGACACATATCCCACAAGACACACACCACCAGGACACACACACTTCTTCTCTCTTATTCTCTGTCCCTCACACACTCTCTTTCTCTCCCTGGCAGTGCTGGTTGTGTGTCGTGTGCCAGTGAGCATGGCTCCAGGACTCCAGAGAGACACCTGATACACACCGACAATACCTCTCTGTCACCTGCCCCACCTGCCCCACAAGCATCGCCTGCACCACAGGGGGGCTGGAGGAGTGTGAGAAGGAGGGGTACACAATAAGGGAGGGGGAGAGGTGTGTGTGTGTGTGTGTGTCTGAGGGAGAGGAGGGAGGAGAGGTGTGTGTGTGTGTGTGCGTGTGTGTGTGTCTGAGGGAGAGGAGAGAGGTGTGTGTGTGTGTGTGTGTGTGTGTGTGGTGTGTGTGTGTGTGTGATGTGTGTGTGTGTGTGTGTGTGTGTTGTGTGGTGGGAAAGGAGAAGTGTGTGGTGTGTGTGTGTTGGTGTGTGTGTCTGAGGGAAAGGGAGAGAGGTGTGTGTGTGTGTGTGTGTGTGTGTGTGTGTGTCTGAGGGAAAGGAGAGAGGTGTGTGTGTGTGTGTCTGAAGGAAAGAAGAGATGTTGGAGGTTAGTATGTCAAAAGAGAAGAATGAGAAAGACAGAAACAGAGAGAACGACTGATAGATTTGAAGAAAGGAATGTGTTGAAGAAACGACAACATTCCTGTCCGTTTCCCTCTTCCACTACACAGCAACTTGCTGTTGTACCGATATTGTATTGCTCCTCTCCGCTGGCTAGCCGCACGAGGCACCGGGAGAACGTGTGAAAACCGCTCCGGTCACGTCACATGCAGACAGGAACCGAATAAGTCTGACACGACCGCAGTCTTCATACGGTCTTTCCACACAATTACACCACGTCTCACTTTTATATATTTTTAAGTTTTGTTTGTTAAATATACTTTTCCACACTTTACCTCTTTATAATTGTGTAGATGTTGCTTATAGGCTAGTTTAGTATTTGTGTTAAGCTCTCAGCTTTCAACCAGATGACTGAGTACAGCCTGATGATCATGAGGATCACACAGGTTGTCAGTCATTTTCTGTTGTCTGCGTTGAGTTCCACAACAAACATTCATAAGTACGATCTTGTTATTATCATTAGTACAGGGATGTGGTTGTAGTCATTTCTCTACAACTAACGTCTCTTGTGAAGTTGTAGCGCAGTAATAACTAGTTATATCACCGCTAGCATTGCATACAAGAGGCCCACGCAACCAACCAATCCGCTTAAAGCATCAAAACCTCACGCCCAAATAAATCAATCTGTTTATAGAAGTTTCGACGTCAAAAACGACCAATCATTTCTTGAATAAAAAAATACAAAACACATAAAACGCAACAGGTATTTTACAAAGTAAAACATTCCCCCTTCGTGTGGATAGTTGTGGTTAGTAATATAACAGCGCTTAGCTTCAGTAAACTACAGAGTTTTTAGTAAAGTGTCCATTTTGAATTCCTCTGGTAAAGCAGCCTGCGCGAGCGCTGGGCAACATCTGGACAGAGGTGCGACACCTCGAGAGCCTGATCTACACGCTCTCACGAGCCCTCCGGTAGCCGTTATCTTCACAAGCAGGTCAAGAGCAACAGGAAACAATCATTTATTTCCATAAAACTGAACAAAATACTTTCGCAGTTGTTGTTCTATAAACCTGAAGTGACCTGAATTGTGCAGAGCCACGTACAGACTAAACACATCGCGGTGTTGCTAACCTTCACATCTCTACTTCCAAACAAGTACAAAAGTAGCTCATTCAACTCCGCAAACAGTCAGTTAAGAGGAAATGTTAAAAACTTGCTTATTTAGTGTTGAAGTTGAGTCAAATCCTGCTGTCAACTGCTAAAGTCATCATGCTTAAACGGCGTGCGTACAGACGCTTTCCTCAATGCCAGCTAAAGTTATGTTTCGATGGTGAAACATTGCTTATGAAGTGTGATTTAAAAGTTGAAAGTATGATGTTAAACTTACCGAAGGATATTTGAATGCAGCAAATAACGAAGACTACGACTTTGCCCGAAGAGAAAACGGGAATTTGGCCCATTTCGGTAAAATCCACATAGAGTCGCCAGCGCGAGGCTGAGCTCTCCCCGGTTTTCGTTATCAAAGTTTTCAAAGACTTCCAAAAAGTTTCTCAGATCGTAAAAATCACACGTAGACCGGGCTCAAAGCCACAAACGATCACTTATCTTCAAATTATAACAATCTGTCAGAAGATTAAACGCTAATTCGTTGTGTTTTTTTTCTTTAGAAAACTCGAGCTCCGTACAAAAACTTTCTCCTCGTCGCTGCCGCGTCACTCACTGCAGTCACTCAGACGATATATTCTTCCGCGTAAGTCAGAAAACGACCTAACCTATATCTACCGCACAGACTCGGCGCTCGTACGTAAATAAACACATTCAAGATAAACCCCCAAAATATCAATGAATGTATAACATTGTATATCTTGTCTTTGAGGATTATTAAAAGTTTATCGTTATATGATTGTTTGCAAGAATCTATTTTTTTTTTTCGACTTAAGCACTTTTGGTTTTCTGAGGCGGAGGAATTTTCTCTCAGTAAGTAGCTACTTCTCAAGGATCCAAATGACTCAAAATGAAGCCAGCGTGATTATGTCTTTCCCCAAGATGACATTTGCCGTTGTGCCATTTAACGCCTACAATTTTCAGACGACTATCAAAGTTATGTCAGGAAACGAGACTTATCTCTAGTGTTGTCGTATTTTGGTACCTCGGGTCCCCTTTGCTCGCAGATTCCTGTACCTAATGACTCAGGTGATAACTTCAATAGAGTTACTAATTACGGTCACTTGTTGTTTTTAAGAAAGTTTACATGCCTTTACAACAACCCGCTGACGATCACTCTCCTTTTGGTGTGTCAGGGGGGAGTGTGTGTGTCAGGGGGGAGTGTGTGTGTGTGTGTCAGGGGGGAGTGTGTGTGTGTGTGTCAGGGGTGAGTGTGTGTGTG
>BROE01000012.1:16303824-16335620 GCA_036571765.1 Plecoglossus altivelis | reverse complement strand
ATCAATTTTCCTTCCTCCCCCTAATCCGTCAGGAATTTCCCTCCCAGTCAGCAAAAGTTCCTCAGATCTAAAAGAGCGGAGCATTTCTCACCCGAATACAGCCTGGGCCTTGTCATTTCCACCTTCCTCTGCCTCTCTTCTTCCTCTCTCTCTCTCTCTCCCTCTCCCTTATCTCCCTCTCCCTCTCCCTCTCCTCTCTGCTCTCCTCTCTTCTCTCTCTCTCTCTCTCTCTCCCTCCGTCTCTCTACTCTCTCTACTGGGCTTTCTCTCTCCCCTCTCTCGCCGTGTGATATAATGCACATGCATCTGAAATCACTCCAGCTTCCCAATGCTTATCTGTGTGACAAGTGGAGAGAATACAAGCTTTTATTAGGGCGTAGGTATAACGAAGACAGCTATCCTGTGAAGGAGGATACCATATGTCTAGTGAACGGGTCTGCGTTCATAGGCGCAGCTTCAAAAAGATATTCTTGAAATACTTACTGCTGTCAAAGGATTCGGTGGAACATTTTGAGAGTTTCTTTTGCGGGAAAAAATAGCATATTTAACAACAGGTCATTCTGTCAGAGATAACGCCCGATTGGAAAGGAAAAAACATGCCTGTTATCAACATAATATCAACATCATATGCAGCTGAAGTCACAGACCATCAACCCATGCTTGTTGTTTGAGAATCGCAGTGTCAGAAGACAGCGGGTAACAGGCGTGACACAATCAACCATGGAGGCGGACACACACACACAACACACACCACCACACTCGCACACACACACACACAGGCGCACCAGCACACACAATACGGAACACGCACACACGGGCACACACACGCACACACGGACACAAACACAAACACACAAAAACACCCGAAACAAGGACAATACACACTGGCACACGCTCGTCACAGAGATAAGCAACAGACCACTCTGCAGACACAAGCACAAGATGCGCGCATGTCAAGCACATAGACACAAGCATAGGACACATTCACAAGGCGCTAAGCACAGTGGGCACACACAGAGTACAGCCCAGTCACACACACGCACCAAGACAGTCACACACACAGAGAGACAAGCACAGTCACACACACAGGAGGATCAAGGAGCGAGTACACAAACACACAGAGACAAGCACAGTCACACACACACACAAAGCACTATCAGTCACACACAGAGGAGAGCAAGCACAGCACACCACAGAACAAGCCACGAGTCACACATACACACACACAAACCTCACTAGAAGTATAGCATCTCATCAGTGATGCACAGTCTAACTCATTTAGGTGTGAACTTCGAACTTTATTTTAGGTTTTGAAGACTAATTAAAGGCCGCAAGTGACCGTCAAGAGAATCAAAAGCAATCCAATGTACCTGTACTTGTTTTGACCACTGCGATGAACTTGAAACTTTAACTTGCTAATGCCTCCCAACGCCCCCCTAAAGACAGCAACTATTTACAGAAACAGTCCAGTTCAGGTGGTCTTTTTGATGGGTCTTTGAAGATCTCCTGACGGCTATTCTCTAGTAGTAGCACCGTTAGAATGCTCAGACTCCTGACATCTCTAGCCAAGCCTTCTAGAACACCGCGTATTGTTCTGTTACTGAGAAAGGTTCTGTTTTCAGTCCCGTGATGCACCAGCATAGATGCTGGCTGCTGGCGGATTTCAAATCCACAGCCCAAAGCCCAAATACCTCGACCACTTTGTTGTCAGAGCATGGGAGAGGGGGGAGAGGGGGGAGGGAGCGGAGGAAAGGCGGGAGGGAGGGAGGCTCTCAGCGCGATGAAGGGGGAGGTTGAATTCTCCATTTCCTCTCCCGCTCTCCCTGTCTGGTTTCTGTTTCCACAGATAAAAGCCTATTAGACACATCTTTCTCTCTCTCTCTTTTACCTTCCCCCTCTCTCTCTCTCTCTTACCTTCCCACTCTCTCCATCCCCCCCCCCAAACTCTCTCTCTCTCTCTGTTTTTAATTGCCCAAGCTAAACCATTGCTGGAACAGTAAAGCATTTCAAATCACTTCCATGCTATAAGACAACAGCTGGCTGTAGAATGAATTACAAATCTAGAACATTGCACTTGAATGTTGACAGGAGATAGGGTGGGTGGCCTTCAGAGAAGTCCTCAAAGTGAGATATTAAATGTAAATCTATGTTAAGACAGTATTTGGTGATATCAAAACATGCATTTTAGCTGTATATACACAATATAAAATCCATACTAGCACAGTGGTATAAATAAGTGTTGGTCTTTCGTAACTGTTTACACAAAACGCAAAATATAAACCTTTCAATATTTCCTTAATTTTTGTGTAATTTTTTTTTTTTTATTATTAACCAACGATGCAACATTTTAGAATGAAACGCTATATTCAATATATTCCAGACAAAATATCAACTTGAATTTATTCGGTCGCTCTGAAATAGCCAAAAGTGCGAGCACAACATTGTGACGACAGCGTTTCCAGCGACACCCGCTGCTGTCACCCGTCAACATCCCCTCGAGGGACGCTAATCATCGGTCTTCCTCCAGGTCATTATCGCTTAATCAATTCACCCCAGGAGCCAAACATGGAGGCCTAAGGCAATCAAGTCACGGCTATTGATTTTCAGCCTGTAAACAAAGTTTAGAGAGACAGAAATGTTCGATACTTAGAGAAGGAAGGGAGGGAGGGAGATAGACAGAAGGAGAGAGAGATAGAGAAAGAGAGAGAGAAAGAGAGAGAGGGAGGGAGAGAGAGAGAGAGAGAAAGAGAGAGAGGGAGAGAGAGAGAGAGAAAGAGAGAGAGGGAGAGAGAGAGAGGGGGAGAGAGAGAGGACGAAAGTGCTGTGTGTCCGGGTGAAAGCCTCTGCACCACGATCTCGTTAATTACACTGACTGCACGAGGCATTAGACCAAAGGTTAGGAGCTGGAAATAGGAAGGATGGTCGGATTATACCAAATGAACAAACAAACAAAAAAAATTCTGACAAATTTAGCCCAGCGCTCGGGCGCCTGATAAGTAAAAGCGAATCGGTAAGGCACATGCAGAATAATATAACGCTGGATTGACGGGAGTAAAATGGGAGAGCATCACCTACCGGGTTCCTGGTGAGAAGCGATTCCAGACGCTAGTCTGCCAATATCGAGCGACACATTACTGCATGGCGAGGTGGGAAAAAAACGCTTTTTCAGCTCGAAGACTCACATAAAGAACGAGAAAGAGAACGAGCGCGCTCAAAACAAAAGGACCATTTTACCGACTTCTTGTGCGCGGATCTGTGGAAGGAAAAAAAGTACCAAAAACCGTCGCAAAACTACAAATATCAAATCTTTGTTTAGTCTCCCCCCAAAAAAGAAAAAAATTGAATTACTGTCCCAAGTTGAGGAGCTGTGGTTGACAGAATAACGAAGGGTTAGGTGTTTCCTCCGGCGGTCCGTGGTGTATTGTGTTGGCTTCCTAGTGCTCGAGCTCCGTCCGTGTCTCCTGTCGCTGTGTGTGGCTGATTTGGTGCCGAGGTGAGGAAGCAGGGATGTGGACATCTACTGATCATTGGCTGGAAATTACTATAGAAACACGAGGGGGAGGGAGGGGGGGGAGGCGGCTGAGGGCGCTCCACTGGGAAAATAACGCTGGGTAGGGAAACTGCGTCTTAACCTTTTGTCGTTCTTCTTTTTCTCCCCCCCTCCTCCTCCCTCCTCTCTCTCCCCTTCCTCCCTCCCCTTGCTTCCTCTCTCCCCCCCGTTCTCTCTCTCCCTCTTTCTCTATCGCTGATGTTCTATTTCATTTGGACACATGACGAAGCGTTTAGAGAGGGCTTGTCATTTGTGAGATGCGTCTTTTAATAGGTATTCTGCGGTTTGCGTGGGGTGGATGGAACTTGTCAAATTAATTTGGATGGAAGCGTTCTGTGATTAAGATAAAATGCTTCAGACCAGGGGTGTCTCTCCACCCCGCCCTCCGCCGAACGACAGCCATAATTACGAAGACCTGCGTGCACGACCGGGGGGGATTCATCACCGTTATAAATCCCTTCCCCGGTGGCCACGGACGCCTGTCTCGCAGCGGCATTAAAACACGAACGCACGGCACATTTAATCCATGTGCCCGTGTGTGATACGCTCATTCTTGACGTTATAGGATATAATTGCTGGCCGCACGTGAAATACGATGAGACGGAATTTTGATGAAATTACAACAGCAATCAATTATAAACCCAATCATTCAATCAACTCTGGTATAGATTAGCAGCAGTTAATGTGGCATATAAATGATCAAAATTAATTATCAGCCCAATGTAATCATTCTGGCCTGTCCATTTTTAGTTAGGCCCTATGTTTTTAGTAACTTTAACGAAACAGTTTGAACATAGATCTACAGTTTACACATTCGGTTTTATGAAGATGCACTCCTAGACATTTCAAATGTCTAAACACAATACTGCAATACTACGCTATATTCGAAAAGACCCGTGGTTCTAAACGGATCTAACCTCTGGAAACACATTGTCGTGGGCCATTAAATCACCACCCAAAAATAACTACATCACAAAACAATTCGTGCCGTAATCCACATTCTCTATCAGGCTACGCTGCACTATTCAAAACATGAAACAGCAAAAAGGTTTAACTTCACAAAATAAAAGACGATCTAGGACAGTAATAGTGCGCACTTCATGCATTGAAAAAAACAAAACAGGTAGCTGGTAGCCAGCTAGTACAATACTAGCTACCAGTTAGCTAGCTAATACTTAATTTGCTTTTGTTTTTCGTGTATTTGCGCTGTTGAGCTACACGAGTCAGCAGTGGGGCTAGGGGAAGCATTAAACCACAGAGAGGCACCAAGAGATAACCATAAATCCGGTAAAGTAATCGATGCCATTCAATATCCGAACGACTAGAATGGATTTGGAGACGGCGTTTCCCAATCTGCACTGCAATCCACATATTGCATAAGCCGAGTCAACAGCTTCCTGTAGCGAGCAGTTAGCTACGTTCGTTTGCAAACACAAAATGCTGGTGTTCACGAGGGGTTCGGGTTGTTTGTCTTTCCAGAATGGCAATCAAAGATTTAAATGGGATTCCGTGATTTAAATGGGATTCTATTATTTCAATGGGATTCTATGTTTTAAATGGGATTCTATTATTCAAATGGTATTCTATGATTTAAATGTGATTCTATGATTTAAATAGGATTCTATGTTTTAAATGGTATTTTATGATTTAAATGGTATTCTATGTTTTAAATGGGATTCTATGTTTAAAATTGTATTCTGATTTAAATGGGATTCTATATTTAAATGGAATTCTATGTTTCAAGCAAGTGGGAAAGTGGTTTGAATCCTACTTTTCGACCTAAATCGATGATTTATAAGGTAAAGTTAAGGTAAAGTAGTTGGGCTAAATCACACTGTACAAATAGCTAGCAAAGCTAACTGCTGCATCTAGACTTTGAGCAATGCCGTTAGCTAGACTAACATGCTAACAACGTTTTGCTAAATTATAGTGTGCTAAATTATTTACCATCTTGCTTCCTTGTCGTAAATGTTAACTCACAATAATTTGTCAGTTATATTTATTCTCTATGGATAATGTAATGTAGCATGTCTTTATAGTTTATCTGTAGAAATCTCGAAGAGGTCGGTTTGTTATCGGTCAATGAATAACATCACGAACACACATTGAGTGTTGGGTTACGAGAGCAATAGCTAAGAGTTAGCATAGCCTGTTTTGGTAGCCTGATTAAAACTCACCTTTGTAATTTCACCGGGAGTTCTAGACCTGGCCTGGTCGTGATAATAACGCTGGTTACCTCACTTTATAATGTGTGCTTACTGTGTAAAAAAAATAAATTGAATTGAATTATCACTTGTCTTTGATCGCTCAAATACATGAAGCGATTTGTTTGGCTGCAGCAAACAAGCATGAATTAAATGAACGGACGTGTTGAGCGGTTGCTAAAATATTTGAGTTATGTAAGTGGTCCGCGAAGTGGAAAAGATCGCATGCTGGAGAGACGTCCCAGATGGTGATTTAGATTAAAAAAACGATCAGGTTTGCTTTTGGCTACCTAAACTAGGTATCAACAGATTAATTACTTGCTAACTTAACGGTTAACTTCATAACAGTAAAGTTGGAAACTCGGCAAACCATATATATCCAACAAACGTATTACAATCAGTTTTTACAGACTGTTCTCCAGACATGTATTTGAAGCTTGTTTTCGTTTTTTTGTGGCCTATTTCTAGTTAGCAGATGGAAGTGTTAAAGTCACCATCCCCGATAGGATACTGATAGTGACGATGTTGTTCGAATCAGATTGTTTCAAATGGGTTTGATTCGGGATTAAATGAGTTAGCGAAAAAATAAAAAGTAGAAGGGGAATATTAAGTCCTAAAATGCTTTAGGACCATCGTCTTCATACATGATTACCCTTTTTTTATTTGATTTGATGCATCTCTTTCAACTAGCTATACATAGTCCACAGTACGTAGTCTACCCTGGTCACAGGGGACCAGCAACATAACCAGGAATTAGCCTTCCAGCAGATCTGTGTGTGTGTGTGTGTGGTTTGTGTAGCTTGTGTGTACCTGTACTGTATATGTAGTGTAGTTTGCATGCATGTGTATTGTAGTAATGCGTGTATATGGGCGTAGCGATGCAGCCTGAACATCATTTCACTCTGTGGTTTCTGGGGTCGCCCGCCCCCCTCTCTCTCCCCTTAGGGATGGCTGCTTAGGTGGTCTCGCCCCTGGACCACTCCACCACAGGGAGGTGTGAGGGGGGGGGCGGTCCACCACAGGGAGGTGTGTGTGTGTTGAGGGGCGGGGGGAAGGGGAGAGGGGGGAGATATGACTCACGGAGCTTGTTCTGCTGTAGCCTGCTTCCTGCCTCTCTTCTCCTCTTTCGTCCCTTTCCCTCCCTCGCATTCTTCCCCTCTCGTTTGTCCCTTGTCCTCCTTGCTTCACTCTCTTCTGTCTCCCTTCTCCGTTTTTCTTTGCTGCTTTCTGTCTTCTCTCTCCCTTGCTTACTCTCTTTTGTCTTCTCTCCCTCCTCTTCTTTCTCTCAGTGTCTCTCTCCATACCTTCCTTCTCTCTCTTCTCTCTCTCTCCCCTTTTTCTCTCTTTCTGTCTGTCCTGTCTCTCCTCTTCTCTCTCTTTTCTGTCCTCTCTCCTTCCCCCTCCTTCTTCTCTTTCCGTCTCTCTCTCCCCTTTTTCTCTCTCTTTGTTCCTGTCTCTCCCCGTTCTCCCCTCTTTCATCCCTTCCCCTCCTTCTCTCTTTCTGCCTCCCTCCTTCTCCTCTTTCTTTTCTGTTCTTCCTCTTCTTCCCTTTCTCTCTTTCTTTTGTTCAACTGTCCTATTTTCTCTCCTCCCTTCTCTCTCTCTCTCTCTCTGTTTCTCTCTCTATGTCCCTCCTCTCTCTCTCTTTTTTCTCTGTCTCTCTCTCGCGGTCTCTCTTTGTCTGTTTCTCTGTCTCTCCCTGTCTCCTCCCCCCCTCTCTTCTCTCTCTTCCCTGCCCTCTCCTCCTCTCTTTTCTCTCTTCCGAAAGAGGGATACTTAATAACTGGTGCAGGTTTAAACGTTGCAGGTTAAGTTGCCAGGTTTAGTCGATGGAAATGGATCGTGAAAGAAGGCGGTCACCTGCACACCTGACCCATAAGGCTAGGGAAATAAAAAGGGGGGCAAGGCTTATCGATGTATTGATCTCTGGTGGTGTCTGTGCGTGTTGTGTTTTCTGTGTGTATATTAGTGTGTGGTGTTATATGTGTTTTGTGTGTGTGTGTGTTGTGTGTGTGGCCTGTTGTGGGTGTGGTGTGTGCACTAGTGTGTGTGTATATTGTGTGTGTGTGTGAGAGAGAGAGAGAGAGAGAAGTGTTATAGGTAGAACAAGTATTTGTGCCTTTTTTTTTTGATTACCTTGAACTTGAAATAAAAAATGTCCCCCAGAATTGAACATTTAATGAAAAAATCAATAGAAAGCAGATCAACCTTGATGTAAATGCTTGATGATATTTTGAAATATTACCTTGAAGTAATATAAAAGTTCAATTGTTCAAAATAATCAGGCAACCACATCAGTTACACAATATCCCCAGTGGTCATACAACACTGCACAGAATGAGCAACCAGCAGGAACCTGAAGAACTGCTAACAGCTAAACCTGCTAACAGCTAAACCTGCTAACAGCAGACATGCTAACAGTAAACCTGCTAACAGCAGACCTGCTAACAGCTAAACCTGCTAACAGCTGACCTGCTAATAGCAGACCTGCTAACAGCAGACCTGCTAACAGCTAAACCTGCTAACAGCTAAACCTGCTAACAGCGGACATGCTAACAGCAGACCTGCTAACAGCAGACCTGCTAACAGCTGAACCTTCTAACAGCAGACATGCTAACAGCAGACCTGCTAACAGCTAAACATGCTAACAGCTGACATGCTAACAGCTAAACCTGCTAACAGCAGACATGCTAACAGCTGAACTTGCTAACAGCTGAACCTGCTAACAGCGGACCTCCTAACAGAACAGTTTCGATATCTGCAGCTTTTTGTCAATGAGAGGAGTGGGATGATAAATGACGAAATAAGAAAGTGGGTGGGGAGAGGAGGAAGCAGGGCGAAAGAAAGTTGTGCGTGAGAGTGAAGCGAAGAATTGTGAAGTAATGGAGAGGAAGTGAGAAAGAAAGAGTGTATTGGGAATACGAGGGGAAGGAAAATGGGGGAGAAAAAGAGGTGAAGGAGGGCAGGAGAGATCATCTGGAGATGGGAGGCGCCGAACAGGATTAGGGGGAAGGAGAGAAGGAGTAAGAGGAATGAAGGAGGGGAGGCAGAGGATAGAGTATTGGGGAAGGAGAGGAGGAGGAAGGAGGAGGGCGGATTGAACTGGTGCAGGAGGGAAGAGCAGGAAGAGGTAGAGAGAAGGAAGGAGGAGGGGCTGAACCGCAACAGAGTCTCCTGGAGGTGCATTTGATGAGCTCATCCTGACTTCTGTTATGGAGATGAGCTTTCTCCCTATGTCCCTCTCAGGGGCATGGAGGGGGAGAGACAGAGGGAGGGGGAGAGACTGAAGGAGAGGGGGAGACTGAGGGAGAGGGAGAGACTGAGGGAGAGGGGGGAGACGGAGGGAGAGGGGGGAGGATTCGAGGGAGAGGGGGGAGACAGGAGGTGGTGGGAGACTGAAGGAGAGGAAAGACTTGAAGGAGGGGGGGGACTGAGGGAGAGGGAGAGACTGAGGGAGAGGAGGGAGACTGAGGGAAGGGGAGAGACTGAGAGGGAAGGGGAGAGACTGCGAGAGAGGGGGAAGGACTAAGGGAAGAGGGGGAGACTTGAGGAGGGGACAGACGAGGGAGAGAGGGAAGACTGAGGAGGCGGGAGATTGAGAGAGCGGGGAGACTGAGCGAGAGGGGGGGAGACAGAGGAGGGAGAGACTGAGGAAGAGACTGAGGGAGGGGGGAGATTGAGGGAGGGGGGGGGAGACCTGGAGGGAGAGGGAGAGACTGACGGAGAGGGAGAGGACAGAGGAAGGGGGGAGAATGAGGATGGAGGATATTCCTTAGAAACCAAGATAAGGAGGAGAGGGGCGGGTAGACAAAGAAAAGGAGAGAGCTAGGATAGAGGAAAGAAGGGGCGAGGCAAAGAAAACGGTGGAAGGAGGGGAAAAGGGAAGACCTAAAACCAGAACGGAGAAAAAACACAGTTTTGAGAAAAGGATAGTGAGGGAGGGGAGGTGAAAGGGAGAAAGAGAGGGTCGAGGAGAGAGAGAGAGAGACGAGAGAAGAAAAGGAGGTAGGAGGAGAGAGTGTCTGAAGAGGATAAACAGTGTGAGATTACGAGAGCGCGGCGTGGCTGGCTGTTCCGGCAGAGGCGACCTTGGTGGTGTGTTTATTCAGCTGCCCGCCTCGGCACGTCGTAATGGACGCTGCCTTGCCTCGCCACACATTAGCCCTTCTGCCTCAACATGATGCATCTCACCCTGCTTCTCCCCTTTATGCCACTCCTCCCTCCCTCCCTCCCTCGCCTCACTTTCCATCTCCCTCATAATGCTTGCAACGTCTCCCTTCTCCCTTCTCTCACCCTTTCTTCCCCTCCCTCCCTCCCTCCCTCCCTACTTTCATCTCCCTCACCATGCTTACAGCTCTCCCTTCCCCTTCATCCCTCTCTCTCTCACCCTTCCTTCCCCTCCCTCCCTCCCTCCCTCACCATGCTTACAGCTCTCCCTTTCCCTTCCTCCCTCTCTCACCCTTCCTTCCCCTCCCTCCCTCCCTCCCTCCCTCCCTCACCATGCTTACAGCTCTCCCTTCCTCTTCCTCCCTCTCTCACCCTTCCTTCCCCTCCCTCCCTCATAATGCTTGCAGCTCTCCCTTCCTCCCTTTCTCACCCTTCCTTCCCCTCCCTCCCTCCCTTCCTCCTTCCCTCATTCTCAAGTGGGGTTACACGCTAATTCAAGTGAACTGTGCACCCGTTAATTACGTTGGCAACGGCTCGCCAGCTCCTCCCCCTCTGTCTGAGGGGAGGGCAAGGGGCTGCTGGTTAGCCTTCGCCACGGTCGGTCGTTTGCTGCGATTGTTGTTTGATCTGTGGAAGTGAGGAGAGGAGCCCTGAGAGACCTGACCTGGTTGGATGTGTTAAGTAAGCTATCTGGTTGGTTGGCTGTGTTTAGGTAAGCTATCTGGTTGGTTGGCTGTGTTTAGGTAAGCTATCTGGTTGGTTGGCTGTGTTAGGCAAGATATCTGGTTGGTTGGCTGTTTTAAGTAGGCAATCTGACCTGGTTGGATGTGTTAAGTAGGCTATCTGGTTGGTTGGCTGTGTTAAGTCTGCTATCTGATTGGTTGACTGTGTTAAGTGGGCTATCTGGTTGGTTGGCTGTGTTAAGTCTGCTATCTGATTGGTTGGCTGTGTTTAGGTAAGTTATCTGATTGGTTGGCTGTGTTAAGATCAGCTATCTGGTTGGTTGGCTGTGTTAAGTAGGCTATCTGGTTGGTTGGCTGTGTTTAGGTAAGCTATCTGGTTGGTTGGCTATGTTAGGTAAGATATCTGGTTGGTTGGCTGTTTTAAGTAGGCTATCTGGTTGGTTGGCTGTGTTTAGGTAAGCTATCTGGTTGGTTGGCTATGTTAGGTAAGATATCTGGTCGGTTGGCTATGTTAGGTAAGATATCTGGTTGGTTGGCTGTTTTAAGTAGGCTATCTGACCTGGTTGGATGTGTTAAGTAAGCTATCTGGTTGGTTGGCTGTGTTTAGGTAAGCTATCTGGTTGGTTGGCTGTGTTAGGTAAGATATCTGGTTGGTTGGCTGTTTTAAGTAGGCTATCTGACCTGGTTGGCTGTGTTAAGTAGGCTATCTGGTTGGTTGGCTGTGTTAAGATCAGCTATCTGGTTGGTTGGCTGTGTTAAGTAGGCTATCTGGTTGGTTGGCTGTGTTTAGGTCAGCTATCTGATTGGTTGGCTGTGTTTAGGTCAGCTATCTGATTGGTTGGCTGTGTTAAGGTAAGCTATTTGGCTGACCAGCATGAGGAGTTGATACTTCATATTTAGTCTTGTTTTTATAATAATATTCAATGTAAAGCTTGCTTTTCTGGATAGCTGCTAGTTGTGAGGTGGTTGCTATGTAGCATACGCGGTTGCCATGCAGCGTATGCGCTAGCAGCTAGCATATTTTAATTTTATTTTAATTTTTTCCCAAAAGATACCTTTGTTCGTTAGCTAGTTAACTGACTTTTTTAGGTCGATGTTAACCTTAAATATTTACACTTTGTTAGATTGCTACCTATTCAATTATTAATTATGATTCTTTTTCTTTCAGACAGCGGAGTGATGCTCATTCATGCAGATAGGTCATCATAATCCAGATACTACATCTATGAACCAATCAAATTGCTTGACTTGAGCTACCGGTTAAATGTACATATGTGTGTGTGTTTTACAGTTACTGTTCTTGATAAACTATAATCAAAAAGCTTGCTTTTCTTTACCGAGACAAAAGCTTGCTGTGCTCATCGCATGTCTGTCTTTTGACCTCAGTGACATGTTAACTTGTGCTTGCGTCATCACCTGGGCTTAAGTGCACATCTTTATGGAGGCTGTGTGTGTGCGCATGTGTGTACCTGTGTGTGTATAAGTACCTGTGTGTGTGTGTGTGTGTACCTGTGTGTGTGTGCACCTGTGTGTGTGTGTATACCTGTGTGTGTGTATACCTGTGTGTGTGTACCTGTCTGTGTGTGTGTACCTGTGTGTGTGTGTGTAAGTGTCTGTGTGTGTGTGTGTGTGCGTGTGTGTACCTGTGTGTGTGCGTGTGTGAAGAGATCGTCTTGTCCAGGAGCCACGACGGGCAAACACGTCTCCCCCGCCGTCGTCCTCGTCGTCGTGGAAACAGGTGGAGCGAGCAGGCTGGGCAAACAGCAGGACAGGAGAAGCGGCGTGCTAATCCTTCCCGTCATGTCACTTCTGAACGCCGCTGAGAACCCGGTTCCTCACGCAGCCACGGCCTTCTGGGTGGTGAGAACACAACAGAGAACACAACGGAGAACACAACAGAGAACACAGCACCGTGTTCAGCTGTGAGATGGGAATAGTGCTGTTATTGAACTGTTATAACCTTGCCGCTGTGATATTTACTGCGGTGAAAGGGTTGTTGGGATGTGTAGTTTCTTTTCAAAAATAGGGATGTCGTTTTTTGTAGTTCTTCAATGTCGGTAGAGGGATAGAACAGTCTAGCAGAAGTGCACGCTTCATTCAAGATAAAACACGATTAAATTATCATTCAAGTTATACTATTCTCATACTTAGCACAACTGAGATGGCTGTTTTCATTTGAACAGTTTTTTTTTAGCTTGAAACTGCTCTTAGCTAAAGTCCAAAGTCCAGATCCTCGATGGAGCGAAGCAGAGCAGATCCACAGGCCACGTGGAGGTCACAGGAGATAGAGAAAGCAGAGATTCTTAAACTCTGGGGGCTGAAGGTGGCGTGGAAGGGGGGAGGGGGGGCATACGTGACATCTCCCCTCCCCCTCCCCCCGCTTCCCCCCTCCCCCCCCTCCCCTTAGATCCTCACACACACATTTTCACTGCATCAACCTCCTCCTCGCTGATGCAGACACATGAACCATAGGAGGAACCCCCCCACCTTCCTCCATCAGCAGCACCACCCTAAACACCATCACCTCCTTCAGGACTCTGCAGTCAGCCAAGGATCAGAAAGTCAAGACTACATCATCATCCACATCTGAATAAGCTCCACTACTGAGCTGGCCAGAGGGAGAAACGAAAATCAATGTAATGGTGGTTGAACTGCTTTTAACAACAGGAACAATGAGCGACGCTCACGGTTGCAATTTTCTCCTGCCAATGCTGTAAGTTGTCTGAGGACAGTGAGTAAGACCAGACATGCTGCTCTGGTCGCTCTGGTCGCTCTGGTGCCGGAGGGAGACTAACTGCGTCTCTGACTTCACGCTGAGCTGATTTGGGGGAGGGAGGGGTGGGGAGGTGGGCAACAGAGCGTTTGGTCCATAGAACAAACATGACTATGGTGGAGAGGGAGAGAGGGGATGAGGAGGAGGAGGTGGACAAAGAGAGAGAGAGGGAGGTGGAGAAAGAGAGAGAGGGAGGTGGAGAAAGAGAGAGAGAGGGAGGTTGAGAAAGAGAGAGAGAGGGAGGTGGAGAAAGAGAGAGAAAGGTGGAAAAACGAGAGAGAGAGAGAGAGAGAGAGAGAGAGGGAGGTGGAGAAAGAGAGAGAGAGAGGGAGGTGGAGAAAGAAAAGGGAGGGAGGTGGAGAAAGAAGAGAGAGGGAGTGAGAAAGAAGAGAAGGAGGTGGAGAAAGAGAGAGAGAGGGAGGTGGAGAAAGAAAGAGAGAGAGAGAGGGAGGTGGAGAAAGAGAGAGAGAGGGAGTATGAGAAGAGGGAGAGAGAGAGAGAGCGAGAGCAAGAGAGAGAGGAGGAGACAAGAAAAAGGTAGAACTGGAGGGAGAGAGACTTGGAAGGAGAGAGTAGGTGGAGGGTGAGATAGAAGGTTGGGGAGGGGGAGGGAGGTTGAAGGGGTGGGAGGGAGGGGGGATGTTGGGGGAGGAAGGGGGGAGGTATCGCAAGCCACCTGCCATGACACACTAATGAGAGATCGCCACATATTCTTTTCTTCTTCCTCTCTTAGTGCTCCCTACCATTTTCTCTCTTCCTCCGTCTCTATCAGTACCTCGCTCCCACCCCCCCCACAACGTTTCTCTCTCTCCCTCTATCACACACACACACACACACATCTTCAGAGAGTGGTGCGAGGCGGCGGGAATTAATTGCGAGGGCGATGGCGGCGGGCACAGCTCAGGAGCGGGTCATTAACACACGCCTCCCCCTGGAACAGAACGATGCGTGTGTGCCTGCATGTGTGCCTGTGTGCCTGCGTGTGTGCCTGTGTGTGTGCCTGCGTGTGTGCCTGCGTGTGTGCCTGCGTGTGTGCCTGTGTGCCTGTGTGTGTGCCTGCGTGTGTGCCTGTGTGCCTGCGTGTGTGCCTGTCTGTGTGCGCCTGTCTGTGTGTGTGCCTGTGTGTGCCTGTGTGCCTGCGTGTGTGCCTGTGTGTGTGCCTGTGTGTGTGTGTGCCTGCATGTGTGCCTGTGTGTGTGTGTGCGTGACTGCGCGTGTGTGTGTGTCTGTGTGTGTGTGTGAGAGGGAGAGTGCATGTGTGTGCCGGTGTGTGCGTGAGGGAGTGTGTGTGCGCTTGTGTATGCTTGCGTGTGTGTGCGTGTGTTTGTGTGTGTGTGTGTGTGTGTTTGCGTGCGTGTCAGATGGCGCTGAGCAGGGCTCCAGAGCGGGTCATTAGCACACGCCTCCTCCTGGAACGCCACGGGCGTCGTGCTGAACGCCACTCTGCTCGCGCTGCCCCCAGAATCCCTCAGGAGGAGGGCGGGGGGGGGCAGAGGGGGAGGGGGTGGAGTGGAATAGGAGAGATGGAGTAGGGGGGAGAGGGAGAGGGAGAGGGGGAGGGGGATGGAATATGAGAGGGGGCTGGAATAGGATAGAGAGGGGCGGGGGAGGAGGGAGGTGGAAGAGATGGAGACGGAGAGAAGAGGAGAATAGGAGAGCGGGTAGAGAAGGGAATAGGTGGGATGGGAAAAGGTGGCGAAGAGAGAGAGAGAGAGACGGATGGAGCAGGGTGATGAGAGAAGGGAGGGGGAGGGGAGGAGAACATGAGGATGGAGAGATACAGCCAGAGGAGGGAGAGGAGGAGGGAGAGGAGGAGGGAGAGGAGGAGGGAGAGGAGGAGGGACAAAAATAAGGGGGGAATAAAGAGAGGTAGAGATGTTGTGAAGAATGAATAGGGAGGGGGAAAGATACAAAAAATATTTCTGGATAAGTAAAAATGTTTTTGAATATTACAAGTCTATACTATTAAAATCTTTTTACTATTAATATTTTATTTTTCAGAAGAAGAACGCTGACATATAGATGTACACCTGACATGCAGAAAACCTATAGATCAAATTCATACGCAAACATGTAAACACACCTCAATTACTTTCAAGGGAATGATCCATGTAATTGACCCAGGTGTCTCTCCTTCACACGCACACCAGTCCGTTTATGACTTGTCTTAATGATAAACGCATGTGACAGCCCTCGTTTGACTCTAGGTTGAATCCATTGGGCACAGTGCCCTCTGCTGGATGAAAATCACATGACATCATCTTACATCATCACCCACCGTGTCAACTTGGAGCTTGGCCTTCCAACACCACGCACACGTCAGTTATATACCCTCTCTAGCACGGTGTCTCTACCGGGGGGCAGTTCGGGAAATGAGAGCAATATTCAACTGTTGAGTTAGCTAGAATCTGTTTAGCTACTACTGGGATTGTTGAAATAACGTTCTGGGGGGTACTTCTTAAAGAATAGCTGCAGGGATTTATTCCAAACAGGTAAATCACCTTGTCGATGATATGAAATTGAACTGATAAGGTGCTGCTTGCTGATATGAACTCACCGTCATTTTCGCAGGTAAACAGTCCATTAATTGAACGTAATCATCTCTTAACTTAAGATAAAGTCACTAACGGTGAAGGGGTCATTATTATTTATCATCGCTTCAGCCAACGCACCGTCTGTTAACGGTCATCAACTTCGTTAAAACATTTTAATTGGACCGAGTGGCAATCGCAAAACCAACGGAGCTGACTCAGCGGAGCACGCGCATAAACGAAAACATATGGCAGAGCGTTAACGACCTCTGAAAAATTATATTTTAGTCCAGTCGGCGTGTACGATTTAGCGTCAGCGTTTAATATGCTAATTCCGCCCGCTTTGGTACCTGACCCAGGTATGTTATTCTTGCGTCGACTAGAAGGGCAGGTTGGAGAGGGAGAGGTGTGCAGAGAGAGGGAGGGGAGTGGAGGTGAGGAGAGGCAGGATGAAGAGGGAGAGATGTGCAGAGAGAGGGAGGGGAGTGGAGGTGAGGAGAGGCAGGATGAAGAGGGAGAGATGTGCAGAGAGAGGGAGGGGAGTGGAGGTGAGGAGAGGCAGGATGAAGAGAGAGATGTGCAGAGGGGGAGTTAAATGAAAGGGGTAGAGTCAAAAACATCCCATGAGTAGGTTGAGCGATGGAGAGACAGGGAGAGAGAGGCAGGAACGGAGGGAGGGAGGGAGGGAGGGAGAGGGAGGTGAGGAGAGGGAGGTAGGTAGGTAGTTAGGTGAGGGAAGTGAGGAGAGGGAGGCAGGTAGGTGAGGAGAGGCAGGGAGGTGAGGAGAGGGAGGGAGGGAGAGGGAGGCGAGGAGAGAGGGAGGGAGGGAGAGGGTTAGGCAAGGAGAGAGGGAGGCGAGGAGAGAGGGAGGCGAGGAGAGAATAGGTGAGGGGAGAGAGAGGGAGGTGAGGAGGGAGGAGAGAGAGAGAGAGGGAGGCGAGGAGAGAGTGAGGTGAGGGGAGAGGGAGGGAGAGAGAGGGAGGGAGAGAGAGAGAGAGAGAGAGAGAGGCAGAGTTCTTCCTGAAGAAGGATTTAATGAGCCTTTTCAGTGCAGCTCTTTTCTTCTGGCTTGGGACAATCAGAAGGCTTAATGAGAGTGAAACCGCTCGCTCGCCTCACCCTGGGGGGGGGGGGGTGTAGGAGGGGTGTGGGGGGTATTTAGTCTCTCCTTCACCCCTCAACAACACTCCAGTCAACCCCCACCCTCCTTCCACCCCCCACCCCCGCCCCTGCCAGCCCCAACGCACATAAGCCGTGTCTCTGTGAATTTGACAACTGTATCATGAGAATCTATTATGATATAAAGAATCTCCTCTCTCCTAACCAACCACCCTCCCCCTCTTCCCCCCATCCTCCACCTCCTCCCCCCCTCCTCCACCCCCTCCTCTACCCCCTCCCTCTTCCTCCCTCCCCCCTCCATCTTCACTCTTCCCTTCTTCCTCCCTCCTCTTCCTCCCTCCTCTTCCTCCCTCTTCTTCCCCTCCCCCCTCCCCCTCTTCCTCCCTCCCTCTTTCCCCCTCCCTCCTCCCTCCCTCCTCCCATTCCTGTCTGCTTAAGTATGTAACAATTGTCATTGTCACACTGGAATTCCTAGAACAATGCCCAAACAATATTCCTGCTGTATAACATGTTAATGTGACTGACTTTCTGCTGTGTTTTTGTCTGCTATTGACCAGTCAACTAGTTGTGTTGATACGTGATTGGTTATCAGCTGGGAGCCTGTTGCCAGAGAGACAGAATCATCGCAGCTTGTTATGGATGTGGTCATTGGTGTTTGTGGAGGCGACTTGTATCTTGTATGCAAGCACATGCGTGTGTGCGTGTGCGTGCCTAAATTATGTCTGTCGACACACACTGAAGGCAGTTGCACGCACACACACGTCGCAGACACACACATCTGAAATGGATTTCTCTCCCTGTGTAGAACGTGGGCTGGCTGCTCAAGGTCACTGTTGAAGACATGAGACACACTCACCAGAGCCTCAGCTGCTGGGCCGAACACAACACACACACACACACACACACACACAGACACACACAGACACACACACACACACAGATACACACACACACACACACAGATACACACACACACACAGAGATACACACACACACACACACACAGACACACTCACACACAGACATACATATGTACACACACATACAAACGTACAGACCCGTATACATACACATACACCACACAGATACACACACACACACACACACACACAGATACACACAGATACACACACAGATACACACACACACACACACACAGATACACACATACACACACACACACACACACACACACAGACACACACAGACACACACAGGCACACACACAGATACACACACACACACAGATACACACACAGATACACACACACACACAGACAGACACACACACACACAGATACACACACAGACACACACACAGATACACACATACATACACAGATATATATACACATACACATACACTCACACACACACACACACATGCATATACTCACACCACACACACATGCATACACACAACATGTGCACACATACATACATACACACCCACATACACAAGGACATACATACAAGGACGTAAACACACACAAATATGTGTGTGTGTGGGCCGTGTGTCCGCAACAGGCTTCGGACCAATGAACAGGTGTGGTGGCGTGTGCCTGTTGTCATGGCGGCGTGTGCCTGTTGTCATGACGGCGTGTGCCGATTGTCATGGCGGCATATGCCTGTTGTCGTGGCAGCATGTGCTTGTTGTCATGGCGGCGTGTGCAGAAGGTGAGAAGTTTGTGTTGAGTCTGAGAAACATGCTGAGACTGATTCAATCTTGAGGACTGATACCAAGACAGGAAGTGGATGACTGTTTGCCTGCCTGTTTTACCATCTGATGATGATTCAATGGGTGGCTGAATATCCATAGCCAAGCTCTGGGTGAATGGCTGTTCCTGGATGGCTGTTCCTGGATGGCTGTTTCTGGATGGCTGTTTCTGGATGGGTGTTTCTGGAGGGGTGTTTCTGCATGGCTGTTTCTGCATGGCTGTTTCTGCATGGCTGTTTATGGAGGCCTGTTCCTGGATGGCTGTTTCTGGATGGCTGTTTCTAGAGGGGTGTTTCTGGATGGCTGTTTCTGGATGGCTGTTTCTGGAGGTCTGTTCCTGGATGGCTGTTTCTGGATGGCTGTTTCTGGATGGCTGTTTCTAGAGGGCTGTTTCTGCATGGCTGTTTCTGCATGGCTGTTTCTGGATGCCTGTTCCTGGATGGCTGTTTCTGGATGGCTGTTTCTGGATGGCTGTTTCTGGATGGCTGTTTCTGGATGGCTGTTTCTGGATGGCTGTTTCTGGATAGAGGGACCAGCAGGTTGTAACGATGAACAAGGGCAGGCTAGCACTCAGATCTGTGCTGTGTTGCAACCAAGATGTCCCTTCTTTGACGATGGATTCGTCCCTGGATGTTTGTGGACTTGGAAGCACATGTTGGATGTTTCAGGCTGTTTCCCTGAATACGACCATAGAGCTACGGAAGGGGCTGCAACAACTGTGGGAGCAGCAGTTGCAGCAGGAGTGTGTGTGTGTGTGTGTGTGTAATGTAGGGTGTGTGCGTGCGAGTGTGTGTGTAATGTAGGGTGTGTGTAAGTGTGCGAGTGTGTGTGTGTAATGCAGGGTGTGTGTGTGAGTGTACGAGGGTGTGTGTGTGTGTGTGTGTGTGTCTGTGCCCCACCTGTAAGGGAATGTTGAATCGAGACATTGTTTAGAAGAACATGTCGGGATTAGAGATTGTCTGGTCACAGATGTCATGTTTTCCACAAACACAACCACACATATGCCCACACACACACACACACACACACACACACACACAACCACACATATGCACACACACACACACACACACACACAAACACACACACAACCACACATGCCCACACACACACACACACAACCACCCATGCCCACACACACACGCACACAACCACCCATGCCCACACACACACACACATACACCAACACAAACACACATGCCCACGAACAAACACAACCACACATGCCTCCCCCCCCCCCCCCCCACACACACACACAAACCAGCTGTCAGAATAGAGTTAGTGACACTCTGTACTCACGTCTCCTTCTTTAAACATGTCGACGATACTCAGTCTCTCTGGCAATCTTTCTTCGAGAAAAACCTTTTCTTTTAAAAGTCTTGGAGGGCCAAGATCTCCGTGGTAAAAAGCCTGAGGTATTTTTCCTCACTCTTTTCATTAAGAAAATGCGGTTGAGTGAGAGAGTCTAGGTTTTACTCTTGGGGAGACAGTCTAAGGCCCAGAAATGCTAGCCAGCTAGTTAGCGGTAGCGCTCCAGCCAACTTGGGTCACTTCCTGTGTGAGATCAACGTGTAAAACCGACAATAATAAATAAAGTTTTTCGGAAATTGAATCCTCTTACCCAAGGAAATCCCCCTTCACCCCCAAATAATAATACTTTACCTCAGTCAACCCTGGAAATGGCAACATTTACATGATATATTAATATATTTTAACCAACAAAGTGCTCATTGTACCGTTCATCTCTTGAACTGAGGTCAAATGGTCTAACCCTGAGCTAACCATCCCCTACGTATCCAGTCTGTTCTCTTCATTCATTTCCGATTTACAAGTCAAACAGAAGAATAGTTTTGAGGGTTCGATGTTTCCACGAGATGAGGAACTCACTGGCTGGCTAGATCAGACTAGAAGGTCGATTAGAGGTCAAGTCTGCAGACGTCAGTTCAGTTCTCTCTCTCTCTTTGATCAGTTTAGAATAGATGAATGGATGAATGAATGAAAGGCAGGATGAATGGATGGATGGATGAATAGATATGTGTATAGTTAAATGGATGTATGAATAGATGTGTGTACAGTTAGATGGAAGGATGAGTATAAGGATTTACAGTTAGATGGATGAATGAATGAATGAATGAATGGATGAATAGGTGAGTGCATGTAACAGCTGTGTGCTTGGAGCCCAGTCCCAGTCTTGGGTTGAGGGGGTTATAAGCATGTATTGATCAGCCACTAGAGGGCATCCTTTCATCCTTTCCACTACAGCCCCACTGAGGTTCCAGTTGTGCTTGTGTGTGTCTGGTGTGTGTTGTGTGTGTCTGTGTGTGATTGTGTGTGACTGAAGTGTGTGATTGTGTGTTGTGTCTCTGAGTCTGTGTCTGTGCGTGTTTGGGTGTAAAATACTGTAGCTTCAGTGTGAAACACCCAAAGATACTGTACCTTCAGTGTGAAACACCCCAAGATACTGTAGCTTCAGTGAGAAACACCCATACCTCTATAGCTTCAGGTGATCCATAGGTCGCTCTGTTGAGTGTTAGTTCATGGGGGAGTCATTGTGGCGTGCACACTGGTGATGCTGCAGAGATGGTGAGATCATGTTTAATGTCTTTAATTGGTATTAAAGACCACAGTGTCCATTTTGTTTTCAGATTTTCTGTTTGAATTGAAATTGTCTGAATAATTATATCAGACTTTTTGCTTCAATGTGAGTAAGCAGTATACAAATATATTTTGTGGTGTGATTGGTTGTTAGTGTGAGGGTCTGGCCTTTCTAGCGTCTCTCACCGCTCCGAGAGCAGCATAATTCCGCCTTGGGTCGCCTGCTAGTTAGTAATTAGTCGCTACTCAATTTTTAAGTGGCACAATTTGCTCAATCGCTATGCTATCGACACCAGTGCACACGGCCTACTCTCGTGATCTGATCTCTCCCTCTGCCTACTACCTGTGCTCCCCTCACATACATAATAAATAACGCTGCTCTCGTGTCAACTACCTCATCCGCTAGTTAGGCGCACCTCGTGGTGTGCGCGACACGCACACATGTTGACCACACCTGTGCATATAATATGCAGCGCCGTCCCCGGCTTTAGATATGTATCGCAGTGCCCTCTCGCTCGCCACATACATACTACATGAGTGGGTCTTTCTCGATAGTGCCTCGCGCGTCGCCTCTCTCCAACCCTCCCGCTCGTCTATACACCAACCGGCTCTCCTTCCAATCCTGGCCCTCCCTCCCCCTACTTGTCTCTCTGCTTTCTCCGCGTCCCCTCTCCTCTCCCTCTCCCTCTCCTTCCATCCCTCCCTACCGCGCGTTCTTTCCCTTTTCTCCCTCTGCTCCTCTCTCTTCCCGCGCCACCCCCTTCTTTCTCCCTCTGCCTCTCTGGTCCTTGCATCCCTCTCATCCCAATCTCGCGTCCCTCTCACTCTCTCCATCCTAACCCTGGCCCTTAACCCCGGCCCTAACCATACCCAAGCCTCATCCCAGCTCCAGGGGCCAGCATGTCTCTGCAGTAGCTAGTTGTGGACTCGCCCCTTCTTGCTCCCCTTCCTGCCTCACTTCCCGCTCCCCACACCTAGTGGAAAAACACATCGGCGTTTCTGCTCCAAGCCTCATGTTAAATATGATCAACAAATATTCCAGCAGTGGACAGAGAAGGGGCATGAGGGAATAAGAGAAGAAGGGCGAGGGTGGGAGGAGGAAGAAGGACGAGGGAGGAAAGAGAAGAGATGAGAGGGAGAGCGGAGAAGGGAGAGTAGAGGGCGAGGAGGGAGCCCGGGTAAGAGGAGGGAGGGTGAGGCAGGGAGAGAGGAGGGAGCTTCATAGGGAGAGGGCAGGAGGGTAAGAGAGGGGACCAGAGGGAGGGATAGAGAGAACGAGAGTGAGTGAGAGAGAGATAGATGAGAGGAGGGAGGAAAAGGTGGTGAGACAGGTAGGTGCGTGGGGTCCAGCCTTTAAATTCTGATCGAAGCCAACAACGCCCAGATTATTTTTGAGACGCACCACCTGATATTGAAGTGGTGTGAACAGCGGAGCAGCAGGGGAAACTCCTCAGGCCCAGGCATACAACAAGAGCTCTGAGCGGGACACAGAGTTTAGAAACAGCTTCAAAGACCCCTTCAGGGGTCATCTGCGATAGAATCGGGGGTTTTCTTTTCCTTTTTTAACTGTTGATGTGTTATTAAAGTGTGATCGATGCGCCAGATGCAGTTTATACGTCCTGTGAGAGTCACGTATAGTTTTAGATTCATTTGAAACGTGAAAGATGTACTTATTGTTAAACAGAGGCAGGGGGCTCCATAGGGACAGTTTTATAATAAAACTCATAATCACTCTTAACCAACTAACTCTTAACCATTCCCCCTCCATCTCTGTCCCCCTCCGTCCTCCATCTCTGTCCCCCGCCGTCCTCCATCTCTGTCCCCCTCCGTCCTCCATCTCTGTCCCACTCCGTTCTCCATCTCTGTCCCCCTCCGTCCTCCATCTCTGTCCCACTCCGTTCTCCATACCTCCATCCCTCTCTCCCCTCTTCCCTCTCCTCCTATCCCTCCATCCTCCATTCTTCCTCTTTTCCTCCTCCTCTTGTTCCTCTTCCTCCTGTCCCCCCTCCCCTCCATCCCTCTCTCTCTCCCACCCTCCTTCCTCTCTCCTCACCCTCCATCCCTTCTCTCCGTCACCTCATCCTCTCTCCTCACCCTCCATCCCTCATCCCCCTCACCCTCATCTCTCCCCCTCACCTCTCCATCCTGTCCCCGTCCTCCACCCTCCATCCCTCTCCCCCTCACCCTCCATCCCTCTCCCCCACCCTCCATCCCTCTCTCCCTCACCCTCCATCCCTCTCTCCCACCCTCCATTGCCTCTTCCCACCTCTCCCTCGGTTCTCTCCCCCACCCTTCATCCCTCTCTCCCACACTCCGGGGTCATCAGAGGCCATGTTGGCCAAAGCATCTGCAGATTCCAGAGATGTTTTCCAAAGGTAACTAATTGTGTTGTCTCACGCTCTGAGATAAACATACGATCAACCAGCCTGCCAGCCAGCCAGCCAGCTAGCCAGCCTGTCAGCCAGCCTGTTAGCCAGCCTGTTAGCCAGCCTGTTAGCCAGCCTGTTAGCCAGCCTGTTAGCCAGCCTGTTAGCCAGCCTGTTAGCCAGCCTGTTAGCCAGCCTGTTAGCCAGCCTGTTAGCCAGCCTGTTAGCCAGCCTGTTAGCCAGCCTGTTAGCCAGCCTGTTAGCCAGCCTGTTAGCCAGCCTGTTAGCCAGCCTGTTAGCCAGCCTGTTAGCCAGCCTGTTAGCCAGCCTGTTAGCCAGCCTGTTAGCCAGCCTGTTAGCCAGCCTGTTAGCCAGCCTGTTAGCCAGCCTGTTAGCCAGCCTGTTAGCCAGCCTGTTAGCCAGCCTGTTAGCCAGCCTGTTAGCCAGCCTGTTAGCCAGCCTGTTAGCCAGCCTGTTAGCCAGCCTGTTAGCCAGCCTGTTAGCCAGCCTGTTAGCCAGCCTGTTAGCCAGCCTGTTAGCCAGCCTGTTAGCCAGCCTGTCAGCCAGCAGGCCAGCCAGCCAGCCAGTCAACCATTCAGCCAGCCAGCCAAGTAAGTAACCGCATCTCAGCAAACAGGCATGGTGAACGAATACTACAGCACAACAAAACAGCTACATTCCTCAAATACAATAAAAATCAAAAACACTACACAATGCAATAATGGCATGTAGACAAATGAACTATTCTGCAACAATAAAGTCATTTCTAACCCAGTCTCATTTCAAAGAAGACTATAAAGGATATAGTAACTGTCTGACAGAAGTGTGGAGTGGAGAGAGAGTCTGTAGAGGTGAGCGGCTTCGACTTGACGAGAGTGTCTGCAAATCGCTGTTGCGTGTAGTCCGTATTCTTCGAGAAACTCATAGTCTAGTCCTACCTACTCATGAGACTCACGACCCGAGAGAGACAAAGCCAAGAGAGAAAAAACCTTGAGTCACTCTCTATAGCTAGAGAGACTGTGAGCGCGGTGAGTGTGTCTTGCTCTCACTATGTAATTTTACCACTCTTGTGCATGCTCATACTATATAATCACGCGCTCGTTATTCTATGCCTAACTACCTCTCCAAGATATATTCTATACCACTCTAGTCGTCACATAAACTATCCTCTACCTATTAGCGCCTGAACACGTCTCTGTTCTTCCAAGAGATAGAGCGTTGTGTAATCATGTCTCTGTGTCCTAATATACACAGTATCGGCTTGCGACTCCCCCAGCCTATTGCTTTTAGCGAGCGCTCATTATCTACATCTGCAACTATAGATACGTTACAACAGGAAGAGACGCGGTGCTAGTGAGCCTCTAGTAAGATCCCACTACGACCAAATGCGAAGATACTGCCGCTTCGGACATCTCAGCCTGCACCGACTCAGATCGAACCCACATTCCATGTGGCGAGCAACGGAGCAGTCATCAATCTCGCTCTTTAGGTGATGCCCGAACACTCAACTCTCTCTCCAATTCGTCCTATACGTCCCTCCATCTCACCCCGAGCTATATCATGTCGTTCTGTCTCAATCCGCGGCATCACGGTCGCCAGTCTCAACTTCGTGGTAATCCTTGTGCACTTCTAAGCGATATCCTAGCTGCATATCCTTTGAAAAACACTATCCTCACGTCAGAACACTCATATAATACAACTCTCTTTTCGCCCTCCAATCATCTCACTTCGACCTTGTGCTACATCTAGTCATGCGTGATGAGTGATAGCGCGCCTCACGCGCTCGAATAAAGCGACGAGATGCGAGTATTACTCTATTCATTGATAAAAGAGTGAGCGATATGCTCATGGCGTCAGTTCGTATGCGTTACTCTACAAACAGCGTACACTCGACGTCACTAATTGCTATAGACGCCTGTGGGTGTGTGACTCCTCTTTACACCTACAGCTCTCTTTCTTGAACCTCACTTCTTCATCATAATTATACCTAATCTATAATACTGGTTCGTCGCAGTGTTGGTGACCACGATAGAGCAACTGCGTGCCTTCTGCTACACCGTAGCTACCTGCCACTCTCCCCGTCATAGACTCAGAAGCTACGCTAGCATAATAAGAGGACTGATTCAGCTTCCGCCATAACATGGCTGACTGGAATTCCCGTTCTCTCTTTTTTTTTCTTCTTCTTCTGTGGAGCCGAGTGATCTCGCGATAGTGAGGCTATGATATTGTGTTGCTGTTTGTCGGTGTGTTTGTGTTTTTCAGCTCCAATAGTATCCTGTCTCTTTTGCTGTCTTTGAAATGTTACTTATGGTTGAAAATAGTGATCTTAAATGGGTTGCCACCTTCGCGCCAGATCTTCTCCCATTCGTGTAATACTATGCCATCCCATCGTGAGAGAATCTTGTGCGCGATCGCATAATAGTGAGATAGAGGTGCCATACATCCTCCAATATATATACTTACTCTCAACTTCCTCCCCATCATTAAGTGCATCTAGAGACCACACGTGTGTCAACGAAGACGAATTCCCTCCTTAGAGTGGCTCCGAGTTATAAGAATGTGTATCTGATACTATCTACTTAGTTCCCATCGCTCACTACGGCCTTGCGATTTTACGAGATCTAATATTCCAGCAGATAAACAGTTTATTATTTAATAATACTTTATTTTATGCGCTCTGAGAGACCATCGGGCTCATCTCGAATTCGACCTACTCACGTGTTTCTCTATGGTCTCCCACTCATCTGTGCATACGGATTATATGTCTGTGGCCCACCTCACTACATAGTGTGTGTCGCAATGCTACGTACTCTCGCGTCAAAGCCCAGCCCAGCCCAGTGAGGTCTTGCTTCCAAGGAGAGGGAGTTGTTAGCGGGGGATAGTGGAGCTCGTTTCTGGCTTTGTGCGTCCACATGATTCAGCTTTCATTGCATTCACCGGTGAATGACAGGCAGACACAAAGGAGGGCACAATCCTAAGGAAGAGGAGGGGAGGGAGAGGGAGGGCCGGGGAGGAGGGAGGAGGGGAGGAGGGAGGGGAGATAGGGGAGAGTTGTGAGGGATGGGCGGTAGAGAGAGGGCTGGGATGGGAGAGGGAGGGAGGGGGTAGGAAGGGAGGAGAGAGGGAAAAGAGAAAGAGAAATGGGGAAACGAGAGTGAGAGACAGACAGAAAAAGAGAGGGAGAGGGAGAAAAGAAGAGGGAGAGACATAGGAGGAGGAGAGGGAGGGAGAGGGAGGAAGGCAGGGGAGAAAAACAGCGAGGAGGGGAGAGGAGAGTGGAGGGGAAGAGGGGAGGGAGGAATGAAGGTAGGGAGGGGGGAGGGAGGGGAGGGAGAAAGAGAAGGAGAAAGGTGAGAGGAGGGAGGAGGATGGAGGATTATGGTAGCGGAGGAGGGAGGCGAGGGGAGAGGAGGACGGTTAGGCAGGAGGAGAGAGAGGCAATCTGTGGTTGGCTAAAGTCAGAAAGCTTGATAAAGGACGGAAACCCAACCATACCCCCAGGCCATTAGGCCAACTGACAGGAGTGACAGTTATGAAGCTGCTTTTAGACTGAGGGCTGAGAGGAATTGCCAACAGCAAAACACAAATACTAGCCGGCTTGCTAGCTGTAAAATAGCTATCTATCTGAAGTCACCATGGCAACAAATCCCTAAGAAAGGACATTTGACCCCTAGTCCTCCCCCTCCCCAACACCCCCCTCTCCCCTGAACATTACATGTGCCATTTGTGTCATAACCTATGTATTCAAGCACAAACCAGAGATTTACAACCCACCCCTACCAACTGTTTGTTAGCTATTAGCGTTAGCTAACACCTCTCCACCCTAAACACATTAGTAGGTAATGAATCCAATGTTAGTCTTCTCCTTATCTAACAGTCCTGTTAGGATTAGCATCCGAATCACCAGGAGGGGAAATCACACAGGTAGACCCCCTCGTTCTGCTTGCCTACTTGTTTGTTGTTGTGTATTGGGGTTTGTGTATTCCACTGGTGCCTTGGAGCACTTTCATTAGGGGATGAAGAGGGGGTGGTCGGGGGAATCCTAACCCTTTGTGAGATGTTGAAAAGGGACGGCCTACAGTATGCTTGTCAGAGGCTCTGTAGCAAGTGCTCTCTAATGGCTAGTTATAAACAAACATTGGTGGGAGGAGGAGGAGGTGGTGGCGGTGGTGGTGGCGGCGGTGGAGACTGACACTATCATAGTAGAGGTTAGGTTGAGGTTAACTTTAGCTCACCTGATGTCACTTCCTGTATGGGTGAGGTTAGGAAAACAAATACTTTTTGCTTTTTGGAGGGGCGGTGTCACTTTGATCTTTGTGTAAGACAACATTATTCGTGCTGTTTCACCATTATCCATGCGGTGATGTGAGTTTTTTCTCCAGGGTACAATAGGTAGATGTGTGGTTTGGTAAAGGCATTGCCAAACAGACAGTGTGTAAGGTCATATTGCCATTAGTCATGTGAAGAGTCTTTAAATGCAGCTGCTGTAACCTAAAGCATGTTTGAAGTTGATCTTTGTGGAGTTTGGAATTAAATGAAACTTTTTGTTTGTCCAACATTCTACTTGGTTCTTTGGCTGTTGCTACTTAAAGGGACTAGTCTACAGTCTAGTCTACAGTCTAGTCTAGTCAACAGTCTAGTATACAGTCTAGTCTACAGTCTAGTCTACAGTCTAATCTAGTCTACAGTCTAGTCTACAGTCTAGTCTAGTCAACAGTCTAGTATACAGTCTAATCTAGTATACAGTCAAGTCTACAGTCTAGTCTAGTCAAGTCAACAGTCTAATATACAGTCTAGTCTACAGTCTAATCTAGTGTACAGTCTAGTCTACAGTCTAGTCTACAGCCTAATCTAGTGTACAGTCTAGTCTACGGTCTAGTCTAGTCAAGTCAACAGTCTAGTCTACAGTCTAGTCTACAGTCTAATCTAGTGTACAGTCTAGTCTAGTGTACAGTCTAGTCTACAGTCTAGTATACAGTCTAGTATACAGTCTAGTCTACAGTCTAATCTAGTGTACAGTCTAGTCTACAGTCTAGTCTAGTCAACAGTCTAGTCTACAGTCTAATCTAGTGTACAGTCTAGTATACAGTCTAGTCTACAGTCTTATCTAGTATACAGTCTAGTCTACAGTCTTATCTAGTATACAGTCTAGTCTACAGTCTAATCTAGTCTACAGTCCTGTCTAGTTAAGAGTCTCTCAGTCTATCCAGTCTTTTCTCGTGGAGTTTTAGTGGGAGTTTTTCTGGGAGTTTTTCCTTGTCATCCTTGAGGGTTCAGGTTGGTTGAGGGGCAGTTCTATGGGCGTATGTGAAACCCTCTGTGACATTTATTGTAAAAAAAGGTCTGTACAAAAAAAAGATTTGATTTAAATGTGAATCCAGAAACAGTCTTACAATCTGGTTTGATGCCAGAAACCATCCAGGGAACATCAAGACACGTGATACCAGACGTACGATACTTTCGAAAGAGTTTCAACCCAAACAAAAACACGACTCTGCCTTCAGTTCCGTGGCTCGCGTTGAGCTGTCAGCGGCGTAACCATGGCTACGTAGCCGTAGCGATGCGTAGCGTGGCTGTGTTTTGATATGGTAAGCACGGTCTCAGCCTCGCCAACACAGCCGACTCTTCCCTGACAGGGTTAGAGAGGAGTCTCTGGCTTGGCCCTCACCTCCTCCTTCACACACGGCGGGAAACGCTTTTGTGGAGTCGTCTAAACGGAGTCAACCCAGAACCCAGAGTGTTAGTCGGACTATTTTGACCTGAGGTTGGTTCACTGGAGCCGGATAAGATAATATTGCTGAGTGGGTGTGCTCGTGTGAAATACCTCCAGATAGATTGCTTGTGTGTGTTGTCTCGGAGAGACTACATGCTTCCAGATAAGACTGTGATGGCCTCAAGCCAGATCTCAGGCCAGGCTTTGCCTTACTAACTGGGACCTTTTTCCTGTGGCCCATGTGTGGAGGACCTTCAAACTCCCTTTTGGCTGCTGTTGGAAATGGCAGAAGAAGCCACATGACTCCTCCTCAGATCTCCTGGCCTCACCGAGCTGCAGAGCTGGGGGATGGGAGGTGCAGGGAGGTGCAGGGAGGTGCAGGGAGGTGCAGGGAGGTGCAGGGAGGGAGAGATCAATCACAGAGGCAGAGAGAGAGAGACTCCATCAGCCCACTGATCTATCCTCACTCGGTGATAAAGCCATGCCGATGGATGGATACACGCTTCTCCTTTACTGACCCCTTGCTAAGTCCTTTTCATCTACCCTCCCCCCCACCTTAACCCACTCTTCCTGGGGGAGAAGACAATATCAGCTTTAGGAGAAAGAATGTCCAGTCACCATGACGTTCTTAAACAATGCCAGCCTCTCACAATGGATGCGTGACCTTTGACCCTGTCACCCCCGGTCACAGCCTCACTGCATCATATTTCGACCCTTGCTTTGGCCATGATGCAGCTAGCGAACTAGCTAACAAAGACATGAGGAGCAGGTTGCAAGCCATCTTAAACACAAGGGTATCCAGGTAGGAAGGTTGTACGCAGAACCTTTGAAAACGTACAAAATGACTACAGTGGTTTGGCTGTAACTAAACGGGTTCTTGAAGGATCGAAGGACAGTCCAGCCCATAGAACTCGAGGAAAGAACCCTTTAGATCCACAAGGAATCACCTAGTGTTTTGTGGCAGAGGACATTTTATAGAACCCATCTCCTTCTACCTTCAGACTCTCACACTTTGACAAAATGGCGTAAATGCAGCAAAGGGAAATATTGATCTGTGCAGCTTATTGATTTGTGTGTTGGCTCCTGCTGGAAAGAGGTTTTTCAAAGGGGGATGGGTGGTGGTAAACAATGTACTCTAGTTTCTTCTTGACTAAAAACCGTACAACAGAGGAAGGACATCATTAGCCTTTGATGTTTTCAGCTTTATTCTGACACAAGGAACACGTGAATAGAAAAACATATCTGGTGAAATCGATGAAGAGATTAGTAGGATGTCTTTGAACCGAAAGGCTGTAGGTTTTTGATGCATGTTGAAATCGAGATAAGCTGGTAGAGAGATCTGATCAGTACTTCCTGATCATGAGACAGTTTTACAGAAACCACGAATGTTTCGGTGTCCGTCACGTGATTGGGCAACGAATGTGTCGAACATCCACAACACTGTGTTCACCCTGTCTGCTGTATAAGAACAGAAACACAGGGCCTGCTCTCCCTCCCACCCTCCTTCTTTCTCCCTCTCACCTTCTCTCACGGTTCTCCTCTCTCTCCCTCCCTCTATCTCTCTCCCCTCTCTCCCTGCTCTCTCCGCTCTCGCTCATCGCTCTCCTTTTCTCTCTCTCCCCTTTCTTCCCTCTTCCTCCCCCCTCTCATCTCTCCCTGTCCTCCATCTCTCTCTGCTTCTCTCCCCATCTCTTCTCATCCTCCTCCTGTTTATCTCACCCTTAGCCTTAAAACTAACACAGGAGCAACGATAAAAGTCGTCTTAGGGTGTGGGTGTCGGGGGGCTGCGTGGCTCCCCTCGACCAGCGCAGGGAACTCCAGGTTGTGGCGACAGTGTATCGATGTCAGGGTTACCTCGCCCGCCGTCAGTCTCCCTGCCTGGACAACCACTGCTCGCCACGGGAGTACGAGCACATGGCCTCTCTGTTTACAAACACCCTGGCATTCACAGAGAGAGAGAGACAGAGAGATTGAGAGAGAGAGCGACGAGAGAGAGAGGGAAAGGGGGAGAGAGAGAGAGATTGAAGAGAGAGAGAGACGAGAGAGAGGGAGGGGGAGAGAGTAGAAGGTACAGAAGATGGAAGAGACAGAGAGAGAGGTGAGGGAGAGAGGACGGGAGGGAGAGAGACAGAGAGATTGAGAGAGAAAGAACAGAGAGAATTGAGAGAGAGAGAGAGAGTTGCGTAACTGTTCCCAAACAGCATCTCTCAGGCCTGTCGCTCGCCCACCCGCCAGTTTTTTCCCACGCCTCGTTCTGGACTATCTTGAGCGTGGGCCGGCGTCCTCTTCGCCGCCGAGCGGACGGCCGAGTGGTGAAACCGTGTCCGGGGGCGGGGGAGAGGCGGGGAGAGCGAGGGAGAGCTAGGGAGAGCGAGGGG
>BROE01000012.1:16270346-16286698 GCA_036571765.1 Plecoglossus altivelis | reverse complement strand
AACACAGGGGAAGAGAGAATTTTCAGTTTAAAGTTTTTTTAAACTTAGCACGGGGGACGTTAGGATGCCCAGAGCTAAGTAAATGTTAACATCTGCATTGTTTTGGTAACACAACCTTCAACTGCCCCTTCATAACACTGACTTACCCCTTAACACCCCTCCCCCACTCTGTGACTTCTTGCACTGTTGTGACGACCTTCCTTTAACACTAAATACAAGTTGAGACAGATATGGACCTGAACCGACGGTGTTTTGACGGTAGGTATTGCTGTGTGTTTACACGGTAGTTAACGCAACTGCAAGGCAACGTGTTGCCGCCAAATATTCTACAACCACTCGACGCTCAGCGTAGCATGTGACGGTTAACAACATAACAGCATTGGCTAAGAATAGAACCCCGCACAGTTCCTATTTCGATTCGAAACACGTTCGTGATTAAGACGTCATTCTACTGCTACAACTCAGTTCCTAAAAGTGTCCCTGCCCGACCTCAGTTAGACATGCTGTCCTATTGTCCCACAGCCCTGCCCGACCTCAGTTAGACATGCTGTCCCCATGTCCCACAGCCCTGCCCGACCTCAGTTAGACACGCTGTCCTATTGTCCCACAGCCCTGCCCGACCTCAGTTAGACATGCTGTCCCCATGTCCCACAGCCCTGCCCGACCTCAGTTAGACATGCTGTCCCCATGTCCCACAGCCCTGCCCGACCTCATTTAAACACTCTGTCCAAGTGTCCCACAGCCACAGTGACTGACTAACCCCCCCCCTTCCCTCAGGCCTACAGGCCCATCAAAGCATCAGCCTCACTGGAAAGAAACTCAGCTAAACCCTGTCCTTCTGTAGCTCCGTCCAACTGTCCAACTGTCCAACTGTCCAACTGTCCTGTCCTAGGCTGAAAGTGGTGTTTGGATAAGCCAGGGTCACCCTCTCTTACCTTCTCCTACCTCTCTCACCCTCACCCTCTCCTTACTCTCACCCTCTCCTTACTCTCACCCCCACCCTCTCCTCACCCCCATCCGTCACACTTCCTCACCCCCACTCTTCCTCGCCTCACCCTTCCACACCTCCACCTCCTCCTTACTCTCAACCCCCACCCTCTCTCACTCCAATACCTCACCGCCTCCACACCACTTCTCTACCACCCCATCTCACCCCCACCCCCACCCTAGTGCCAGACAGCCTCCAGTGACTGGGTTAGCTTCATCAAGAGGGTTTCATGCAGAAACGGTCTCGCAGGAAGTAGACAGTAAACAGTGGATAACCGAAGGGAGTTTTAAACAACCAGCGTGTTGTGGGATCAGAGCGGTATCCGACATCATCGATGTGGGAACGAGCAGATGTTTCTGTGTGATGTTTGCGATGTTGTTGTGTAGGTGGAAACGCACCCAGTTGGGCTCAGTCAACGCCCATGGTCCAATCACCTGCAGGCAATATGACAACCAGGAAGTAAATTAATGGCAGAGAGAAGCGGAAGGAGCGGTTGTAATTACAGGGTCAGGGTGAGCAGTCACCAAGAGACAGAGAGGCAGAGACAGACAGACAGAGGGGGAGGTAGGGAGACAGAGAGAGAGGAGGAAGGAAGGAAGGGAGACAGGGAGGGAGGGCGACAGAGGAAGAGAGAGACAGAGGGAGGGAGACAGAGAGAGACAGAAGGAGAGAGACAGAGAGAGAGACTGAAGGAGAGAGACAGAGAGAGACAGAGAGAGGGAGACAAAGATAGAGAGAGACAGACACAGAGAGAGGGAGACAGACAGACAGACAGAGGGAGGGAGACAGAAAGACAGACAGAGGGAGGGAGACAGACAGACAGACAGAGGGAGGGAGACAGACAGACAGACAGGAGGTACTCTGTGATCAAACCCAATAACAGCCTCTCACAAGGAAACAAAGGCCAGTCAGTATTTGGAGGGAAAGAAGAAGAACTACATTTCTGTGACAGCAAAGCGAAAAGTGTTTCATCAATAAAAACAGCTCTTTCCCTCCGTCCCCTGATGGCTATGAGCCACAAGAAGCAGCTCCCACCATCTTTATTGGAGCAGAAGTATGAGATGCAGTTGATTATGTTTTTCGCTCTTGTGGCCGATGGTTTTCCTCTAGAGTAGAAACTAAACTGCTCAAACTTACGTGTGAATCGTCCGTTTAATCTAGAGTGCAACGAAATGCAGACCAACTGTCTATTGTTTCAAAGCGGGTGTAGTTGACGCTAGACAAGTTATTGTGTAGCATATGCATGCACAGAGTGTGTTTACTCAATGTGTGTGCATACAGGCTATTTTGTGAGTGAGTGTGTGTGTGTGTGTGTGTAAGTGTGTGTGAGTGTGTGTGTGAGAGTGTGTGTGTGAGTGTGTGAGAGTGTGTACACGGCGCTCAGCTGGGATCTCTGGCTTTGTTTTCTGAATTCTCAGAGAGATTTTTCGTGTTGTCGGTGTGGGTGTATCCAACTGTGACAAGCTGCTCGGCTTCTCTTGGCTGGAGAAAAAACCTGGACTGGATCTCAAAGGAAATGACCTGGAGCTTCTCTGAACGCCTGACTCATTTGCACACTTCTTGGAAAGAGAGAGAGGGGGAACAGGGTGATGCTATGTTTCTGTGTGTGTGGGTGTGCGTGTATCAGTGTGTGTACGTGTGTCAGTGTGTGTGTGTGTGTGAGTGTGTCAGTGTATGTGTGTGTGTGTGCGTGCATGCGTTTGTGTGAGTGTGTGTGTGTGCATGTGTCAGTGTGTGTGTGTGTGTGTCAGTGTGTGTGTGTCAGTGTGTGTGAGTGTGCATGAGTGTGTGTGTGTGCGCGTGTGTGTGTGTGCGTGTGTCAGTGTGTGTGTGTGTCAGTGTGTGTGTGCGTGTGTCAGTGTGTGTGAGTGTGCATGAGTGCGTGTGTGTGAGTGTGCGTGAGATTGTGTGTGTGTGCTTGTGTGTGTGTGTAGGGGGTGTGTGACTTAAACAGAAGAAGGAAAGAGATGAATGAAACCAAACACTAGTCACATGGGGTTTGAGGTTAATTCAGGCATCCTGTTATGTCTCATTAATCTAAAAGTAACGCTCTTCCCATCTATCTCTCTGGCTTATTCACAAACTCTTTGTTTATGCGAGTGAAAGAGTCGTGTTCGGCGCATTTCTTAATCCATTCCCTTACATGGTCAATCACCATAAGATGCCATATGCCTAATTAAGTAAGGAGCGCACACAGCAAGCACAGGGGCAGCGTCTCTTCTGATTAGAACCTAGCTGAGACGAGTGGAGGAGCTCTGTACAGACCAATGGGAGGGAGGAGAGAGGGAGGAGAGAGGGAGGAGAGAGGGAGGGAGGGAGAGAGAGAGAAGAGGGAGGAGAGAGGGAGGGAGGGAGAGAGAAGAGAGGGAGGAGAGGAGGGAGGGAGGAGAAGAAGGGAGGGAGGAGGAGAAAGGGAGGAGGGAGGGAGAGAGAAAGAGGAGGGAGGAGGGAGGAGAAAGGGAGGGAGAGAGGGAGGGAGGGAGAGGAGAGGGAGAGAGGGGGAGAATGCTGGAGATCCTAGCTTTATTACCAGGGTCTCGTAGTACTTTTTGAATGGCACCAATGATATTAGTCAAGCTTGGTTACTGGTTAACACACCATCTGCTACTGAACCATGACTCAGCCTGCGATGATTAAGATCGTTGAGTTGGAATCCTGGCTTAAGCACTTCAGAACTCCACCGACGGGAGCGTTCTAGAAGCACGGAGAGTTCCAGAGAGTTCCATAATAGAAAACAATTAAAATCCCTATTATCATCATTACCATGAAAGAAGCGTGCAGAGGAAGCAAGTGTTTATTCTGACCTGCTGCCACTTGATGACTGGTAAACAATCGTTTGTGTTTCCCTGGTCTTGCCTTGCTAGCCTAGCATTCAGCCTCAGGCACGTTCTCGTGGCAGCCTGCTCTTCTTAATATCCCTTTCTTTAACCAGTGACCCGGAGGGGAGGAGAAGGCATGAAGATATGCTCTCCCTTCATTCCTCCCTCCCTCCCTCTCTCCTCCTCCTTCTCCCTCCTCCTCCTCCACCTGTCTGCGTTAGCGAGCTAGCTAGCGAGCAAGCAGCTGTGTGACTGCTTCAGGCCTGTGGTGTCTCACCCCAGGAGGGAGCCTGTCTGCTCTGTTAGTGCGGTTGATGGCTCGTTAGCTGCTGGTTTAGCTCTCTCAGCCCCGGGGGGTGGGGGTGGGGCTGGAGGTGGCTAACGTCCTGGAGGGGTATGGAGGGTGGGGTACGGGTAGTAGGAGGACAGGAGTGGGAGAGGGAGGGAGAGAAGAGGGAGTGGAGGAGGGAGGCAGGGGAGGAGTGGGGAGGGAGAGAGATGAAGGGAGTGGGAGAGGGAGGGAGAGAAGAGGAAGCGGAGGAGTGGAGGAGGGAGGCAGGGGAGGATTGGGGGAGGGAGAGAAGAGGGAATGGGAGTGGAGGAGGGAAGGCAAGGGAGGAGTGAGGAGGGAGGCAGGGGAGGATTGGGGGAGGGAGGGCACGGAGGAGTGGGGGAGGGAGGGAAGAGGGAGGAAAGGAGTAGGGGGGAGGGGAGGAAGGAGGGAAGCGGAGGGGAGGGAGGAAGGGAGGGAGAGGGAGGAGAGGAGTGGGGGAGAGAGTTGAGGAGTTTGAGAAAGGGGGGAGGGAGGGAGGTTGGAGGTGGGTGGAGCACTTCTTCCAGAACGACTGGAAAGTTTACATTTCCACCCCTCCCTCCCTCCCTCCTCTCTGCGAACGCTTCAGTCCTGTATAGTGAACCGACTGACCTCTGTTCTACCAAGCAGTCAAAACAACTTTGAAGACGGAGATGAATGAAGTTCTTCATCTTGGTGTCTGATGTCAGACTCGCTCCACAGGTGCTCCTCGACATTCCTGGCCAGAAGGAGAACTCCAGCAAACTGTACCTAACCACCACCCTACCTTCCCCATTGCCACCCCCCCCCCCGACCCCCACATGGAATACATTTCATGACTGCTCTGGAATCTGTTTCAAATTAGGGGTTTATATGTGCTCACATCCTATGGTCCAAGCTCTGCAGCCATTGGTCCTGGTCTGTGGCGTTACCCTGACAACGCCGGGCCAAGCCTTCGGTTCGGCGAGATAAGTCATTAATCAAGCTGTCGGCTTGTTAGCTGAGGAGCCACCAACGATACTTTTTGTTGTTTTCAAAAGTCGGTCAGACACACACACACAGACACACAGACACACACACACACAGACACACGCACACACACAGACTCACACACATCATCTCTCTCTCACACACACACACAGCATACACAAACAACACACACACAATCACATGAAAAAATACACAGACACACACAAAGCATCTATCTCTCTCTCACACACACACACACATCATCTCTCTCTCTCTCTCACACACACACACACACACACACACACACACACACACACAGCATCTCTTTCTCTCACACTACACACACACAAAAACAACAAAAAAAACACACACACACACACACACAGCATCTCTCTCTCACACACACCGTTGCACACACATAGCATCACACACCCTCACACACACCCTCACACACACACACACACACCCTCTCCTTCATCCTTGGTTCAGTGAAGAGTGTTTTGATGTCGTCTGCAGTGTGAAGGTGACAGGTTTCTCTAAGCAGCAGTAATATTCTCCAGATGTTCAAATCAGTCCCAATGACCAAGCAACGTTGTGCCAAATCAAACACAACGTCCCACCAGTGACAACACTCGTTTATTACTCCTTTCTGTTTTCTCTGCTCCCTCTCTCGTTCTCTTTCCCTCTCTTTCCCTCTCTCGCTCTCTTTCCCTCTATCGTTCTCTTTCCCTCTGTCGTTCTCTTCCTCTCTCTCTCGTTCTCTTTCCCTCTCATCGTCTCTTTCCTCCTCTCTCGTTCTCTCCCTCTCTGCTCTCTTCCTCTCTCCTCGTTTCCCTCTCGCAGTATCTCCCTCTTTTCTCCCCCTCCCTCCACTCTCTCTCTTTCTTTCTGTTCTCCCCTCTCCCCCTCCTCTCTTGATTCTACGTCCCCCTCTCCCCCCTCTCTGTCCTCTTCCCCCTCTCTCTGATTCTCTGTCCCCCTCTCTGCCTCTCTCCCCCTCTCCCTCTCTGATTCTCTCTCACCTCCCCCCCCCGTCTCTCTCTCTCCCTCCATCTCTTCTAATGATGACGCTGGATCATCATGTTTCATTGGAGCCTCAGACCGGGTCTCGTTACGTTTCCAGAGGTGGAGAGCCGGGTTATTCCAACAGGGCTGCAAAGACCCTGGCGAAGCATTAGGGGCCACGAGGGGCCACGAGGGGCCACACGGGGCCACTCACGAGAGAGCCCGATTTAGGGAACTGAGGCAGGGATGGACAGAAGGAAGAAGAGACACGGCTGGGGGAGAGGGAGCAGAGAGAAAAGAAGGAAGAGGGAGATTGTAAGGATGTGGAGGGGAGGGTGGAGTGAGGAGAAACAGTCGACTATTGTGTATATTTAGGCTGTGGGTGAATGAAGCCTCTTGACTTTTAATAACTGTCATGAGAGTTTCATTATTGAGTTAAATAGATTGATAAGCGTCCGTATATTTAAAGATAGACCTCATCTGTCCCTACGCCACACACACATTTCACACACACACACACACACACACTCAGCTCACACACACACAGCACCACTCACAAACACACACACAACACACACACGCACATACACGCACACACACACTCACGCCCACACACAACATCATCTTCAGCTGCTTGACTTGACAAAAATAAACCCCAGAAAAAAAAAAACCACCCGATGTTCCAGTCTCTCATAAATCTCCATTCACAACGACAACACTCATTGTGGCCCTAATGGCTCTGACACACGCACACACAACAAACACACAAACACACAAAAAAAAAAAACACACAAAAAAAAAACACACACACACAGACACACACAAAGCATCTATCCTCTCTTCACACACACCACACACATCAAAATCCCTCTCTCCTCTCTCACACACACAACCCAACACACACACAACCAACACACACAACTACACACAGATCTCTTTTCTCTTTCACACAACACACACACACACACAGCATCTCTCTCTCACACACACCGTTGCACACACATAGCATCACACACCCTCACACACACACACACACCCTCACACACATACACACCCTCACACACACACACACACCCTCTCCTTCATCCTTGGTTCAGTGAAGAGTGTTTTGATGTCGTCTGCAGTGTGAAGGTGACAGGTTTCTCTAAGCAGCAGTAATACTCTCCAGATGTTCAAATCAGTCCCAATGACCAAGCAACGTTGTGCCAAATCAAACACAACGTCCCACCAGTGACAACACTCGTTTATTACTCCTTTCTGTTTTCTCTGCTCCCTCTCTCGCTCTCTTCCTCTCTCTCGTTCTCTTTCCCTCTCTCGCTCTCTTTCTTTCTCTGTTTCTCCCCCTCTCTCTGCCTCTCTCCCCCTCTTTCTGATTCTCTCCCCTCTCTCTGTCTCTCTCCCCCTCTCTCTGATTCTCTCCCCCTCTCTCTGCCTCTCTCCCCCTCCCCTCTCTGATTCTCTCTCACTCCCCCCCCGTCTCTCTCTCTCCCTCCATCTCTCTAATGATGACCTGGATCATCATGTTTTCATTGGAGCCTCAGACCGGGTCTCGTTACGTTTCCAGAGGTGGAGAGCCGGGTTATTCCAACAGGGCTGCAAAGACCCTGGCGAAGCATTAGGGGCCACGAGGGGCCACACGGGGCCACTCACGAGAGAGCCCGATTTAGGGAGCTGAGGCAGGGATGGACAGAAGGAAGAAGAGACACGGCTGGGGGAGAGGGAGCAGAGAGAAAAGAAGGGAGAGAGGGGGAGATTGTAAGGATGTGGAGGGGAGGGTGGAGTGAGGAGAAACAGTCAACTATTGTGTATATTTAGGCTGTGGGTGAATGAAGCCTCTTGACTTTTAATAACTGTCATGAGAGTTTCATTATTGAGTTAAATAGATTGATAAGCGTCCGTATATTTAAAGATAGACCTCATCTGTCCCAAGCCACACACACACACACACACACACACACACACACTCACTCACACACACACGCACACTCACTCACACACACACACACACACACACGCACATACACGCACACACACACTCACGCACACACACACATCATCTCTCAGCTGCTTGACTGACACCAGACCACCCGATGTTCCAGTCTCTCATAAATCTCCATTCACAACGACAACACTCATTGTGGCCCTAATGGCTCTGTCGACAACCATTACGCACCCAGCCTGTCAAAAAAAAAAACCTCTTCTCTGCGTCTCCATCCATCTCCGGTTTCTCTCTCTCTCTCTTTTCAAAACTAGTGCCCCTAATCTCTCCATCATGCACACTGTCTTTCTCTCCCTCCTCCTCTCACTCCCCCCTCTCTCCCTCCTCCCCTCCCTCTCCCCCAGATCTTGAGGTGTATCTGTGTGGGAGTGGGTCATAATTATGATGGATTAGGCTGAGGCAGAAGCTGGGCTCCGCTCGGCTGTAATTGTTTTGCAGATGCCACGGATGTGACAAGCATTAATTATGCTCGCTGGCAGACAGGAATCAATTTCTGGGCTGCAATCTATATTTCCTGCCCAGCAAGGTGGAGCGATGGAGGGATGGAGGGATGAGAGATGGAGAGGAGGGATGGGGAGGTGGGGGAGGATGGATGGGGAGGTGGGGGAGGAGGGATGGAGTGAGGATGGATGGACGGAGGAGGGATGCATGAGGGGGAGGGGGTGAGAGATGGAGGAGGTGGGGGAGGAGGAGAAGGAGGACAAGGAGAATGGGTCTCTACACTGATGAGGGAGGAGAGGAGGAGGAGGAGATTGACAGCACGCGGGTGTAGAGGCGAAGAGAGGATGATTAATAATTCTTCGGTGTGTGTGCAGTAGTGTTAGTCTGGTTTCAGAATATGCACCACTAGTATCTTTGTTGTGTGTATCGCTTAGAACTTTGGCTATGCCTGCACTTGTAGTATTCTTCGAGTACTGGCTCTTCGTGTATCAGCATTCTCTCTCCATCCGTCTTTTCCTCAGGTATTTTTCATTTCACGATGTGGTATAATAACACGTTGTGTGTCAGCCATATAAGGTTTGCCTGCGCTGTGAAGAGGACAAGACACGAGAGAGCGTACGCTAGCCACGTTGACGACAACAGAAGAGGAGCTCTCACGAATCGGTCGTCGATGTTTAGAGATCTGGCCCGCACAGTTCAACCTCACTCAGCAGCTGTAAACATTCAGGAGAGACGCCTTGTGGCCCCTGTGCTCGTCTCCGAGGTGGAGGTTGATGTGATCATGAGATTCGTGATACGATAACCGCAGTATCGGGTCTCTCCACGTCCGAGTGTCACCGGTCTGAAGATGGCCTCCTGTCACTGATAGGTCCCTCCCGTGATGAAGAGGAAATCGCCTTTCTGGTCCAACAGGCAGAGAAGCAGTAGATCTCTCACTATATCCGCTCTACTGAATCAGAACTCTGAATAAGCGTGTTTCACCACCCGTACAGTTGGGTCATTTTTCTCTATTAGCGCTGTGTGTTTATATTCAGTCTGTGTACTGCACCTCCTGTGTGTCATAGTTTGAGATGATCCCTCTATATCTGCTCTACACCTCTGTGTGTCAGTTTGTGGAGAAGGAGGTCCCTCTATGTCTGCTCTACACCTCTGTGTGTCAGGTTGTGGAGAAGGAGGTCCCTCTATATCTGCTCTACACCTCTGTGTGTCAGGTTGTGGAGAAGGAGGTCCCTCTATATCTGCTCTACATGTCTCCTCTATCTCAGAAGTTTTCCGGAAGATTCACCTTGTCTTCCTTGAGGGTTTCCAATTGGTCAAGAGACAGTTGTAAGGGGGGCATGACTAAAAGCCCTGTGTGACCTACATAAAGCTGTGTAAATACAATTCTTAGCTTTCGCCAAGGAGATAAATAGATCAAAAGCGGTTTAATGCGAGAAGGCGTGTAGGAGTTCAGCTAGGGGTGAGCATGCAGCCAGGCCCGTAGCTGGCAAACACACACACAGAACAGACTCCTCGTCCTGCTATTACACAGCATCATGTATTAATTAAGATGGTTAATCTTTGGTGGCGCCATAGCGACACTTTACACCCCATAATGATAACCTCTATGGAACAGCAGACTGTCTTTGACATAGTATGACCTTACTTTTGAGAGGAGTGTGTGTGTGTGTGGACAGGGGGAGTAGGAGGGGTGTGGAGGGGGTAAGAGCCCCTTAACAGATGACATTCAGCAGTGCCTCTCTCCCTTCCCCCACCAACTCTCATTCACTAACATTGACCTTGCCTCACCTGCCACACACACATACCACGTGCACACACGCACACACGCGCACACTGGCAGTTCCAGATACAGTTCCAAGTCAGTTGTACTGTTACATGTGAATAGATACTTTAGAAAATTTGAATCTCCTAACATCAATCTAATGGATATTAACAGGCAAAGATGTTTTAATACGATGTAATAATTCCGACACATTCATTACAGCTAGGTTATTTTTCTTTGTGTTCAATTAGCAAATCATCAGTTTGCAAGAATCAACAGCAGTCGAGGGTGTGGGATGTTGTGAACTTGACGCATGAGGAGGCCAAGATTGTTGTCAGACCCCCCCCCCTCCCTTCCCACCACCATCCCAACAAACTTCAAAAAAACTTCTTTTTTTTAAAGTCATGCTTTCCATGTCCAAATCCATACTGAAATTTGGCACTGTAGAACGAAATGTCCCCCACCTAAAAAAAGTGTTTTGTGATGGTGCGTTACTACAACCAGACGTACCACTCATACGAGACTGTGGCTGTATTTGCGAGTCATGCTGTCCCAATCAGAACGAGGTCATCGTCTAGCCGGTGGGTCCCCAGACAGAAACAGCCCTTTGTGAAGCATCTGTCTGCACACAGCCACAACCGTTGGCATGTAAGCTGTCTAAAACCAAGGATAGCTTCCTCTCTCTCGCTCTCTTGTTCTCTCTTTTGCCTCTCTCATCTGTTTGTTTGACTTTTTCACTTCTCTTTCTGTCTCTCTCACTCTCTTCTTTTTCTCACGCTGTCCCATCCCCCACTCTCTTTCTCAAAGCCACTGTCTTCACAGGGTCTGATTTAGAGTTGACAAAAAGAACCAGAGTCTGGAAGAGAACAGAGCAGAGGAGAAGAGAGAAGGGGGGAGAAGGGGGGAGAAGAAGGGGGGAGAAGGGGAGGAGGTGGACAGTTTGTGTTGGGGGAAGGACTAGGAACATGCAGGACTAGAAAGGGGCAGGACTGGGAAGAGGCAGGACTAGGAACATGCAGGACTAGAAAGGGGCAGGACTGGGAAGAGGCAGGACTAGGAACATGCAGGACTAGGAAGAGGCAGGACTAGGAACATGCAGGACTAGGAACGTGCAGGACTAGGAACAGGCAGGACTAAGAACAGGCAGGACTAAGAACAGGCAGGTAGTATTACATGCAGGTGTTCTTACTCATTTCAGAGCACTTACACGGAACAGATTCTGCACTCATATTTCAACTTTAAAATGTGTATAAATAACTTGGAAGAGTGCTGAATTTCATTTCCCATTGAAACAGTGCTGCTATTACAAGTATGTTGAAATGAGCTGGTTCCCATGCTCTGATATGTGGGTGTAGGAGTCTGTGAGCGTGCAACCTAGTTTCTGTCTCTATCCCTCAGTCTCTTGCTCACCCCCTCTCTCTTCCTCCCACACTTCCTGTTTCTCTTCCTCTCTCCCTGTCTCTCCCACTCTCTCTCCCTCTTCTTCTCTACTTTACCTTCTTCCTCACTCCCTATCTCTCTACCTATATTCATCATCCCCCCTGTCTCTCTTCCTCTCGCTCTCCCTCTTTCTTGTTCCCTCTACCACACCTTCCATGTTTCTCCCCCTCTGGCACTGACCACAAGCAACCTTGAAGTGAAGTTGACTAAATTTGTGTCTGAATCATGATTTATTTAAAGGGTTGGGAACCATATATGTGGCAATGTGGGAAGGGGGAAGATTTGAAAATAAAAGCAAATAATGACAGTTGTGGAAAAGATTTTCTAGTCATCGATTTCTAGTACCTTAAATGTTACCTCAGCGTGGTAAGGAAAAGTATGTTTTCACATGTTTTAACGTAACCGTCTGTCCTTCTCTCCCGTTCAGGACGCACAGAGGCCAGCCCTGTGGATGGACTCAGAGCAGGCCAGATGGAAACAGAACAGGGCTGCCATGAGACGGAAGAAAGTCTGATCCTTGCACAACTCAGAGCCGCGGCCAACAACCCAGACACTCCGATCGCCACCAAGATCCAAAATGGCTCCCAGTCGCCTGAGGGGCCATCTCCACAGATCAATGGGGAGGGAAACTGGAACCATTACAAAGCCTTAGGGTCCGACGCAGGAATCAACCCAATGAAGAGGCACAGAGACTGCAACAGCCCTGCTTTGGTACAGGGGCTGTTTGACCAGGGCTCCTATATCAACGGAGAGCTCAAACAATCGCTGGCAGACCAGTCTCTTCTGGGCCTACAGCAGCCTAAGAAACAGCGTCCGAGTGACTCTGAGGTTAATGGAGAAGCGGACATGATTTCCTGGGATAAAAAGGATGGGGTGGGAGACGGAAGCTTAGGTGATGATGTCGACTTCCCAGAACTCACTAAACCAGGGCAGTTTGAGACGAAACTGGATAAGAGAAACTGCAACTTCTCCAATACGGATACCTTCCCACTCTCCAGGAATAACTCTAAACAGATGCAGATGGCAAATGGTGCTACAGTGCCCCCTACCTCCATGGAGGGTACTCCTGGTGATCTTCTGGAGAAAACTCTCTCTCAGTATTACCCCCAGCAAGTATCCATCGCATCGCAGAACTCCGGTGGAACGCAACCTCCCGGAAACAACAGGTCTCTCCAGCTTTCCAGCCAAGCCAGGAGTTCCCCTTCTCTTACCTCAGGATTCCCTTTCTCCGCCCCGATGCCCCCCTCATCCGAGGCCCAGTCCGGGGTGGCGCATGGCGGCGGTAACAGCTACAGCTCTGCCACAACCCCTTACATGGCGAATGGATACTCGCATAACAGCTATGGAGGCGGGGAACAACAACATCAACACCAACAACACCATCACAATCAACAACAACAACAACAACAACAACAACAACGACAGCAGCAGCAGCAGCAGCAGAACCCCCTCCAGGGCACTCCGGGGCCAGATCAGGATCCCTCCGTGAGTCGGCCAGGACAGCAAGGGCCGGGTACCGACAACGGACTGCACCAGAACGGCACGCATTGTTATCCGGCTGAGCAGAACTCCAAACAAGAAGCCTTTGGCAAAGCCAACCAGGTAGAGTTTAACCAGGACCACCAGGGTCCATTCCCGGAGCAGCAGAATGTGGAGGACGACGTACATGGTTATGGATCGTTCCCCACTCCGGGAATGCCGAGATCAGGCCAAAGGGATGAGGATCCTGGGTGCGGTGGTCGGCCAAACCACCACCCACAGCGGGGCTTCCAGTATGGCATGCAACCCCAACAGTCGCAGAATCCATCTGGGGGCAATCCATGTGGAGGTGACAGCCTAACCCCCAAAGGCTCCATGGGACCCCAGGGCCCTCTGCCCCATTCCCAGCATGGAGGTGCCGATCCTGGGTCGCAGCAGCAGCCCTGCCAGCCTCTTCGCTCTGGCTTAGCCAACGGCACGGAGGATCTCGGCTCCGTTTCCCCTCAGATGGGCTGGATCGATCTTAACTCCTCCCAGTCCCAAACCAGTGGTGGAGGAGGAGGAGGAGGAGGAAGAGGTGGAGGAGGAGAAGGAAGAGCAGGAGGCAGCGACCATGGAGTCCCACAGAGTCAGCAGCAGTGGAGGGGGTTCCCTGCCCAATCCCAGCCAGAAAAACACCCAGACTCCCAGGCCCAGGGCCAGATGCTGGAGCCAGACCCAGCCAGGAGGTTCCAGACCCAGGGAGGCTTTGTGAATGGATCCCCTGGCCCTGGATCCTTCCGACAGCAGGAGGTCCAGACAGCTCCTGCCAGGCACAACACTGCTCCTGACTGGCCGCCACAGGGGAACTCGAAAGGCCCCCAAATGCAGGTTCCCCAGCAGGGCCAACTGGAGGGGCAGTTCCCTTCCCAGGGGTGTAACCAGCCCCCCAAAGGGTGTAACCAACCCCCCAAAGGGTGTAACCAGCCCCCTCAGGTGGACGGGAGTTTCTGCAGGCCCTCCATTCAGCCTGAGCAACACTCGTGCGAAGGCGACCCAGATCTGGAGGATATACTGTCGCCCAGTTTCATACCCCCACAACAACAACAACAACAACAACAACAACAACAACATCCCCACCTGCCACGCCCACTGTCCCACCCCGCCCTGTACGACAGCCAGAAGCAAATTAAATCCCCCAACTGCCGACCGCAGAGTCAACCCCAGCCGGGACAACAGCTGCAGTCCAGACCCGGGCAAGCCTTCACAGAGCTCCCCTTCCGGTCCGGCTTCCCCCCACTTCACTCCCAGACCCGTCAGCCTGACCCAAACCTCTTCCCTTACAGCAGTGCAGAAACATCTGACGTGCAGGAGAGCTACAAGTTTAGCAAAGCAGACATGCAGCAGCAGCAGTATGCCCCCAATCCAGGCGTCCAAGCCCCAACGCAGCACTCTTACCCTCCCCAGCACCCTCACCCCCACCGCCAGGCCAACCACATGGACTTCCACCAGTCGCAACCTCAAGCACCACAAGGCGCATTGTGCCAGCAGCAGCAGCAGCAGCAGGTGTACATCAAAACCGAACAACAACATCCAGGTTCCTCAGAGTCCTGCAGCCAGTTCCAGCAGGAGAGAGCAGTCAGAGGCCCCCCTCCCCCCCTGTGCCACCCTCGGCTCCAGGGAGGGGATCAGCAGCAGAGACACGCGGCCCTGAGGATGCACCTCCTCCAGAGGCAGGAGCAGCAGCAGCGTCTGGGACACCCGGGGGACCTTAAACCAGGCCTGCGGCCGGTGAAGATGGAAAACGGGCCGCGTTTTGAGGTGCCTCCAGGGCCCCTGCACCACCCGCAGGGCCAGGGGGAGCTGGGAATGGGGGCCGGTATGGGTGGCGGGGTGCAGATCAAACAGGAGCCCAACACCCAGCACCCTGTGTCGACCTGCGAGCAGAGCAGTACCCAGAGGAGCATCCTGGCAACGATGGAACAGACCCTCCGACAATACCAGCTGTCGCCTGTTTTCGAGAGGAAGTCGCTCACCATTAAGTCACCCAGTAAGGTCAAGGTGGAGTCATCAGGTGCTGTCACGATACTCTCCACCAACGCTGATCTGGGAGGAGGAGGTGGTGGTGGTGGGGGAGGAAGAGAAGAGGGTGGGCAGATGTTCCCCACCGGTGGAATGAAGAGGCACCCTGACTTCACCCCTAAGAAGGAACCCTTGCTCCAGAGCTTTGTCGACTCCCCTTTCAAACTCTTGGACACGCCCATCAAAAATCTTCTGGACACGCCCATCAAGACCCAGTACGATATCCCATCATGCCACTGTGTTGGTGAGTAGCAGTCCGAGTTGTTAAATGTTTCGATCGATAATGCGTCTGGAAGTACAGATTAAGCACATGCTGAAAATCATGGTTGGTAATGTGGTTTGTCCCATTCTGATTCTGCCACCAAGGAAAATAAATACATTTAATATCTTAGGGCATCGCAGGATTATAATGAGCATGAACATTTATTTCATTCAGTTGGGCTACTTGTCTGTCTACCTCCCTCATCACAGTAGACAGGCTGTGTGTATTATGGAGGAGTCGTTTTGAAGGAAGGGGCTGAGATATCATTTTTAATCATTTTAAACTGAAGACAAAATTGCTACCTACCCTAGCACACTGAGAAACTGAGCGCCGTGTTCATATTAGAATCATATATAATCTGCCTACGATTAGATTTGATATTCTTTTCTTTTCATTCAATCCTTCAAGTCTGTCATTCAAAGAGAAGTGCGCATGAGGCATAATGCATGGTTGCCAGATTCTGAAAGGTGGATAAATGGCAGATTACCAACGATCAAGAGTTTAGTTCTACTGCATGTTTTCATTGGATTTTAGTATTGAAACTGGGCGAGTGTTCAATGTTGTATTTTGTTTTTGTGTTTCTTATAGATCAAATCAGTGAGAAGGATGAGGGTCCCTATTACACACACTTAGGGGCTGCTCCGAATATTAGCACCATCAGAGATATCATGGAGACCAGGTGAAATTCAACCACACTCTCTCTCTCTCTCTCTCTCTCACCGACCAACACACACACACACAGACACACACACACACAGTCTCTCTCTCACTATCATTGACCACCACACACACTCTCTCACTATCATTGACCAACACACACACTCTTATTAACATT
>BROE01000012.1:16223963-16270332 GCA_036571765.1 Plecoglossus altivelis | reverse complement strand
AAGAGAGAGATTTAAATGGCAGATTACCAATAAGAGTCTTAGTTCACTGCATGTTTTCATTTGGATTTTAGTATGAACTGGGCGACGTGTTTCATATGTTGTATTTTGTTTTTGCTGTTTCTTAATAGATGAATCATGAGAAGGATGAGGGTCACCTATTACCACTTAAGGGGCTTGCTCCGAATTAGAACCATCAGAGATATCATGGAGACAGGTGAAATTCAACCACACTACTCTCTCTCTCTCTCTCCCTCACCGCACACACACACACACACACAGCAGGCAACCACACCCACACAGTCTCTCTCTCACTATCATTGACCAACACACACACTCTCTCACTATCATTGACCAACACACACACTCTTATTAACATTAACCAGCACACACACACACACACACACACACACACACACACACACGACACAACATCACAACACACACCACAACATCTCTTCTGTCACTTATCATTGACCAACACATTACACTGCTTTATTAACCATTGACCAGCCCACACCAACACACACATCAACACACACACACACACACACAGACCACACAACACACACCACACACATCACACAAGCTCTTACGATCATCCCTCACCAGTCTATATTGGCCGATAAGCCCCTGAATAAATATTATTTTGAAGGCGCAACACAGACTATATTGAATTTAACCAGTAAATCTGTCTCTCCCCCCACAATGTCCCAGTCAATCCTACGCTCTTAGATATATACACAGTCTTTATTACCCTCAAACAAAGATCAGTACTCTGACAGCGCTGGTGTGTTTCAGGTCTGGCCTAACAGGTAAAGCCATCAGGATTGAAAAGGTCGTGTACACGGGAAAGGAAGGAAAGAGCACACAGGGTTGTCCCATCGCTAAATGGGTGAGTAAGACATTTCAGGAACCACGGTGCTACAGAAGTACAGGCATACAACAGTACAGGCAAACAACAATCAATTTAAAATAAATGTATAGGAAAATTGCTATATTTCTTTTAAATTGATTGTTGTTTGCCTGTGCTGTTGTATGCCTGTGCTTCTGTAGCAACGTGGCTCTGTGAGGCACGACACTTCGTTCCACTGTATGCACCCGCATGTAGCGGAATGACAATAAAGCACAACTTGAACTTGAACTTGAGCTTGAACTATCATTCAGGAATACGAATAGAAACGAATCCAAACTATCGATCGATCAAACGTTCGTTTTATAGTGTTTTTTTTTTATACAAGTAGGCATGTGCTTCACAGAGAGGAAAGAGTGGAGGAGGAAACATAAACCATAAACACTCATGTTTGACTCACACTTTCCAGACGAAAGCAAAACAATGTTCACATGGAGACCGTACCAGAAGAACAACATACTGTGGAAAAAGTAGACAGTTTGACGGCCTGTCTGTAACGTCTGTGTCTCCTAGGTGATTCGGCGGGCGAGCAGGGAAGAGAAACTGCTGGTGCTGGTTCGCGAGCGGTCGGGTCACAAGTGTGAAACGGCGTGCATCATCGTGGTCATCCTTATCTGGGACGGAATCGCCACGTCCACAGCCGACAGGCTCTACGCAGAGCTCAGCGAAACGCTGCGGAAACACGGAGCGCTCACGCAGCGGCGCTGCGCCATCAACGAGGAGTAAGGACGGACGTAGAGCTACAGAATATAGAGCTACAGAATGTAGAGCTACAGATTATAGAGCTACAGAAGGCAGAGCTACAGAACCAGAGCTACAGAATATAGAGCTACAGAACGCAGAGCTACAGAATGTAGAGCTACAGAACGCAGAGCTACAGAACGCAGAGCTACAGAACACAGAGCTACAGAATGTAGAGCTACAGAATGTAGAGCTACAGATTATAGAGCAACAGAACGCAGAGCTACAGAACACAGAGCGACAGATTATAGAGCTACAGAATGTAGAGCTACAGAACGCAGAGCTACAGAACGCAGAGCGACAGATTATAGAGCTACAGAATGTAGAGCTACAGAAGTTTGCTAGCGATGTTTCAGAGAGGCGAGTAGATGGATACTTAATTTATCTCTGGAGAACTTACTAATTAAATAACTTAAAACCGGATGGCTGCAGAAATATGTTTGCTAGCGATGTTTCACTCTTGGATGCTATGATGCGTTGTCGGACACAAAAACTAGATAGAAATGTTTTCGCTAGAGACGAAGTTTCAGCTTCGACTAGTTATAGAAAATATGTTAGCGAGGTTTCAGTATAATTAGCTGTGGCTACGTTGTTCGAGTGTATAGATGTGAAGGTGACACCAACCTGACGTGTTTGTCGGTTCTTTAGGAGGAGAAACTGGAGCAGAACCTTCAGAACCTAGCAACTGTGATGGCCCCGACCTATAAGATCCTGGCACCGGATGCGTACGCAAACCAGGTTAGTAATGTTGGCGTGGAATGATGCACTTAACTGGTCCACTGTCCTACCCTTCCTTCCTACCTTCCTTCCTTCTTGCCTTCCTTCCTTCCCTCCAATAGCCCAACCTGCCTAGCAACACAGGAATAGTGCCCCCTATTGGTGTGCATGGGACACTTAACTCAATTTCCCTTATTGACATAAAGATAAAATATAATTCAAATCCTTTTATTGACAACCATATGCTAAGTGTTAAAGTGGGTGGGCGTTTGGTGCAGTTCCAAGCAGCACAGCTGAATAACAAATAACCTCAATTCAAATTCACACAACGAAATGTAATATACATTCAATGTATAGAAATACCATACATGGTTTTGTATATATAGTGTAGATATCATATATTAGCTAAATACTAATACTAGTTCTATGCAATATATTTTTTATATTAGTTATATACTATGATAGTAAAATAATAATACTATACTGTTTGGTGTGTGTGTACATGTGTGTGTGTGTATACGTGTGTGTGTACACACGTGTTTTTGTACACAAGTGTGTGTGTGTGTTTGTACACATGTGTGTGTATACATGTGTGTGTATACATCTGATTGTACACGTGTGTGTGTGTACATGTGTGTAGACGTGCGTGTGTGGGTACATCTGTTTTTACACGTGTGTGAACATGTGTGTGTTTGTACAGGTGTGTACACATGCGCGTGTGTATACATCTGATTGTACACGTGTGTGTGTGTGTACATGTGTGTACACGTGCGTGTGTGGGTATATCTGTTTGTACACGTGTGTGAACATGTGTGTGTTTGTACATGTGTGTAAACATGTGTGTGTGGGTACATCTGTTTGTACAAGCGTGTGCGTGTGCTACATATCTTTCTAACCCCGTGTTGTTGATTGGTTGCGGCCTCAGGTCGAGCATGAGCAGCGTGCGCCGGACTGTCGTCTGGGACTGAAAGAGGGTCGACCTTTCTCAGGGGTCACCGCCTGCATGGACTTCTGTGCCCACGCTCACAGGGATCTGCACAACATGCAGGGGGGGAGTACGGTGGTGAGTACACACCCTGACCGGCGGGGCTGTCGCTACGCTATCCTAGATGGTGTTTATGCTAAGCTAAGCTAAGCTCAGTTGTAGGTGTGATCGCTTTCGTACTTTAAGGTTCCTGTTGGAAAACCAGAAGATTTGTCTTTATTCTTTAGAGGAGAATCTCACTTTGTCTGTCTGTCTGTCTGTCTGTCTGTCTGTCTGTCTGTCTGTCTGTCTGTCTGTTGTCTCCTTCTCCCTCCCTCTCTCTTTATCTCTCTCCCTCTCTCTTTCTCCCACTCTCTTCCTCTCTCACACTCTCCCTTCCTCCCTCTCTATCTTTCTCCCTCTCCCCCCTCTCTCTCTTTCTCCCATTCTCTTCCTCTCTCGTTTTCTCCCACTCTCCCCCCTTTCTCTCTCTCTCTCTCTTTCTTCCCCTCTCTCTCTCCCCCTCTCTCCAGGTGTGCACGTTGACCAGGGAGGACAACCGCGAGATCGGCAAGATCCCCGAGGATGAGCAGCTCCACGTGCTACCCCTGTACAAGGCCTCCAACACGGACGAGTTCGGTAGCGAGGAGGCCCAGCTGGAGAAGGTGAAGTCGGGAGCCATCCAGGTCCTAAGCTCCTTCCGTCGGCAGATTCGGATGCTATCGGAACCGGCTAAATCCTGCCGGCAGAAGAAGCTGGACGCCAAGAAGGCGGCGGCCAACAAGAACGCCATGATGGACACGCCCAACGCCAAGGCGGAGAAGGCAGCGATCGCACTTCAGGCTAAGATGAAGAGTAGCACTTACGAAAGTAGCACTGCGCAGAATGCACCAGGAACAGGTGGGTGAAGAGACAACTGGACATCTCTAGATACGGCCATGAAACTGTACATATCTAGACATGAGGGGTTTGCAATCCTGGTCCTCGGGAGAATGTGTCCTGAAGGATTGAGATGTTTCCCTACTCCAGCTCACCTGATTCTAATAAATCGTCGTTACGAAGCTTCCACAGAGCTCGATAATAACCCGTTCGTTAGAATCAGGTGTGTTGAAGCAGGGAAACGTCTAAAACCTTCAGGACAGTGGCTCCTAAGGATAAGAATTGGACACCCCTGGTCTAGAGCGTCAAACATGACTTTGTTTGACTGCTATTCATACATATACTGGTCATGTAGTTCTCCCTAGAAATGGGTTCCTTGTCCAGATTGAACTCCATCAATCACTTAGTGTCAATGAGATTGAGTTAGAGCTTCAAACGTAGCTTTGGTTTGGTTACTATTCACACGCTTTTATAAATGTCTTTCAAGAAGTGTTTGGGTGACAGACGGCTCACTTATTTTGCCCCCCCCTCCCCCCAGGTGTGACCCCGAGCTCTGGCCAGCCGCCCCACCCTCTGGGCGCCCCCCATCAGCAACAGCAGCACCAGAACGCCCTTCCCCCTTACCCAGGCTCCCCGCACCCAGCCTGCTACCCCCGCTTCCTCGACCACCCCAGCGCCTTTCCAAGCACTTCCAAACCAGGTAGCAAGTACCCACTTCAGCAACAGGCACCAGCAAACCCTTACCCTTCCCCCCTGCATGTCCAAAACTCCCCTTACATGAATGGATCAAATCCAGCAGTCAGCGCTTACCCAGGATCAGTCAACCCCGGATCGCTAAACCCAGGATCGCTAAACCCAGGATCGCTAAACCCAGGATCACTCAACCCAGGATCTCTAAACCCCGGGAGCCCTTACCCTGGTTACCAGTGCAACGGAGGCATGTCTCTGGACACCTACCACCCTTACTACACTTCAAACCCAAAACATTTGGACGTGTACCGGCAGCAACGTCCAGCGTTGTACCCTGAGCAGCAGTACGCCGCGCATCAACGCTACGGCGTCAACTACCCGCCACGTTACGGCGAACCTGCTTTACAGGTCAACGGGTTCAGCAACTGTAGCATGCGACCAGGTGGTGTTCACCCCATGAGTCCGTACCCCTCATTCGGCCCCGCCGGCGCCACCGACCCACAGTTCCTTGACGCCCTCTCTCGATCTCCCGCGGCCCACCCTGGTCTGGACTACGCCGCGGCTGTGAGTAAAGGCAATCAGTTTGGCGGGTACCCCAACCCCTACCTCACCCAGAGCCAGCATATGTACCCTCCGGGACAGGATCCATTCCGGATGCAAATCAAGACGGAGATGGGTCTAACCCCTGGAGCGGTAGGCATGGGGCCCCAAGATCACCCTCCTCAGATGGGAGGGGACTGTCTGACTCCAACACACACTGGGTTTGGGCTCCCGAACGGCGGCTTTCAGAGTCCCATGATCAAGCAGGAGCCTGGAACTCCCCAGTCCACGCCCGCCACGCCCACCACGCCTCAAAAGCCTGAGATGTGGTCCGACAACGAGCACAACTTCCTGGATCCGGACATCGGGGGCGTGGCCGTGGCGCCCAGTCACGGCTCCATCCTCATCGAGTGCGCCAAGCGCGAGCTCCACGCCACGACGCCCCTCAAGAACCCCGACCGCAACCACCCGACGAGGATATCCCTGGTGTTCTACCAGCACAAGAACATGAACGAGGCCAAGCATGGTCTGGCTCTGTGGGAGGCCAAGATGGCGGAGAAGGCGAGGGAGAAGGAGGAGGATGCGGAGAGGAACGGAGGAGAGGGAACCCCGAGCAAGAGCAACAACAAGAAGGGTGCGAAGCGAGAACACGTGGAAACGACAGAACCGGTCGGAGAACCACCTTACAAGCGGTTCATCCAATCTTTGATGCAAGGGTCTCATTCTTTCACCACTAACACCTACGTCAACACAACCCCCTTCGCGTTTACCAAGGTCACAGGGCCGTACAGCAAGTTTGTCTGAAAGACACTCGTTTCAACTTCAACCCTTGCGCGGAACAATAAGAACACTCAAGGTGCTATTTCAACCTAAAACTGAGACCTCAGGCACCACTGGCCTCGCGTTTGGAGGATTCGAACCCAAACCTTAAGGCAAGATGCAATGGTAAATGGGTGTGTGTGTGTGTGTGTTTGGGGAGTGTGGGTGAAAACCGCAGACTTGAGTTCCGTTTGATTGATTTGTACCATCTTACATATCGGATCGGTCCTCAGCTTCATTATGTAGGTGTGAACCTTCCCAATGAGAACGTATTTATTTATTCTTTGGGTTTCTGTAACAAGATACACTTGGTCAAAACTCCTATTCTGGTGCTTCTGGTCCGACACAAGGACCTATCTATTTAACTGGACTGTTTGGCTTGCTTTACTTTTCTAATCTAACGTTTTATATAACAGATCATGGCAAAAAAACAACAACTTTGTGGGTGACCACATCCACGGTGCTAAAGTCTTGTCTTTTCGTTAAATTGCCTTCAGACTCATTGATCAATATGTCCAATTTTAAAGGTAACAAGCAACATTGCTGGTTTAAATATGCGAACAGGATGACACTGAAAATACTGTATCGTTGACTAACTATCATCAGCAAACGTTTTTTGTGTGAAATAGGTGTTTCTTTTAGCACTTTTGATAGTTCAAATTGTAACGCCTTCATTACCGGAACAAAAAAAAACAAAAAAACACACTGCTATGGTGCAAGCTAGTTAATACTTTCTGAACATTCAAGCCATGAAATTCAGCATGGATTTGTTGATCTGTAAAAACAGATATAAATGCAAATGGAAGTTTAATCTAGTTTTGTTTTTCTGGTGCTTCTTATTCAGTTTACCAGTCCTTACTGTATTCTTCAGACTGTAAAATCGATCCATTTTCAAAAAGGTGCCGTTTTGAATTGTACTGTTTCAAACAGTCAGGCAGAAAGGTAAACTGCCTTGCAATTATTTCAGTTTTCTTTGTAAAAAAAAGAAGAAAAAAAAAAGAAAAAAAGTGACATCGTTGTCGACTGTTTTGACTTTTTGACCGCAGGTTCACTGAACAAACCTGGATTGTGAATATTAGCCACAGAGTCATGTAACTGTTGATTTGAACACGTTCTCCATCTTGTTACATGATGAAGAATGTGTTCCAGGGATAAGAGTCAGTTTCACAGTTTCAAAAGGCAGCTGATTTGCTGTTGGGTCTGAAGCAATTGTAATGTAGATGTATGATAAAGAAAAGTTGAGATATGTACAGTAAATTAATTCTTGTCATTTACGCAATTTTACAGTTTCAATTTTAGATTTGCTGTAAAAAAAAAAAAAGAAAAAAAAAGGAAAAAAAGTAATATTTCATTGGGTTTGGACTTTTTCTTATTTCACATGGTGCTATACTCAACATACTAGAGATGTGAAATATGACTTTGGGGCAGTGAGAAAATGATTAATGAATAATGTACAGCAACTACTTGCCATATACCTCAGAACTAGTTTGGCAGTAGGATAGTTATTTACAACAAAACGTTACAAACTACAATAAGAAACCCTTCAGGCTGCAAGGCAAGTTCATTGCTTACTTTCGTTATACTTGCTGTTTGAAAGTATTACTTGAACTCAAGCTTTGTTTTGATAGTAAAATCAGGGATATTTTCAACTAATTTCTGTGCACGCATACATCTCCTGTGCTCCAGCTAGTTTCTATCAGGGATTATCATCCACTTTTTAAGGTTCCCAATGAATTACTTGTAAATATTACACTTAAAAAAACACAATTACCTTTGGTAGATACAGTAATGATAGACAACCTGCTTTTTTTTTGTTCTTTGGTTTTAGATTAATGGTAAACTTTTAAGAAGTAATTTGAATTTATGCACTGAAATTGATTAAAGGGAAAGTGTATAGCTTTGAAGGTGGAAAGAAATGTGTTTGGTTTTACCAAGAGGCAAGTCCAGGACAGGTATAACCATAGAAGGTGTGAGCCTGTGTATAGGTCATTCTAAATTTATTTATAACCACTAAACAATTGTATTTCGGTTAATTGGTTAGTCCCTATTTCCCCATCCTTTTTCTATTTGAATTCATGTGGTATTTGATGGAATAATAATTACGATTGACTCATGACTCCCCCTATTCTGATATCTTTTGTATTCTGAAAGCACTTCTTTTTTTCAGAAAACAACGTCATGAAAGATCACAATACTTTTTATTTAAAATAAGAAAGTAGATTATTGTAAATGTGTTTAAAAGTAAATTATGCCACGTTGTAAATACCGTGCTTGTTTGTATTGCAAAAAAATACATTTTTTTAACACCCTGCTATTGTTATATGTTAAATGGTGTAGGTTTCTTGTAGTTTTGTCAAAATGTACCCACAACCCATCGTCTATCAGCAATCGTCATCATCATCATCATCTTGTCCTTTTAATCTAATTTGAGTATTTTCCAAGTTGTCAGAATGCTTACGGTTAAATCACCTAAGTAGGTTTTGTAGATCACGACTCTGTCAAACACAATTCCCCCCTCCAACTAATTCAATCAATTCAAAAAGTAATACTTTTTTTGTACAGGGATTCCATTTTTGTAAAAGAAAAGAAAATGAATTCGACATTTTTTTCAATGTTAAATTTCTGTGTATAGAACCCAGCAACAGTAGCAGGTTGTGGTTGTGAAAGGAATGTTTCCGTGATGATATAGCGGGTGAGCAGCGTGGCCATACTTGAAGATGCTTCGGAGTGAGCCAGCGTTACTTGAATCACTTTTCTCAGCTTGATTAACGCGCCAGAACTCTCAAATCTGGATTAGCTAGCAATTTAACATACACACACACGTTGGTATTTTTCAGTTTTTCAGACACTAAAGGTTTAGGAAATCGTGTTTTCTGCCTCTTTTTTTTTTTTTTTTTTTACCGCTTTCCCAATCCTACTCTCCCCCACCCCCCTTTCTGAAGATTGGTATGCTACGCAAAAATGGGATTAAGGATGGATATACATACTGTAAGTATTGTAATGTACTGAATGCAGTTTATTTGAAAGCTGTTTATTATATCATTCCTGATATTGCTGAGATGTGGGTGTTTTTAATAAAATTTATATTTATTTAAAGCACTTTAAAGCGTCACCTCTCTTTCCTTGTCCTATCTGCTCGTGTTAGTATCTTAACAGGAGATGTCTTTGGGTTAAAAGCATCTGCTCATCGATGTTCTTTGAGTATCAACACATGGCTCAGTGACCAACCACACGTAAATACCAAAACAGGACATTAAGCAACTGTAATAACAGCTCAAACAGCTGAATCAAAAATGATACATCTTGGTGCTTTTATTGACCCAAATAAGGACCCTTTTTATCTGTTAAACAGGCCCTATAATGCACACTGGCACATACACTGGCATAATTAAATAAAACGGACTCTTCCTGGACATATATCCGGTACAAGAACATAATAAATGTACTAAACAAACATCATTTTGTTATCCATTTACAGTTTAGAGCAGGGGTCTCCAATCCTGGTCCTCGAGGGCCGCTGTCCTGAAGGTTTTCAGTGTTTCCCTGCTCCAGCACACCTGAGTCTAATAAAGGGTCATTATGAAGCTTCCACAGAGCTTGGTAATGGCTCATTCATTAGAATCAGGTGTGCTGGAGGAGGGAAACATCTAAAACCTTCAGGACAGCGGCCCTCGAGGACCAGGATTGGAGACCCCTGGTTTAGAGGATTGGCAACCATTCATCAGTACAATTGTAATCAAAACTTGTATACATACAACTGAAATGTAACGTTTGTCTTCAATAATAAAACCTTTAAATCAATTTTTTTTTAAAGCATTTTCAACTGAAATTAACTGCATACAAAATATTTGTAATTTTATAGAAATACAGTACTTGAAAGGATTTGGAAGTTGATATTAGAGTCAGCTAAGATCCTCCCCGTGTCTTCATCCAAGAATCACTTGTTGGGGAAGTACCATTTGTCCACTGCAAAAGAAAAAGGTATTCGAAAACAGTGAATGTTTCAGGGTAAAAGCTTAGCAATACACTTGCAGCAGCTGGTTGCTATGTCACAAGGTTGGTTGCTATAAGGAAGTGAAGGGATTCTGGGCCAAACAAACCTTCAGCAGAAACAGGAAGTGGGTTTCCCAAAGGCGGAGCCTAAGAAGGAGACACAGGAAACGTATATCAAATTACATGTTCATCAAAGAGAATCGTATTGGTGGTTTAACCACCTAGTGAACACCTGGCAGTCAGCCATTTAAACACCATCAGGCACAAAACGATAAGCTAGAACAAGCAACAGTGTTGTGTGGTTATTTAGCACGAGGGGATCAAGCAATATCTTGACCTTTCATCAATAGCTCTTTCACAAAAGCGTACCCACACACTAGACTTGTGTCAACACTGTAGTGGCGTGCAGAAACATCTCTAGCGCCTGTGTTTTCTAAGGCTACAAGGTGTCATGATGGTTTAATGCTACATCACGATAACCTACGACTCCAGCTGAAGAGGCCTTATCACAACGTCTGACTGAAACGAACACGAGATACGTCTGGGCTTCGTCCTCTTACCGACTTCACCACACAGGCGGCTTCCTCGCAATTGCATCTGTGCGGACTCTCAAACACGGACACGTTCTTGCTGTAGACAAACAAAACACACGTGACGTTTGGGGTCAAAGTCTAAAAACTCCATCCTACTCCCAGTCGGTCTTTAACCGTGTTCCTGTGACAGCTTTCTGTTCCCCTGCTCCTCCAATCACACGCCTGACCCGATTCAACACAGGTTACCTGATCAACCAGCTTGTGATCAGGATCGCAGGTGTTGGGTTAGTGTTGGAGCGAAAACATACATTGATGTAGCTCTCCTGTAAACAGGGTGGGAGACATTTTCCTTGATCGTTAGCAGTTTCCAACCTAACAGCTCTGTCAGTTTCAGTGCTTGATGAGGACTATTACACTAACCATCAAACTATGTTTGAATGGCCAGATCAATCAATTTCCAACCCCCCCCACTAAAAAACACACAAGGAAACTGGCAAGAAAATGCTCATTTCTCACACTCGCACACACACACACCCAGAGACACTCACACACCCAGAGACACTTACACACACACAGAGACACACTCACACAGAGACCCTCACAAACTCACACAATTTCCACCCCCCCACCAAAAAACACACACAAGGAAACTGGCAAGAAAAAGCTAATTTTTCTCTCTCTCTAATCACACACACACACACACACCACACACACACACACACACAGCAGCACACACAGCCACACAGCACACCACACAAACACATGCACACACAGACACACACACACACACCACACACACACACACATCGACGTAACACACACACACACAGAGAGAGACACACAGACACACACAAACAGACAGACACTCACACACAGAGACACACGCACACACACGCACACACACACACACAGAGACACACACACACAGACAGACACTCACACAGAGACACACACACACACACACACACACACACAGTAACTCACCAATCGATGTCTCCAACATTACTCTGTTTCTTCACCAGTGCCCTCCAGTGCTCATGAGTAGACTTGATGATCTCCGCTGCAAAGTCCTAAAGACGACCCAAAGAACAAAATAAGAGAAAAACAAAAAAAGTCAGTCAGTTCCCCCTCGTTGAAAACACACTGTTCAGGCACTCGTCCTCCTCTAAACGACCGCCTCTGCACTAGGCTGGAACACAGGCAGGCTATAAAGACACGCCACTTCACTTCGTTTCGCCACGTCGTTAGATCAGTTTGAGGCTAAATGGGAGAAAGTCGATGTACCTTGTCTTTGAACTGTCCATTGAACGCAAACTGGTTCTCTGGTTTCCCATCCGGCACTTTGTATTTTCGGAACCAGTCGACAGTAGCCTCCAAATGACCTGGTCTGCCTCCTGCGGCACACACACACACAGAGACACACACACACAGAGACACACACACACAGAGACACACACACACAGAGACACACACACACACAGAGACACTCACACAGACAGACACACTCACACACACACACAGTAACTCACCAATCGATGTCTCCAACATTACTCTGTTTCTTCACCAGTGCCCTCCAGTGCTCATGAGTAGACTTGATGATCTCCGCTGCAAAGTCCTAAAGACGACCCAAAGAACAAAATAAGAGAAAAACAAAAAAAGTCAGTCAGTTCCCCTTCGTTGAAAACACACTGTTCAGGCACTCGTCCTCCTCTAAACGACCGCCTCTGCACTAGGCTGGAACACAGGCAGGCTATAAAGACACGCCACTTCACTTCGTTTCGCCACGTCGTTAGATCAGTTTGAGGCTAAATGGGAGAAAGTCGATGTACCTTGTCTTTGAACTGTCCATTGAACGCAAACTGGTTCTCTGGTTTCCCATCCGGCACTTTGTATTTTCGGAACCAGTCGACAGTAGCCTCCAAATGACCTGGTCTGCTCCTGCGCACATCTTCAATACCTGAGACGAATTACAAAACAAGCACACACACACACACAGACACGCACGCACGCACACACAGACACGCAAACACGCACACACAGACAGACACACAGACAGACACACAGACAGACACACAGACAGACACACAGACAGACACCAGTGAACTTAAGGAGTACTGTGTATACTGGCAGTAGGGTCTGCAGTTGTTGTCCCTTAGAAGAGAAAGGAGGTATTTTTTTCAGTGATTTATTCACACAGCTGCAGTGTTGTGTTTGCATTACTGGGATGCTAATCAAGGTGGGGTTAAATGCACTTATTTAGCCTGGAATCTCCAAACCACTTAGCAACGGAATGCCTCTTTGTCTAGAACCATCCAATGCATAAGAGACGTTATCAACGAGTGCAAACCAAAATTCCTCAGGATCCAATTGGATAAATACAACCAATCAGAGCATTGGAACCATGTCTTAGTTGTTTACAAAAACACTTCATCAGCACTTCTGTACAGTCATCGTATTAACCTCGCCCTGGATCAGATAAAAGGTAGCGATTGGTTGCGATTGGCAAAGCATTTTTCGTGCTGGAGAGGACTCATTTTGATTGGTGAGGCTGACCAGACACGCCTACCAGAGCAGATAAACCCTGAGCACTGATTGGTCTGAATCTAAGGGGTAACAGGGTCTAATCATGAAGTGAAACAAATGTAAAAGGACATTTCCCCAGAAATATGAATATTGACACTCCAAGTTAAGTTTTATATCGGGGATGTGTTTGTTTGTTTGTTTTGGTCTCACTGTTGAGTTGTGGAGCATCTGGGTCTTCTGCGTTGATGGCTATGAGTTTCCAGTCCGTCTCTCCCTCATCGATCATGGCCAGAACCCCCAGTACCTTCACTTGGATCACGTCACCTGGCGAACACACCTGGAGCCACAGAGGTAAGCATACCAGCGATCAGGTCTCGCCAGCGCTCAGGTCTCGCCAGCGCTCAGGTCTCGCCAGCGATCAGGTCTCGCCAGCGCTCAGGTCTCGCCAGCGCTCAGGTCTCACCAGCGCTCAGGTCTCAACGTAACATGCTATATTACAAGTGGCACCAAATCACACTCCCCCCTCCTCCTCCCCCCATCTCTATACATTGCTAGCAAAATATCTTTAAAAAACGTAAAGACACATTCGTTACATCCTGACTAATCTGTGTTATAATAATAACAATAATAAATAATAATAACTTTTGTATAGCGCTTTTAAAAGTAATTTTTCAAACTGCTTCACATAAGCCGAGTTAAGATTCATAAAATAAGCATATAAATACATGAAATACATAAATATATGTAATAATTATATAAATCAGATATATATCAGTTCTGATCTGTGAAGCTCTTTGTGACGTTGCTTAGAAAGAGGGCTACACAAATAAAGACTACATTGATCCCCTTTGTCTTATCAAAGTTATGTTCAAAAGCAATGCACGCCATGACATCATGATCTGCTGTAGTAAAACAGCCTGACGATTGGACGAGAACACGGCGTACCTTGGATCCAATGTCGCAGACGTCTATCGGGTCGTTATCTCCGCAGCATTTGGTGTCTTTGTCGGTGTGGTTAGGATCTTCCCACGTCTGTGTGGTTGAAAAGAAAGAAAGTAAGAAAATAAGGAAGGAAGGAAGGTCATTAACGTTAAAAGATACAGATGAATGCTGAAGCAAACTCAATCGATTATGAAGTCTTTGCCCGTTTTCCTTTTTCCCCATTTAGTTTGTTAGCTAACTGTAGGTGCAGCATGTAACAAGGTAATAATGGACCAATCGATGACCTTTACGTCAATGAACATCCGGTTGTTCTAATGCACTCTCACACAAATAAACCCAGGGCCAAACACTGGATTTCAATGAACAAGTTAGTTTTAATTAATCCTGAAGTGGTTCTTCAACTATCTATCATGTGTCTAGATCAATACGCCCCAAGGTGGCTGAACAGAGGCCGTCTGGCGTGCAGGCTGGAAGTCTCAAAGCTTCAGCTACACAAAAAACGATGAATAGGTTTTGGAAAAGTGTGAACGAAAAAATGTTTGAAACAAAATCCGCCCAAAGCGAAAGATTCTTTCCAGGCCAAACTTGGATGTGGTTCGTCGACGTAGCCGTACAAAAAGAGATGACTCAGAACAGATGTTGAGAGGAGTTCGATCGTCGACTGTACGCTGCGCATCCAATCAGTCAATAGTGTTTTGCTCTCGTGGTTTCTCCTTGAACTTTGAAACTTTTTGCGGACCCCTTAAGTTCTCTTCAGGGGCCAGAACGACCCGAAACTATGTTCAACGCACACATGCACACCCACAATGAGACATTTAAATTGCATGTGCTTGATTAAACTCAAACAAAACGAAATCTTTGTGCTTTATCTGCAGAATTTCAGTGCTCAAAAGGCTACAGGGTAACAATGTAATGAACCTTCTTTATTTCAGGGTTGAAGGTGGGGGCAGTTTCTGAGCCTTGGAACAGGGGGAGTACGAATACGAAGACAGCAAACAAAGGTTAAAGGTCGCTCAAGGTCGCTCAAGGTTGTCCGCTCACCTGTGGCAAAGCTCCGTAGTTCCAAATGTAACCTTTGTGAGGAAACACATTGGCCACGTATCGCAGTTTCCCCTTCTTGACGTCCTGTTTGATCGGATTCAAGGGCTCCTTTGTTGCAATCTATGGTACAAAACCCACCCATCACAAGCCTGAGACAAAACTGACTGTTTCAAAGAAATAAGTCAATAAATATCTGTTTCCTTGTATGTGTATATATAACATGGTCAAATGTGATGTGTGTGTGGCATGTTTTGTCCAAAAGAATTTAAGGAAATAAAATGTAAAAGTGTCAAACATATGTGAACCTTCCCAACGCAGTACTAACTCTCAGACCAACAGCTGAATTAGAACCCCAAGCTGGATAAATTCCATCTTGCTCTTTCTTGCGTTTTCTATTATTTACAGAACTGACCTTTATGTCAACTTGAAAAGGAGGCTATTTTTAAGAGCTTCTGCAGGATTAGCACCAACATGAGGCCAGGGCATCATCATAAATTAAAGGGACATTTTTGCACTTCCTTCTCCCTACAGATGTATTATTGATACAACCGGCTGGGGTTTCAACACCCATGTTGGAGAGACATTTATCTGTGTCGATACTTGTCAAAACGTGGCCCTTGATATTTCCTTTTTACAGGTCTATTGTACAAATCCAGAACGATATAAAGTATTTTTTTTGTTTCACAAGGTTACATTGAAGAGTAATTTCTTTTAATACTTGCCTCCATTTTAGCATTTGACCATCGTGGAACTTCCACAACCATGTTGAACAGCACCTGACATTCAAGAAAGAGGCGAAACAAAGTCAACCGTTACTATTGGAATCCTGCGATTTTATTAGACATTGGTGAAGTAGACAAATGACCCTAACAGGCCACCATACCTCGCTCTCATTTTTCTTTACTTTTTTAGACGGCACATTTCCCTGAGGAGAGTCAAGTATGTACATTGAAAAACGATATATTATGTGTCAATAACTCATGACAACTACTCACATATAAGTTAAAAACATTATCTTGTTCCCCCTTATTTTTATTAAACAAAAAAAATATAAACCATAAAACTAATATTTGAAAATGTCGTTACCTCTTCTATGTCTGCAAACAGAGGGATATCATGAAACGGAGAAACATACTTCCCCTCTTCCGTCTCTGGATGAACGCACAATAACAAACCGATTCACAACACACACACACACAACACACACACACAAACTTTTTAACAGCATTTTCAGGCACGAATTATTTCTATGTTCTACATCCGTACAAAAGCCATATATCGAGTACCCTTTCCTGTTGGTTTTGGCTACAGTGTGTATCAGGCTGGGGTGACGGGGTTCACACCTTGGGTGTGATCGTTCACACGTGGCTAATGCAACCTTGTTAGCCTACATCTTCAATGGATTTAGTGTCGCACGACACGTGTGTCAACACCATCTCCACGTTCAATGCAAAGCCAACATTTGCGCTAGCTCATTCTATGTTGTACAATACTTTTCCAATAATAAGCTTTTAACTGCGGTTCGTCCGTGTACTTTCACGAATGAAATGGGGGCACGAATATCAATGCGAGTGCTGAAATCTTTGAACGGTGTAACGTAGATCAGTAGAATAGGTGTTAACCTTCTTTATCGGATGCATGACCATGTGTGACATTGACAGACCAATGACAGACAAGCAATGACAACAAAGTAGCACACGTGACCAAACGATGTGCAACGTAGTAATTTCCGCCATCGTACAAAATACAAGCATGTGCCTAAAACCGTAACCCAAAAGACTGAGAAAAACTCTCTAAAATAACATGCTTTCCAATAAGACTGTTAGCGCCTATTATTGGCCGCCTAGCAAGTTATGTAGCCTGTCCGGAAGCCGCTTGCATGTACTGTAGTAAGATGACGTGCAAAGGGACGTTTCACTACATAATACGGTACTGATTCGTTTAGCAAAACTAGTCATTTTTGCACGAAGGCCCATACAGTCGCCTTATTGATGCTTTCAACTTACTGAAATAAATCCTGTACTCGCTCGAGTTTGGACGACCTCTTGCTTCCGTGTGGTAATGCATTGTTGCTGTCAAAAATGAGGGGATAACGTTGGAGAGCCGCTGGCGTTTAGTGGCAGGCAGCAAGTCTAGTAACGCCACCGTGTACCGTAGCGAAGAGCGCAGTCGCTGCATCACACTTAGAGAAATTAGGATGAGCGGAAGACGCTTTGGAAAGGGGTAGCGATTTCTTCCTGTTTCTACCGGAATAAGAGACAAATCTAAAGCGGAGGGAATATTGACATCTGGTGGTGGAGCTGACAAAAATACATGACTACGAGAAGCCAAACCATAACAACATCATGAACGCAAAGCAGTGCTCATTTCAATCTCATTTTCCGCCTTTCCATGCAGATACGCTTCAATAATATGTGTCACTACAAGCTACTATATTACAATATTTAAAAAATTATAGTGCGAAATCAATTCATTACATTATCTTATGTTGGGGTATATTTTGTGTTGCCGCTGCAGTCAACCGTATAAAGGGTTGATCTACGATGGGCCGGTGTAGTTCGCTTAATGTCATGCTCCTTTTCTGCCGGTTCCTGCTTTCAATCTCGCCGACCCGTTTTCTCAAGTCGGTACTGGTTCACTTATCTTCTGCCGCCACCTACCTGCCGTCAGGGTCAGTCTCGTAAGGAAGAGAACATGTAAGAAGGCGACATTTGGCAAGAGAAAATGGCGGACACTCGTTCATGGAGGAAACGGGCCAACCCACCGTTTATTCCAGCAGAGTTATGTGTTGTGAAACTCGACTGCGATTATAAAATATTACTCGCTTCATAAACCGGGCCTTGGATGATCATACATTGTTTAGGAGGAAACTGCAGTGTAGTTGTGTGATTGTTGACACGTTATGTATAATAAAAAAAATTAAATCGCTAAAATGATTGTGATTTAAACACTTTAAAACTTTATCATTATGTTGGCGATGTGATGTTTTTCAGCCCCTTACTGTTCAATGTCACATATTTTCTCTTCCATCTTCACCTGAGACCGAAGATAGAAAGACACTCGCTGCCTCGCAAACACAGATCATCCAGCGAAAACAGTCGCCATAGTAACACGCTTACCGGTAACAACCTGCCATGTGGCTGTGGTGTATTTCGAGGGTATAATGATGTTCAGATGACCAAAGTCCTGCATGTCCTATCTGCCCCACATGCAAACACACACACACACATTGTATCTCTAGTCAACGACATGAACATTTTGGTTTATTCAAACAAAGCACGGATATAAATCCCAGTTTTAAAACTCAAGCTATTCATTCAATAGACGTTTTTCAGCGACTAGCATCTTCGTGTACACGGGCAAGTGTTGCAGTGCGTTACAGTCAAATTAAATCGGACGTGATGGTTGATTTATCACAACATATCATGTCATGTGGCAGGAAGTCTTTCAGATTAGCAACTGTCCAGATTGGTTTTACAAGCGGGTGTTTGATTCTGAAATTCAAAGCAACTAAAACTTTATACATTTTACGCCACCAGGACGGATATCCAACTCTGGAAATCTCATTAAGACTGACTTGACTCACCTGTGTTTCCCGTGTGTTTTTTTAGCATCATTATCTTGTGACTGTGGCATGTGACTAGCTTCTATTGACTGTAGCCCATTGTCCCTTGTGTGAGGTCATTGTAGACACAGTTTCTCTTCCTGGCATGTGCGTGGCAGGAATCTGTACACCTCCACACCTCTTGTGTTCCTGCATATGGATTAATACACAGCCTCTGCTGCGACACGAGGATTTGATTGTGTGTGCCAGGTCACTGAGACTCTCATTAGATCATTTGTTAGAGGTGGCAGTGTAGAGGAGAGAGGGAGAGAGAAAAGGGGTTAGGGAGAGAGAGGGGGAGAGGAAAATAAAGAGTGTGACAGAGAGAGGGGGGGAGAAAAGGGGTTAGGGAGAGAGAGGGGGAGAGGAAAATGAAGAGGGTGACAGAGAGAAAGACAGGGAGAGGGGGAGAGGAAAATGAAGAGGGAGAGAGTGATGGAAAGAAGGAAAGGGAGAGAAAGGGAAGGAGGGAAAGACAGGGACGGAGAAAGGTAGAGGTCAAGATAGCGAGGGAGAGAAAGGGAGGGAGAGAGAGGGAGAGGTCAAGATAGCGAGAGAAGGGGAGGAAAAGAGAGAGGGAGAGGTCATGAGAGAAAGAGAGAGAGGGAGGGAGAGGTCATGAGAGTGAGGGAGAGAGAGAGGGAGGAAGAGAGAGGGAGAGAGAGAGAGAGAGGGAGAGAGAGAGGAAGAGAGAGAGAGAGAGAGAGAGAGAGAGGAAGCAAAGACACATCCAAACAGTTTTGTGCGAGCACCCTGTGCTCATCTGGAAACACAACAGGAAGTCCTGCTCCATTACTTCCACCATCTGTCCTTTTACATTCGATAAATATATATTTCAATTCTAGTCTGCGCTAGCAACTTTCACTTGGTGCCATTTCAGTTTTAAAGTTATGTGTAGCAGGATCTACCACAGCAGTGTGAAACACACACTGTCTTGGGTGATCTGTGTTATCAGTGAAATACAATGACAGCACTTCTGAATCCTCTCGGGTATGTTTTTCATTGTTCTCACCAGGAATGTTGTTCCTGTCTACCTTGTCTGAAAACCTTGATTGTTTATGAGACAAACCTTTACTGTACCAGAAGGTGAATATTCCCGTCTGACCAGATTTGACCGTCATTCGACAGACGGACGATGACACGAAGGGGTAGTGACGTGAGAGAAGCCATGCCAGACTTGTGCAGAGCAGAGTTAGTGCATGATGGTTATTGTGTTTCACCTCACACTCACAAATGTCAAGTAAAAAGTGTTTTGTTTGTAAAAAAAAAAAAGTGTTTAGTTTGTAGAACTAATGGTTGTATCCAGGTACTTGGCCTGATGACTGAAGTTATCTCTATAATCAGTGTACTTCCCGTTCAGTTCTTTGTCCTGATGCATTCAAATACAATCTCAATCTAACCTCAGTTATCCACTTTCAATAACAGTACAGTGGAGGAGAGTTCTGCATTGACCCGGGATGCTCTTGTGGAGCGTCTCAGGTCAGTCGGTGCCGTACTCCAGGAGACTGGGTAGGTAGAGTGAGGACAGAGCGACAGACAGAGCGACAGACAGAGCGACAGGCAGAGCGACAGGCAGAGAGACAGACAGAGCGACAAGCAGAGCGACAGGCAGAGCGACAGGCAGAGAGGCAGAGCGACAGGCAGAGAGACAGGCAGAGCGACAGGCAGAGCGACAGACAGAGCGACAAGCAGAGCGACAGGCAGAGCGACAAACAGAGCGGCAAGCAGGCTGCAGCAGGTGTACACGCAGGAGAACCCCCTCCCCTGCCTGCGCTGCACTTTGCTCCTCGCTCTGTTTGTTCTGTCTGCCCTGTTCCGAAGAGCTTTGACCTACACTGAGGTAAGCACTTGAGAGAAGATCGCATATCTACAGTGTATATTTAAGTATGTTTTGTATAATTATAAATAACAGTATTTATAGTAGTAGAACAGTAATAAAAGTATTTCTCATAGATTTCTTCTGGAAATTATTTGCAAGTGTCGTGGAACTTTCTCAACTAAACGGATACGTTCACATTTGATTTGCATTGTTACTAAATAAACCAGTTTTAAAGGTACGTGTGGTATTTTCTCTGTAAAAAAAAAAGAGAAGGTTATTGTCATCTAAATACAATAATTATTTAAGCTAACAAAGCTCTATAAGAGTTGTTGGAAACACAGGCGTCTCTGTGCACGTGAAGCTGTAACTTCACATTTTGGAGCGGCTCACCTCTTTACAGCTAGTTATGTTTGGACAGTCCTGTTCCAACCAATCACAGGTAGCCGTGTCTGGCTCTCCTCTGCTGTAGTTGTGAAACCTTTGAGCAGGACGACAGCATTGCAACCTTAGAGAAGACCTGGTATTTCTATTTCTCATATTTTCAATTCATACATAAATAATCCAAGTATTTATACATATATAAATGGAAACATTAATATTCATCCGTGATATCAATATTAATGTAGTGCAGATTTTGAGCAGGCATATTCACGCCGTGTGTGTCCTGTCATCTCAGCGCCACCTGAGAAGCATCTTGTCCTGAGAACAGCAGAGCAGACGTACACGTGATCGTCTCTCCACAGCCCGCTTGTTAAATTTGTTGAGCCGATTTGACAGTGAGGTAAACTATCTCATGAGCTTTGACAAGGGAACTTGACAAAATCGGATCATTTACATGTTACGCAACATTCATGCAAAGGACTTCTTTTTCTGTGTGTTCTCTACTGTATGATATGTTGGCACGGTGAAACAACACAACTCATGCTTTGTTTTTCTGGTTGTATGTTATAACTTCTCCAACTCAACTCTCTCTTTCCGTCTCTCTCTCTCTCTCTCTCTTTCCGTCTCTCTCTCTCTCTCTTTCCGTCTCTCGCTCTTTCTCTCTCCCTCCCTCTCCCTCTCTCTCTCCCTCGTTGTCTCTGTGGATACCGTAGCCTCCGGAGGAAGGTATTGCTTAGCAGGGAAGGGGCGTGGCTATGAGGCTCTCCTGTAACAGGTAAGGGGAGGAGCTGGAGCCTGCACCTGAGCTGAGTTGCCAGTCTGTGTAAATGAAGCAGAGGAGTGCACCTGTTGCACTTCCCACATTCTCTATCTCTCTTCCTCTCCCTCCCTCTCCCTCTCTCTTCCTCTCCCTCGCTTTCTCCCTCCAGCCAAACGGCCACAACACCGCAGACCAGGGCCTTCTACCATGGAGGGCAGCGGAAAGGAGAAAGACAGAGTGATTAAAAGGAGAGGCCGTCCGGTGTTCCTACGGTACCTGGAGAGGAGGAAGACAGACACGATCGTGAGCGATGACGCGAGCAAGGGGGACGTTAACCTGGGCACCCTGGTGAGACGAACCCAGTCTGATAAGACGGAATACAGCGCCAAACTGATAGGTAAGGATCGCGTGTCGGTTGGAGTACAAAACTACAGTTGCGTGACACCGGGAGCAGAGCTAAAAGGGGAGGGTGGAGTGAACCGTGTTGAACTTAACAGTTAGGATCTTGCTAATAAATACTCTCAGCCGCGTAGTAGGCATCGAACCTATGGCAACATCTCTACAGCGCGAACGGATGGACGGATACGCCTTCTTAAAACATTACTTAGTCAGAACCCATCTGGCTAATTAGGTGAAAAACAAGATACACTGACTGTGCTGCAAAGTCTTGTATCGTTAGTCAGAGACCCCAACAATAATTCAAACTTGTACTAACCTTGTTGAAAGCCATGTTTGATTACGGAAACTGCAGTCTAACGTGGGTTCGCCCGACCGTCTCACCGCTATCGTACAAAGCGTGATTCGGCATCAGATTCCGTACATGGCGTAAAAAACCTGTGACAGGAGCGTGGTAGTAAATCGCACGAGTGGAGACTAATATTGGGCGTGTACAGCGGTGGCGCACACACACAGCAGAGACACACACACACACGCACAACACAACGGAATCAGATCCAGGCTCTGTGTATATCGGCGCTCGAAAGAGCTCATACCCTTCGTGTCTCGTGACATAGACACATAGCGAGCAAGACAGTGCTGAGACTCTGAAGGACACAGCCCTTCTGAATGACGGATCACCACATCTAATAGACCAACACCCCTTCCCTCCCTCCCTGCCCTTACGGCACCAAACCCCGGCGACCCCCCCCTCCACCGTCACCCAACCCACACCATCCCACCCTTCCTGGACACCCCCTCCTCTGCCCCACCCAGAGGACAGAGCCTGTGGACACAGAGCCAGCTACTTGCCCTGCCCCCCTAGAGGACAGCTGTAGCGCTAGCTACATGGCCTGAAGGTAAACAAATACAGGAAGTGACCTTTCTGCCTGCTTCTCACGTAGGGAATTTTACTGGCCATGACTTTTCTTTATGACGCTTCGAAGGACTTTTATTGTCAGCGGTAAAAGCAGCCACGTTCGTGAAGTCGTGATGATACTGTTGGGGTTTGGAGTGGAATAATACAGTGTAGAGGTCTATGGGGTTTGGAGTGCGATATCACAGTGTAGAGGTCTATGGGGTTCGGACTGGAGTATCACAGTGTAGAGGTCTATGGGGTTTGGAGTGGGATAATACAGTGTAGAAGTCTATGGGGTTTGGACTGGGATATCGCAGTGTAGAGGTCTATGGCGTTCGGACTGGGATAATACAGTGTAGAAATCTATGGGGTTTGGAGTGGGATAATACAGTGTAGAGGTCTATGGGGTTTGGAGTGGAATATCGCAGTGCAGAAGTATTTGCTGGTCACATTAGAAAACCTGTACGTCCTTGATTCGCATCATTTGGAAAACTGGTTCCAGTTTTGTGGCGGCTGTAGTTTGCCGTCAATATGCTTTCACCCAATAGCTCATCAAATTCATCCTCCAAAATAACAGAAGTGTTTTCATGTATTAATTTACAGACATTTTTATCCAAAGAAACATACAGAACTAGAGGTATTTAAACCTTCAAGCACTTAATCCGCAGTGAAATTCTCTAACCCACTGAGCCATAACCTTCCTTAAAACAAAAATCTACAGGTGACACAATAGTTTGCCGGAGATTCAGACGATAAAAAAGGCGTTGCCATAGAAACCGTGAATGAATGGACTGGGGGGGGGGGGGGGGTGGAGGAAGAGGCAGATTGTACAGGCAGAAGAATCGTGCTGTCAGCTACTTCTCCATGGCTTACAGTTGAGGTTGCTTGGCGTTACGTCAGCGTGCTGTGTGAGGAGACACAGCGCTCTGACGCTGTCGTCTATCTTCTGTCACCCGGCAGGAATGCCAACCTTCTGGCTGTGCCTGCATCTGTCTTTGCCCTAGAGACACACTCACGCTTCACTTCAAGATGTGGAGATTTTCCGGTGTCACTGGTTCCCTCACGTTCCACGCGAGTCAGTGAACAATGAACACCTGCGGTGTTTACAGTGATTCGGATAACAAGGTCGTCGCGGAAACTTGTTAGAAGCCATGACTGGTCACTTCTGAGGTGTCATTGGTCACCTGTAAACGACTCATCAACAACGACAGCCAGAACAAAAACTGATTAAGAATTCGGAATGCGACTGTGTGTGGTCGCCAAGCCAACCGCTTAACTGTTTTTGACAGTTCTAATGCTGCGGTGAACTCACACGCTGTGGAACACATTATCTCTAATAGGGGGTCAGTACAAGGAGACTAAACTATACACAGCCTTGCACTATCAATCAATCAAAATGTATTTATACAGCACTTTAAAACTACAGATGTAGACCAAAGTGCTGTACGGAATAATACACTTACATAAAATAACCAACCCATACAACATAAAACATACAAATACATCAATGACATAAAATTCTAATAAAAATAAATTGAGAAACAAATATCAAAATCAGGTGTCAAAGGCCAAGGAGAACAAAGTGGGTTTTGAGAAAACAATGCAGAGGACTGCCTGATGGTCATGGCAGATCAGTTCACAAGCAGCCACAGTACGCACGCCAACACTGTCAGTATGGTCTGCTCTTCCTGTGCCTCTCTGATGGCCCCGCCTCCTGGCCCCGCCCCCTGGCCCCGCCCCCGGGCCCACAGTCCAAACCCTGCAGGGCCTTGTTTAGAGTAAACCTTCAGGAGACAGTCCTCTCTCAAACTGCTTCACCCACAATCATACACAACAACTAAAGAATCTAAAACAAGTTTGTTAAATCGTGGGCTTTTTAAAGCTGTACTTATAATTAGTCAATATCCATTTTTATTTTTTTATTGAACACCGGTTTGAATGTTATCATAAGGAGACCAGCAGCTGTATGATTTAAAGTGCTGTAGTACGGTATTAGCATGTGCAAATATTGACACAAAAGATGACTTCATCAAATGGGGAAATTCAAGACTGGTTCCTGAACAGTGCGTTCCCACGAAAAACTGGTTTGTCAAGTTACAAGGTCATAGCAACCAGCTGTAGATCGTCATCAGTACAAAACAAAATGACCGCTGCTTTTGACAGGACGGCACACTGTGTCACAGTGGAAGCATTTCAGCAGTTTCCTTGTGACAGTATGCCTTCTATGGAAGTGTGTCTGTGTCTGCAAGTGTGTCTGCATGGCGTCTCTATAAAAGCTCTTTGTTGTTGTTGTTGTGTGAGTCCTGGTTCATTAACAGAGCTAGTGCAGGCTAGCTAGTCTCTAGCTAGTGCAGGCTAGCTAGTTGCTGGCTAGTGCAGACTAGCTAGTTGCTGGCTAGTGCAGGTTAGCAAGTTTCTAGCTAGTGCAGGCTAGTTAGTTGCTCTCTAGTGCAGGCTAGCATGTCTCTAGCTAGTGCAGGCTAGCTAGTTGCAGGCTAGTGCAGGCTAGCTAGTCTCTAGCTAGTGCAGGCTAGCTAGTTGCTGGCTAGTGCAGGCTAGCTAATCTCTGGCTAGTGCAGGCTACCTAGTCTCTAGCTCGTACAGGCTAGCTGGTCGCTAGCTAGTGTAGGTCTGGCAGTGATGCAGCTACGTCAGCATAAACACACAGAGCCCTTATCATCACCATCCCCACCTCAGGCTCTGCTTGTTAATGAAACACGAAGACGAAGAACAAGCTTCCAACTGGCAGTTACCACAGGTTCAGAAACCCTGGATCTGTTTAACTCTGAGTGGAAAAGTCAGTCTGATTAACCGTCCTGCCATTGGTGGGTTTCATTGGCCTGTAGTTGAGTTGAGAAGAGCGACAGGCCAATCAGACGGCTGAGAATAACAAACAACAAGAACGCTGGTCAGAGACGCCTTTTGTCAAAAGGAAGCAGAATAACAACCTGCAATCTCTCGATTTGCAGTCATATTTTCCAACAAACCTTCCCCCCTCTCTCCACCAAAACTTCCCCTCTCTCCAACAAACCTTCCCCCCACTCTCCACCAAAACTTCCCCTCTCTCCACCAAACCTTCCCCCCCCTCTCTCCACCAAACCTTCCCCCCTCTCTCCACCAAACCTCCCCCCTCTCTCCACCAAACCTCCCCCCTCTCTCCACCAAAACTTCCCCTCTCTCCAACAAACCTTCCCCCCCCTCTCTCCACCAAACCTCCCCCCTCTACACCAAATCTCCCCTCTCTCCACCAAAACTTCCCCTCTCTCCAACAAACCTTCCCCCCTCTCTCCACCAAACCTCCCCCCTCTCTCCACCAAAACTCCCCCCTCTCCACACAAACCTCCCCCCCCTCTCTCCACCAAACCTTCCCCCCTCTCTCCACCAAAACTCCCCCCTCTCTCCACCAAAACTCCCCCCTCTCTCCACCAAAACTCCCCCCTCTCTCCACCAAAACTCCCCCCTCTCTCCACCAAAACTCCCCCCTCTCTCCACCAAAACTCCCCCCTCTCTCCACCAAAACTCCCCCCTCTCTCCACCAAAACTCCCCCCTCTCTCCACCAAAACTCCCCCCTCTCTCCACCAAAACTCCCCCCTCTCTCCACCAAAACTCCCCCCTCTCTCCACCAAAACTCCCCCCTCTCTCCACCAAAACTCCCCCCTCTCTCCACCAAAACTCCCCCCTCTCCACCAGCCCAAACCTCCCCCCTCTCTCACCAAACCTTCCCCCCCTCTCCACCAAACCTCCCCCTTCTCTCCAGCAAACCTCCCCCCTCTACACCAAATCTCCCCCCTTTCTCCACCAAACATTCCTCCCCTCTCCACCAATCTCCCCCCTTTCTCCACCAAAACCTCCCCCCTCTCACAAAACCAAATCCCCCTCCTCCACCAAAACTCCCCCTCCCACCAACTCCACCCCCCTCCTCACCAAACATTCCCCCCCTTCTCCACCAAAACTCCCCCCCTCCACCAAACATCCCTCCCCTCTCCACCAAACATTCCCCCCCCTCTCCACCAAAACCTCCCCCATCTCCACCAAACCTCCCCTCTCTCCACCAACCCTTCCCCCCAACCCTCCCCAGCCCCCATGCCTCCACACCTTCTATAAACACACTCCAGGTATCAGTATCTTTCCACTCCTCTCCATCTGAGTGGATTTCATCCATCCACTCCTTCTCCCTCTGAAGACAGCGGCCACCATTGTTCTGGTGAGAGGAGACGTGGAGGTGTGGTGTTTCGGGGATACGTGATCCGGCAGTTGGGGCTCTTGTTCAGAGAGCTTCCCCATTGGCCGGCTGCTCCGCGGCTGCTCCGGTGAAAGAGCGGGTGTATCGCCTTCCATGTGACACTCCCCGCCCTGCAACCAGACTACGGGGCACAGGAAGACCAGACTACAGGGCGCAGGAAGGCCAAACTTATTTAGTGTCAGTGCCATCATGTCACCGTGGATGTTCTCGTTGTCTTTATCGATGACACGGTTGTAGGGTTAGAGTGTAAGTTAAGAAGGTAGGGTATTAAAAGTGTTGTGGTGAAGTTCCTGTTTGCCAGGCTAGTCTTCAGGAAGTCCCACAAGAACACAAATAACATGACTTGGATTCACTTGTGGGTTTTTAAGTGAAAACCTGACACTGGCTGTAAATGGACAAGGAAGAGTTCGTTTGTAAAACTTGTAACCTGATAAGCTGACAGGTTGTGTGACCTCAGCCAAATCCTCTCAGTTTTAGACGGATTGACGTTGTTGTTTTGTTTGCCATGTCAGAGCCAGGCCCAATAACACCTCCTTATGACACCTCACAATAGCTTCTGAATAGCCTCTCTCTCTCTCGTTCTTGCTCTCTCTTTAAGTGTCTCTCTCTCCATCTGTGTGTGTGTGTATGTGGTGTATATGAGTGTATGTGGTGTATATATGTGTAAACATAAGCATGCTGTGCGTGTGTGTGTGTGGTGTGTATCTGAATGTGTGTGGTGTGTATGTGAATGCGTGTGGTGTGTGTGTGCGTGCAAATGTGTGTGTGTGCATGTGTGTGTGAATGTGTGTGGTGTGTATGTGAATGCATGTGGTGGAGTGTGTGCGTGTGAGTGTGTTTGTGTCTGTGTGTGTTGTGTGTGAATGTGTGTGTGTATGTGTATGTGTGTTGTTTGTGAACATGCGCATGCTGCATGTGGGAGTGTTTGTTTGTTCAGACTGTGACACAACACTGCAAAAGAGCCAGGTGTCTGCATATGTGTGTGTCTATAAGTATGTGTAGATATGTATGAATGTGTATGTGTGTAAATGTGTGTGTGAGTATGTATGTGTGTGTGTGTGTATGTGTGTGCGCACGCTTGCGGGCATGTATATATGTGTATGTATGAGTATGAGTGTATGTATGTATTTTAGTGAGTTTGAGTGTATGTATGTATGTATGTATGTATGTGACTGAGTGTGAGTGTGTGTATATGCATGTGACAGAGTGTGAGTGTGTACGTGAGTGAGTGTGTAAGTGTGAATGTGCGTGTGTGTGTGTGTGTATGTAAGTGTGAGTGTGTGTGTGAGTGTGTATGTAAGTGTGAGTGTGTATGTGTGTTTGTGTGTATGTAAGTGTGAGTGTGTGTGTATGTATGTGTGTGTGTGTATGAGCGTGTGTGTGTGTGTGTGTGTGAATGTGTGTGAGTATGTGTGTGTGTGTGAGTGTGAGTGTATGTATGTGTGTGAGCGTGTGTGTGAGCGTGTGTGTGTGTGTGTGAGCGTGTGTGTGTGTGAGTATGTGTGTGAGCGTGTGTGTGTGAGTATGTGTGTGAGCGTGTGTGTATGTATGTGTGTGAGCGTGTGTGTGTGTGTGAGTATGTGTGTGAGTGTGTATGTGTGTGTGAGTATGTGTGTGAGTGTGTATGTGTGTGTGTGTGTGAGTGTCAGGTGCATCCCCCAGCTGCAGCAGATGGAATGCCTGCGCCCGTTGTGGCTTTACATCAGCAAGACGATTAGCTCCCTAACCCAACACTGCTCGAGGCTCCCCCCCGTCTCCCACCCGCTCTCTCTGCTCTCATCGCCTGCACCCCCCCTCTCTCTCTCTCCACCCCACCCCCTCTCTCTCCCTCCCTCCTCCACACCTCCTCTCTCTCTCCCTCCCCTCCCTCCACCACCCCCCCTGTCCTCCACTCTGCTGCCAACCAACCACCCCTCTCTCTCCCCTCGCCTCCCTCATCCCCCCTCTCTCCCTCTCTCACTCTTTCTGTCTCTCTCTTCTCTTTTCTCCCCTCCCCCTCCCTTCTTATGTGAGTCTCATTCACCCTCTTCTCCCCCCTCCACCACCCCCTCTCTCTTGCCCTCCTTCCTCACCTCTCACCCCCCTTTCTCTGCCTTCCCTCTACACACCAACCTCTCTCCCTCTGTCTCTCTCCACCAACCCCCTCTCTCTCTCCCTCTGTCTCTCTACCCCTACACCACCGCTCTTCTCCTCCCTGCTCCTCACCCCCCCCACCCCTTCTCTTTCTCTCAGTCTCTCTCGGCCTCTCTCTGTCTCCAAATGTGCGGAAGCAATGCATAGTGGCAATTAACTGGCAAAGGAAATTTCTCTCTTCCCTGAACATTTACCTTTCTCCTCCCTGGTTCTTTTTCCTCTTTCGTTCACCGTCGCGCACACTCCTTCGCTCTCTCTTCATTCTCTCCCTCCCTGACTGCCTGCGATGCAAAGCACAGAGCAGCCTGGGACTGATTAGAGCGCAGAGCGATAAAGAAAGAGAAACGTTGAGAGAGGGGGAGGAAGAGGGGGGACGAGGAGGGAGGGGGGAGGAGGAGGGGGAGGAAGGTACCTGAGTGGCATGCCAAGTGAGAGTGTATGGAACTCGCTCAAAACAATTGGATCTCCGTAAAAAAAGATGGCAGGCAGGCAGGTAGAGAGACAGACAGATAGGCAGAAAGGTGGACGGACAGATGGACGGAAGCAGGCAGGCAGGCAGGCAGGCGAACATTTTTTCAGGGGTTAAAACTATCCTTGTCATGGTGCAAATAAGCAGGTCATGCCGTTATGTTTTTTTCCTCACAGAGAAGATGTCTCCTCACGACATGCCCACCCTCACCTCCCCCTGCCTCGACCCTGAAGAGGCGCGTCTGCGGAAGATGACCCGGAGGTCAAAGATCATCCAGGAGCTGGTGCACACCGAGAGGGACTTCCTGACAGACATGGAGCTGTGCATCAGGGAGGTGGTCCTCCCCCTGAGGCAGAGCCAGGTAGCCCCTGTCCGCGCAAGACGCCTGCTCCTTAGCAACACACGTTTACTCTCGTAGAAACAACTGCTGTGGTCAAGGGAGAGAGAGAGGAGGAGGAGGGAGGAGAAGGAAGATGAATGAGGAATTGAGAGGAGGAGCGGAGGAAGGAGAATGGGTGGGAAGGGGGAGAATGAGGGAAGGAGGAGAAGGAAGATGAATGAGGGATTGAGAGGAGGAGCGGAGGAAGGAGAATGGGTGGGAACGGGGAGAATGAGGGAAGGCGGCAGAGTAGGAGGAAGAGGAGAAGCAAAACATTAGGTATAATAAATGACATCATGTATTTCCATAAAAACAACATGATCCAGTTTAATCATTCACTCAGGCATCTCCCAGCCGTGTCTCCACCAGACACAACAAAGAAGCATTCATGACCCAGCTACCAGGTTCATCTCTGGTTTAATAACCGTGACCTCTGACCTTTGCGTGTCCTTGTTGCAGCTGGTGGACGTGGATCGTCTGTTCACCAACATGGAGACGGTGTGTGAGGTATCCGCTACGCTGCTACACAGGCTTCAGCAGGCCACTGCTGATCCTGACCCTGAGGCTGTCGTCATAGGTACAACTTTTTGTTTGAAAAAGGTTTTTTCAAAACTACAAGCTTTTTTTGTGTTGGTTTGTGCGTGAAAAAAAGAAGAAAGAAAAGAAACTTGTTTGTGTTAGTTGGTTTGTGGAAAAAAGGGGGGGTTAAATAACACACAAAAAAACATAAACGTTGATTTGCCATGTTGTGTGTGGAAAGAATGTTTCGAAAGTTTGAAAAAAGGTTTACGTAAAGAGTCCCCCCTAAAAGTTTCCAAAAAACTAGAAACAACGTATGTTGTTACTCCTCAAAGCAATAAGAAAAAGAGGTTCAAGTTGTGCGTTTCGAGCTAAATCGACAATTAACGTAAAGTTGATCTAACACCGTTACAGTAGCTAGCCATGCCAGCCTAGCTGGGCTAGCTGGAGCGATGTTGAGGAGTAACGTCTGACTAGCTAGGCTAGCTAGCTAACAATTTTTGAGCTCCATTAAAATGTACTCAGTTATCTGTCATCTATCTTACTAGTCGATAATGTTAACTCACATAAATAATAGGTATGTCACATTTGTTGATATGGATAAATCTAGCTTGTCTCTCAGTTAATATAAAAAAATGGAAACGGGAGATAACTTGGATGAGGGCGATATTAATAACCGTCAATGAAAAGGGCAAGAAGCCGTTCATTATGAGCGTAGTGTTAACAGCAGAGCAATAGCTAGGGACGAGACCAATGGCTAACGTTGAACTAACCTGTTCTGGTTATTAAAAGTCATGTTTTTAACTCCACCGGGAGTTGTAGACCGGACCTAGCCGTGGTATTTAGCCAGGTTAAATCTCGCTACAGTTTGTGCTCTTAATGGAAAAAGTCGAGAATGCCATGGCTGCTCAGCTCTGATGAGTTGTCTTCCCCGTTTCATATAATCTCAAGTTATTTCTCTACTTTCATAACTAAATTACAGTCCTGGATGATGTTATCCAAACATACCGATCCAACATCCGCGTTGCCACGCTGTTTAGCAGATATTGATGTTACCTAGCTAGCCGTAGCTGGCTGCTGTAGCTGGCTGGCTAGCCAGTAGAACGAAACTAAACTACTAAATAGTTGTTGTCTTTTCCTAGTCGGAAGATAATTATTGGGACTAAAAACGGCCGCACGCACAGGCCGGTGATAATGTATCATGTGTAGCTACAGTGCCTTAATATGCTCTCCTGTGATGTCAACATTGTATTTTTATCAGTGTTGGAGCTTGCGAATAGTACCGCTAGCTGCAGCTAGAATAGAAGTGGGCTTCGCGTAGTCCTGTAACGGTACCGCGTGGGTTCGCCTCGACCTGTAGCGGTACCGCGTGGGTTCGCTGCGTCCTGTAACGGTACCGCGTGGCTTCGCTTCGTTCTGTAGCGGTACCGCGTGGCTTCGCTTCGTCCTGTTACGGTGCCGCGTGACAGCCTACTTGTCGGTTTTTCCCAGGAGACGTTTTCATCCAGAGTAAAGCCACGCTCGAGGACGTGTATAAAATCTACTGCTTCCACCACGAGGAGGCTAACGCGCTCCTCAAGGCCTACATACAAGAGGACAACGTCAGACAGCTCTTCCACACCTGTGAGTCCGCGCTGAAGTAAGTGACTGACTGCAGTCTCTCTGTCTCGCGTTATATCCACCTGTCTCTTTCTGAGCGTCTCTTATTACTTTTTCATCCTTCTGTGTATCTCTAATTCTCTAATCTCACCGAGATTTAAACCTTTTTCGCTGTCTTTCTCGCGGTCTTTCTCGATGTCTTTCTCGCCGTCTTTCTCGATGTCTTTCCCGCGGTCTTTCTCGCGGTCTTTCCCGCTGTCTTTCTCGCCGTCTTTCTCGATGTCTTTCTGTTTTACCTCAGTGTATGTTTTTCATCGTCTCTCTCTGTGAGTATTTGATTAGAAGGACTGATCTTGTTACTTGTTGCTGAGCCTTTCTCCTGCTGATCTGAGCCTGTCGTTGTCTTGTTGCAGGAGAATATACGATGAAGAGTGAGTATTCTTTATTCCGTTTGATAAATAACAAATCACGTAACATTTCTGACAGAAATGGAGGTAAAACATTCTAGTGAATGCTGGTTTGAAATCTTTGAGTTCAAACAAGGCTTAACGTAGACAAGCGCTTTCACCTCAGATAACATTGTGCTGTGTTGATAATCTTGTGTTGTGTTGGTAACATTGAGTTGTGTTGATAACATTGAGCTGTGTTGATAACATTGAGCTGTGTTGATAACATTGTGCTGTGTTGATAACATTGAGCTGTGTTGATAACATTGAGCTGTGTTGATAACATTGTGCTGTGTTGATGCCTCTAACAACATTGTGCTGTGTTGATAACCTTGAGCTGTGTTGATAACATCGTGCTCTTGATAACCTTGTGTTGGGTTGATAACCTTGAGCTGTGTTGATAACATTGTGCTGTTGATAACCTTGTGCTGTGTTGACAACCTTGTGTTGGGTTGATGCCTCAGAGGGAAGCCCAGCTTGTTGAACATGGGGTCGCTCCTTATCAAGCCGGTCCAGCGCGTTATGAAATACCCCCTGCTGCTTGGAGAGCTCTGGCAGGCCACGCCCGAAAACCACCCCGACCACCGGCCTCTACATCAGGCTTTTACCGCCGCCAAGATCATCAACGTCAACATCAACGAGTTCAAGAGGAGGAAAGATCTAGGTGAGGCTGGGGCCTTGTGGGTAGACAGTGTAGATGGACCACCTGACTGCAGTGTTTCTGAAAGGTGGGGTCAGACTAGGGGTGTTTCTGACTGGTGTTTCTGAAGGGTTAGGGCCTGACTGTGGTGTTTCTGACTGTGGTGTTTCTGAAGGGTTAGGGCCTGACTGTGGTGTTTCTGACTGTGGTGTTTCTGAAGGGTTAGGGCCCGACTGGTGTTTCTGAAGCGTCAGGGCCCGACTGTGGTGTTTCTGACTGGTGTTTCTGAAGCGTTAGGGCCTGACTGTGGTGTTTCTTGACGTGCAGTGATGAAGTACAGGAGGAACGAGGATGAGGGCTCTCTGCGGGTGAAGCTCAACAAGCTGAACATGCACTCCATCAGGAAGAAGTCTGACAGGCTGACTGGACATCTGAAACTACTGAGCGGAGTTGAACCACAGGTACATAGCATACTGTCTGTACCTGTCTGTCTGTACCTGTCTGTCTGTACCTGTCTGTCTTTACCGTGTCTGTGTGTCTGTACCTGTCTGTCTTTACCTGTCTGTCTTTACCGTGTCTGTGTGTCTTTACCTGTCTGTCTTTACCTGTCTGTCTGTCTTTACCTGTCTGTCTTTACCGTGTCTGTGTGTCTTTACCTGTCTGTCTGTCTTTACCCGTCTGTCTTTATCTGTCTGTCTGTCTGTCTGTACCTGTCTGTCTTTGTCTGTACCTGTCTGTCTTTGTCTGTCTGTGTGTCTTTATCTGTCTGTCTTTGCCCATGCATGTCTGTATCTCTCTCTCTTTACCTGTCTGTCTTTGTCTGTCTTTACCTGTCTGTCTTTACCTGTCTGTCTTTACCCATACATGTCTGTATCTCTCTCTCTTCACCTGTCAGTCTATATTTACCCGTCTGTCTCTCAATTTGTTTTTATATCGTCTACCTCTGTCTTAGTCTTTGTCTCTCTTTACTTGACTGTCATCCTCTCTTTTGTCTGTCTCTCTCCATCTCTCACTCACTCACTCGCTTGCTCTCTCTACCTCACTCTCTCTCGTTCTTTCTCCCTCTCTCTCCATCTCTCGATCACTCACTCTCTCGCTCTTTCTCCCTCCCTCTCCCTCTCTCTTCACGTTTTAATTTCTTGCTCATAGCTTGACTCATCCTCAGCACAAACAGGTTTGTAGTCAGCTGACAGCGTGACATAACTCGCTGCATCCTGGTCACATGGGTCCTGTCCTGAAGGTTTATAGACTACCTAATCCACCTCCACCACTACAGTTTTCTTGAACGCTGCAAAGGTCAATATTGGTTGAGTTTGCAGGGTAAACCTGTCCATCCAAACCTGTCCTTCTAGGTGAGAGATGAGGTGTTTGATAAGGAGGAGAAGATGTTCAGATGTCTGGAGAAAGCTGTCAAACTGCTGATCAAGAACATCCATATTTACCTGATGCACACACAGGTAATGGACTGGTCCTTTACCAGTGAGTCTAAACACTAGTGTGAATCCTACTAAACACAGTACATAGTGTACAAATACATATCTTTCAAAGCTCCCTGGTCTAAGGGTATGTTTTATACATAAACCAAATAATAATGAATTAAGTGTGGTCATGTGTAGTTGAAGGAGTGTTTTATAGTGTCTATAAACAACTGCTTGTGGTTGAGCTGGTGTTGACAGTTACCTGATCGTGGTGTGTGTGTGTCTGTCTCTGTGTGTTTATGTGTCTGTGTGTTTCTGTGTATGTGTCTCTGTGTGTGTGCGTCTGTATGTGTGTGTCTGTGTGTGTCTGTGTGTGTGTGCGTGTGTGTGTGCCTCTCTGTGCGTGTGGGTGTGTGTGTGTGCGTCTGTGTGTGTGTGTGTGTGTGTGTGTGCAGGAGATGGTGTCTGTAGCAGTGCACAACGCTCCTGACCTGGAGAACATCATCAGAGACCAGGACAAGATCGACACCAACGCTACCTTGCTGCCTAGCAACGGAAACGACCCTTACAAGCACTTTGTAAGACACGTCTCTCTGTTTGTCTATCTCTGACCTCCCCTCCCTCTCTATTGGTCTCTCTGACCTCTCCCTCCCTCTCTATTGGTCTCTCTGACCTCTCCCTCCCTCTCTATTGGTCTCTCTCTGACCCCCCTCTCACTCTCTGTTTGTCTCTCTCTCTGACCTCTCCCTCCCTCTCTGTTGGTCTCTTGCTTTGTTTTTCTCTCTCTGGCTCTCTTCCACCCCCCATCATATCTCTCCTCCTCCTCATCTTCCTCCTTCGTCCCAGTCTCCCTCCCTCCCCATCTCCCTCCCCCTTTCTCACCCAGCAGTTTGTCTGTACTTCTGTGGCCATCTCAGTCAGTCTCTTTCTGTCTTTGTCTCATTAGTTTACGTTCTAATTAGTCCTAAAAGCTTTTACAGACACTGGCCTGGGCCTCAGTAATGGACCTAATACACTCTAGCTAAGAACTAAGGAGATTTGGAGAGGGAGGGCTTTTATTCTGAAATCCTTCCTGTCTTTGTGAAGACGCTCTTTGTCTGGATTGTAATAAAAGGCCCGTTATTCAAATGAGCAAGGTGGCTTGAAAAGAACTGCGATGCAGGTGGTTGAACCGTGGCCTCGGACGAGACCTCAGACGAGGGCTTTCTAGAAAGAGCTTGGCCTCTTAGCCTCGTCTTGCCTCTATCGTATCTTGAGATGAAAGACTTCAAGGCCACGGTTCTTATATCGGCCCTCGCCATCTTGGACAGCCGTCTCTCTTGTCACTCAGCATATCATGGGGTGACTCACAGTGTCTTGAGATCTCTAAAGTCACTCCTGCTGAAAGCAAAGTTAACCGAGTTTTCCTCCTCCTTTCAGAAACAGCGTTTGGAGCGCTTGGTCGTCGCCCCCCTCTCCTCCCTACAGGCCATGTTCTCCTCTCCTCAGAAGCTCATTCAGAAACGATACGACAAGCTGCTGGACTACTGCAGCAGGCTGGAGCGCTCTCCTCCTCCTCCCCCCTCTTCCTCCTCCTCCTCCTCCTCCTGCGCCTCCCCAGGCGAGGAGCAGGGCCAGGCCAGGAGGGACTATGAAGCCCTGAACGCCCAGCTGGTGGAGGAGCTACAGAGGTTCAACAGGGCTGCTCGCTCTATCCTGGACAGCTGTGTGGTGTGTGTGGTCACTCTGCTCAGAGATCTGATGGACACCACACACCACCACACACCCTCTATACAGCAGCTGCCCGTAAGTGTGTATGTGTGTGTGTGTGCGCCTGTGTGTGTGTGTGTGGTCACTTTGCTCAGAGATCTGATGGACACCACACACCACCACACACCCTCTATACAGCAGCTGCCCGTAAGTGTGTGTGTGTGTGCGCGCCTGTGTGGGTGTGTGTGTGTGCGCCTGTGTGTGTGTGTGTGTGGTCGCTCTGCTCAGAGATCTGATGGACACCACACACCACCACACACCCTCTATACAGCAGCTGCCCGTAAGTGCGTGTGTGCGCCTGTGTGTGCGCCTGTGTGTGCGCCTGTGTGTGCGCCTGTGTGCGCGCCTGTGTGTGTGTGTGTGTGTGCATGGTTGAGAGCAGGTGTGTGCAGTGATTCTCCTCAATCTTGCGGTAGCGCTGAAGAGTATTGTGGAACATATTTTCCAGCATGGTAACATGTGTGCCCCTGTGCTTGTTTGTTTGTGTGTGTGTGTGTGTACCCCTGTATGTGTGTACTCCTGTATTTGTGTGTGTCTGTGTGTGTCTGTGTCTGTGTGTCTGTTTGTGTGTGTGTGTGTGTGTGTACTCCTGTATGTGTCTGTTTGTGTGTGTGTGTGTACTCTTGTGTGTGTGTGTGTGTGTCTGTATGTTTGTGTGTACTCATGTGTGTGTGTGTGTGTGTGTGTCTCCAGGCCCCCCTGTCCAACATGAGTGAGGTTCAGAGCAGCATCCTAACAGAGCTGAACAGTCTGGCGTTCGTCAGGGACAACGCTCAGAGGCTGATGGAGAGGAAGGTCAGCTTCGAAAAGACCCGGGACAAGAGGCCCACGGTGAGGCAGGGACCAGGGGGCGGGGCCCGCCTCACGCCGCCGCCCCGTTGGTCGAGATCAGTGTCTAGACTTCATGTGCAGCAGATTTCATTACATTAGGGAGCCTTTGTTGTAGGCTTTCTCTAGTGTGTGACGATGAACTCTCGTCGCACGCACGCACATGCACACTCACATGCACACGCACACGCACATGCACCCGCACGCACACACACACAAGCAAGCACACATGCACGCACACAAACGCATGCACATGCACACATGCGCACGCACGCACGCACACACATGCACACACACATGCGCACGCACACACACACAAGCAAGCAAACATTTACACACACGCATGCACACACACACATGCAGACACACGCATGTACACGCACACACACCTAGACCTCCCTTCCTTTTTAAATGGAACCAATTAAAAGTCAATTAAAGTGTGATGTTGGGGATCTTATCGTAGGCAGCAGAGTCTGGCTGGTGATTAAATGGAGCGCTTGGCAACCCTTCACTCCCCAAGTTAGCTCTCCCGTTAAACAGCTGTGTGGGGCATGCAAGACAGACAGAGAGAGAGACAGAGAGAAAGAGACAGAGAGAGAGACAGACAGAGACAGACAGACAGACAGACAGACAGTGAGAGACAGACAGACAGTGAGAGACAGAGAGAAAGGGAGACAGAGAGAGAAAGAGACAGAGAGAGACAGACAGTGACAGACAGCCAGACAGTGAGAGACAGATGACAGGAGGAGATGAGAGCGGAAGACACACACAGAGAGAGACACACACACAGAGAGAGAGACACACACACACACACAGAGAGAGACACACACACACACAGAGAGACACACACACACAGAGAGACACACACAGAGAGAGAGAGAGAGAGACAGAGAGAGAGAGACACAGAGAGGGGAGGACACACGAGAGAAGTAGAGACACAGAGAGAGACTCACAGAGATAGAGACACAGCCCAGAGAGAGATCACAGAGAGAGACACAGAGGAGACACAGAGAAGAGACACAGAGAGAGAGAGAGAGAGAGAGAGAAGGCAAGAGAGACCAACGAGAGAAACACACAGAGAGAGAGAGAGGAGAGACACAGAAGAGAGACACACGAGAAGAGAAGAGAGAGAGACACAGAGAGAGACACAGAAGAGAGGAGACACACAGAGAGAGAGAGAGACACAGAGAAGAGAGAAACACGCAAGAGAGACACAGAGAGAGACACCAAGAGAGAGAGAGAGAGAGCAGACACAGAGGAGAGACACAGAGAGACACAAGATGAGACACAGAGAGACACAGAGAGAGACAGAGAGAGAGCAGAGACAGAAGAACAGAGAGAGACAGAGAGAACACAGAGAGAGAGAGAGCAGAGAGAGGACACAAGAGAGAGACACAGAGAGAGAAGAGAGAGACAAGAGACGAGACACAGAGGGAGGAGAGAGAGGAGAGACACAGAGAGAGATGACAGATAGAGACACAGAGAGAGAGAGACACAGATGAGAACACCAGAGAGAGAGAGACGAGAGAGAGACAGCGGACGACTGAATCTGGATGGACAGACTAGAGATGGCTGGTGAGAAACCTCAGAGTGCAGGGTGCGATCCTCGCTCGTGTGCGGAGCAGTGACCTACCCAACGTAGGTGAGCTGTGAGTCCTATCCCTAAGACCTCCCCCACCCACTCCTTCCCTCTCACCCACCTACTATCGGGCCCCTGTCAAAGCTTCTCACTTCGTCTAGACTCATTTCTCTTCCTTCTCTTACCTTCTCTTGTGCTACACCCACAATTCTCGCTTATCTCCTACTCTATCCACCCTACAACTGCCTGCTTCTTCTCCCTGCCCTCTCCTCCCGTCTCTTCCACCGCGCTCCCTTCCCCTACGATCTCTTCCCCCCTGGCCCTGTCTCAGTCCTCTCTCATGCTCTGTCACTCTCTTCCCCTCTTTATTCTTACTTCATTTCTAACAACACCCCCACTCTTCTCACTCCACACACATCTACTCACACACTACTACACACACACAACAATAGTACTCGGCTCAATCCCACTTTATCGCTATGTTTAAGCTCCATCGAGCACAACCCAACATTCTTCAACCCGTTTTGTGTATCACCAACCACTTCCAAAGATACACCAACATGCCTCACCACACACACACACGTCTCAAACAATAACTCTCTCTCTCTCTCTCTACTCAGCACACTACGAGTATGATGTTTCTATCTATGTAATACCCCTATGCTTTTCTACACACCCACATCGATCACCAACACCACAGATACAATAAGAACCCTTCTCTCTCTATTATACCTTCATGCGAGTCGCTGTACAGCAACTATTTAAACAAATACATACTACATCAAAAATGTTGAATAACTCCAGAGTAGCTAGACCCCTCTCTATCACAACGAGCGACACGAGCTACAAAGTGAGCCTAACCCTTACTCTTCTCTCTCACGACCCTCCGCTCCCCACCACTACACCACTTACTATCACCCTCCCTCCTAGATATCCCATAACTCCCCTCTCCCCTCCTCTCCACTCCAACAACCCTTCCCTACTCTACCCTCCCACCCACACACCACACAGTAACATAACACCTCTCTCACACCTCACACACACACAACCAGTACACACCTTCTCTCACACACACGCACACGCACTAACCCCCCAACCCCCCCTCCCGCTGCCCCCCGCCCCCCGCCACCCCCTTTCTCACCACACACACACACACACCACTACCCTACACCCTCACAACACACACACACTCACACACACTGCTTACACACTGCTTACACACTCCACGCACACTGCTTACACACTCCACATGCACACTATACTCACACACACACCCCACATACCACACACACACACCTCCACTACTAACCCTTCTCTCTCTCTCTCTACTCTCTCTCCTCTCACACCATCCCCATCACACACACCATTACCACCCACCCACACACATGCCAGTACACCCTCTCTTCTTCCTCTCACTCACGCACCACCTCCCGCCGATAAACACCCTATTAAATCCATTACTACACTAACTCTCTTCCCACCAACCCACAAGCCCGCCAGTGCCAAACGCACCACACAGGCAACAACACACATACCCGTTTCTGCGGGTCTCACACCGCCATCACCGTGTCACTATGTGTACGCAACCCTCGTCACGCCACACCAACTCATGACTCCCACCATACCGTGGCAGCACTTACTAGACCGCATCGTTGTTGCCTTCTGCCATACCGGTCGAGCTACTCCCAGGTCATACAGTAGGGTCGTTTGCTATGCTATCCGTCCAGTCGTGCATGCTCACCAGCTCCCCACGCGCGGCCGCCCCTCAATGCTACAGAGAGGATCACGGAGCAACATGCGCCGATAACAGCGTCTCCAGTGTACCTGCTCTAAGGGAACCTGTACATCGGCTGCCAAGAGTGGCGAGAACAATCCGGCTCTGAATCCTGGAGGGGGAACACTTACGGATACCTGTCCAATCCCCAGAAATATGAAAAGGTATGTATAATTCACTCAGCGTTTGTCTGGAGGACACTACCCGCGTTAGCAGAGCAAGTGAGCAGAGAGCAACAAGCCCGCTGTGCGAGTGGTGTGGCTGGTTTCAACACTGGGCTGCTACGGAGTGAACCGGCGACCAGGAAAGTCGGGACAATGAGCGGGTGCCTACCAGAGAGGCGAGGGATAGGATGGGTGTAGGGAGGAGGAGGGTGGTACGACCGAACGCACACGACGTCATACGAACTTCTGGGGTTTGTAAGCCAAAGCTTCTCACATGAACACACGTAAGTACACACACCTCTTCTCTCTCACAGTTACACCCCGTATACACACACACAACACCTCTCGTTGCTTCCTCACACCACACACAGGACATCACCGGCTCTCGCCATCTCACCATCACGCGAACAAGACCTGCGACAGCAACACACGCAGATACGCTTTGCTGCGTGTGTCTCTTCCTCGTTTGGCAATAAGTGCGGTCCTAGCTCCGATCACTCCTTAGGTCTCACCCTTTCTCTCGTCGCGCTCAGATCCGTCCACCATCACCTAGCGCATTTTCTCCGACCTACACTTCCTCTCCTACATAACCCAAGCATGTTTTCTCTCCGGGAAGACAGGACAGACTTCCAGAGATTAGTATAGAACCTGCGCTAGACTCTCGTTAAGACTGCACTGTCTGAGAAATGTTCACGCATGTTTGTAACAACAGAGTCTGGAGAGCATTATACAAAGATAAATCTTCTGTCCCAAAACGTCTACTCTACATACACTGAAGCACAAGCTCCGCCATAGGAGGGAGCCTGTGCCTCTCTAGTAGGTAAAGAGAGCAGATGAGTGACTGCGTCTATCAACACGAAATATACAGCGACATGACACTGTGCAAGCTCCATGCCGACAACACACTCTCAAATGTTGAAAACTAGCGTGCAAAAGGTTCCAGTTAGTAGGCAAACCCTAAGCATCCCGCAACTCACGGACTCGCACGTACAGAATTACGTGATATCATAATCACCACCACCGCTCACACACGCATCACGCTCGCTCACACGCTACACCACTGACAGCTAAACGCAACGCTCACACAACTGTAGGGTCGCTATAAATGAGCCATCCTGACCCTTCTACATAGTGCACACGTCGTTCATCACCACCACCACCTCACACTTCAGTTTCAATGCTATTCAGCCGCAACACAGGCGAACACGCTGCTACACACCAGCAAATGTGCAGCGGCTACATACACACACAGAGGCCCCCACACGACGTCTCTTTGCCAAATTCAAACACGCTTTCATACACACTCACACACACTCCTGCGTATACAAACACACTTGAATCCACTTTCACCATGTCAAACCGACACTCTCTTTGAACTTAACCACCGTACACACACACACACACATTCAAACTTTCAACCACTAAAGTCAACATCAGAAATTCAAGGAAGGACTTTTGTGTTCTGCTATTAACTTCCCACATCGCGGTCGCACCACTTCGACCTCATTTTCCCAGGGAGCTGCAAACATGTCTCTGACATCAAGATGACCTCCCCCCAGAGAGGACTTACCTTTTACTCATTAATACAACGCCCTCGATTAATTATAAGCCCAAAGACTTTACGAACAGCCGTTCAAGAGCAGAGCCTATTGTGAGGCGCGCGTCAACCTTTGTACAAGAATTCTGTTGATCTACTAAACACACAGTGGTTGCAGTCAGATCTAAATAAGGTTTGTTGTTTTAGGTGAAATCTGTAAGGGATGCTTCTGTTTCATTATGAACAAGCTGATGTAATTGTCTAGAAAAGCCCCAAAATGTCTTCCTGTTCATTTATATACATCCTGCCTAACAGATCACAATCAGGTCTTTTTATACTGCTAGAACTTTGCGTGTCTTCTACATGTCACTTCATGAGAACATAGGTCCCTGTTGTTGGATATGTGTCAACCATGTGACATACATCAAGGTGCGAACTGCATTTACTAGTGGGTTTTATACCACAGTGGAACTAGAACTGTTGCACCTCATACTGGGTTGAATAATCCGCGCTGTAGATTGCAGCGAGACCGCTTACATGTAGAACAACAGTCCTGGGAGTTAGCACATAGACATCGTAGAATGATTTCCTGGCTAGAAGGCAGAATTATTGCATGAAAGTAGAACTCCTATGTGCTCGTTGTAGAGCTAGATCTGAGGAGTGAACATAGCCTGATTGTAGTTCCTTCTTGCAGCAGATTAGAGCCAATGAAGAAACTGGGTATTGCTATGATTGACTTAGAGTGAGCCAAGCTGCGGGAGAAACATGCGGTGTGTAGAGCAGATAGAGGAACATGCTGTGTTGTTAGGCAGCTTGGGGGAGAAACATGCTTGTTGTAGAAGCAGCATAGAGTTGAGAACAACCGCATATTATGCAATGAGCAGCGTGCCGGAGAGAATCCGTAAATAAGCTTGTTGTAGAGCAGATAGCTAGTGTAGATACATTGCTTTTGTCCATGAGTGATATACATCGAGACGCCATATATAAGGCGGAGTAAAGAAACACTTCTTCTGTGTAGAGCAGATAGGAACGTCACGAACGAACATGACTTTGTAGCTGCTGAGTAGCAGGATAGAAAGAGAACATGCTTGTTGTAGAGCAGCTGGGGGGAGAACATGCTTGTTGTAGAGCAAATAGAGGAGAACATGCTTGTTGTAGAGCCGCTGGGGTTAATGCTCCAACCAAACTGGAAAGTCGGGTTGAGAAACCAATTACGCACATATAGTTGAACTAACCTCACAGCTAGATAGAAGGTAGAAACATAGCCTTAAACCAGTGCCTTGGATCTAGATAAAGAGTCCAATGCTGGGGATGTAACTAGTTTACTTCCCAAAAAACAGAAAAACGCCGAGAACCACTGGTGCCCCTGACTGTATGGGGTACGATTAATAGCCGATAGGAGCTAAGCGATAAAACAATGGCTTGCTTGTAGAGCCAGCCTGGGTGAAAATGGATGCTTGTTACAGATACTGAGTGGCTATGATAGAGACTAGTAGAGACATGCTGGTTGGTATGTACAACTTAGATCAGAATCAGAGGAGAACGATGTCTTATCTGGTAGTGACTGTCTAACGAAATCGAGATGAACTAGTCGTCCTCGTGCGAACGGGACAGCTAGACTTCAAACCATTTTTACGGTAAGCGATCAGTACTCGAAAATTATAGACAAGGGGGGGGGGGGAGGTTTCACTGGATAGGTTCAGTTTGGACAGGCATTTCGGCGGTCGTCTTACCACAGGGGTCAGACATAGACTCTTATCACCGGCAGTGTGTAAAAATCGTTCCTTGCGTAAGCTCTTTCGTAATCCTCATCGTCTCCGTCACTTCCCTTGCTTGTCCTGTGTGAAGCATACTCTATGACTAAACTACAACACTCCTTACTCCCCCATAATCATCCCTAATAATACATTTCTCTCCTTCTTATAATTTCTCTACACACCCTCCCCTGTCCTTTGAATATTATATCCGTTCTTTTCCCAAACTAAACACTAATTTACGTCTCTTTTTTCATACATTCTACATATACTATTTAATTATTTGTTTCATTATTCCCCTCTTTTTCCTCTCTCCGAACCGATCCATTTAACGAAATAGCAAATCGCACTCCCATATTCGCTCTTTCTCTTCTCCTCTCTCACTACTCACTCTCTCTTTCCTTCTCTACGTCCCTCTTCCCCTCTTTCTCTCTCTTTACCACCTACCCTCTGCTGCCTTCACTCCCTTCCTCATACACACTACCTCCCTTCTTCCCCCTTTATATTCTCTCTCTCCCTGACAGTTTTCTGTAACTGACTCCTCGAAAGTGGTGTGATTGTTGTTCCTTTATTAAATAGTCATATCTTGTTACTTATATATTACATCACTTTCCTATCTCAACACGCTGGTTTCCACAATATTGCATTTGGTGTTGTTCATATCATATGGTCGCCTAGCAAGGTTAGTTAAACAAGACATCCCGTGCACACACAACACACAACATACACCTGAAGCTCACCCACGTCTCTCCACACCGAATAGCCACCCACTTCCCCAAGCTGTCTTACAACGCACATTCCACCTTCCTAAGCGCTACGCAATCCCAGAGAACCATTACCGCTATACATCCATCGACGACCCTCTGCACCTTCCACTCCCCCACCTCTTTCACGAACTAGTCACGCCGAACATTCGACACCAGTCCCGCTAAGACATACAGCTGGATGACTGCGACGACTTTGATAACCTCAGCCTGTTTGTGTCTGGCAGTGGTAGTATGAAGAGCTTCAGTCTGTCTGGTAGCTGCAGTACCTTGTCTAGCCTCCGGGGGTCTGACAGCTGCAGTACCTTGTCTGGCCTGCGGGGCTCTGACAGCTGCAGTACCTTATCTGGCCTGCAGGGGGAGCTGGAACTGAGTGTGGTTGATGGCAGGAACGCACCTCGGCACGTGGGTAAAGTCTCTCCGATGTATTGACCAGACAGGTAACAACGTGTGTGTGCGTGATGTGTGGTGTGTGTGTGTGCGCAGTTTTTTTTTTTTGTGTGTGTGTGTGTGTTGTGTGTGCTCGTGAGGGCCTGACTGTGTGTGCTCCACTCCTCTGTAAAATAGGGACGTTAATTCCAGCGCAGCAATAAAACCTGGCGTGCTGCTTTATAGAGCAGATGATTAGAAGAAGAATCTAACACACGAGTTTCCCCCCCAGACCCCCTCCCACACACAACACAACAACCCACACCAACCACACCCCAAGACCTCTCTCCCACGACACAATCAACTCAGGATACCCCCGCACACCGGACCCAGACGGCCCCACAATCTACACACTCGACCCTTTCACATACACACTCCACACACACAGAGCAGACCCACACACACACTCAGACCCCCACACACACACCCAGTACACACACACACAAAAACAAACCCAGGACCCCACCATCACACCCACCACCCAGACCTCCACCACTCACCAACATCAGCGTCAGTACCCACCCATGCACACATTCTACCCACACCCAGACTCCCCTCCCACAGCATACAACCCAGACCACCCTCCCCTGACTACACCTTCTAGACCCCCTACCCACTCACAGCTCAAGAACAACTCCCAGCACACGACACACCAGATCCGCCCTCCCCACACCACCCAGACCCCCAGCCACACTCTGTACCCCCACACACACGACCCAGACCCCACACAGCTCCAGAGCGCCCTCTATCCACATCACACCCAGAACCCTCCACACACACACGCAGACCCCCCC
>BROE01000012.1:16194624-16222730 GCA_036571765.1 Plecoglossus altivelis | reverse complement strand
TTTCACAAGCCCGCTGCGAGCAGCGGAACTCACATCTACCAGGACAGTACCAGCATGGCAGCAATTCCTCAGTTTACACCTGGGAATAGTCCAACAAGACTTGGTGGCTGGGCCTAAAGAAGCTGAGGGAAGAGGAGATTACGACCTGCTAACTACCTGGGAAGATGTCCTACGCCTGAGGGAGAGGAGGGGGAGGGACAGGGGGAGAGAGGGGATACGTACCTGCTAACTACCTGGGGAAGATGTCCTACGCCTGAGGGAGAGGAGGGGGAGGGAGAGCGGGAGGGAGATAGGGAGAGCGGGAGGGAAGGAGAGGGAGAGAGAAGGGACCTGAGGGGACCGGGAAGGACGTGGAGAAGGGAAGGACAGAGGGAGAGCGCGAAGGAAGGGGAGATGAGAAGGTGGGGGAGGAGCAGGAAGGGGAGACGAAAAGCGAAGGAGAGGGAGATGAGAAGGAGAGGAAGACGAGAAAGGGGGGGTGTAAAGGAAAGGTTGTGATCAAGAGAAGAGCGTAAGGAGAGAGGAACGAGAATGAGAGAGGAGTGGAGGAGAAAAAAAACAGAGAGGGAGGGGAAAGAGGAGAGGAGCGGGAGGGAAGAAGCATAAAGGCAGGAGGCGGGAGACAGAGCATGGAGGAGTGGAGGGGATGAGGGAAGGATAGAGGAGGGGCAGGGAGGGAGAGGCATAGGGAGGGGGAAGGGAGGAAGAGCATAGGGAGGGGAGGGGAAGGGAAGAGCAGAGGGAGGGGAGGGGGATGGATGGAAGAACAGAGAGAGGGGAGGGGGAGAGAAAGGGAAAGACAGAAGGAGTGGGAGAGGACGGAGAGAGAGAAGTTTTGAGAGGGGTGGAGGTGGAGAGGAAGGGGGAGAGGAAGGAGGCACAATCAAGGAAGGAACTAAAGGAGTGAAGTAGACCTGCTAGTTCCCTGAGGAGTCGGGAAGGAAGGAGACGCTGAAGGAATGAGATGCTGAAGTATTTCGACGAGGCCAGTGTCATTAGTTTGTCTGTCCAATCATCTTGTTCATGTAACGTTTAGACTGACTGCTGTAAGAAGACATGTTTGCCTAGAGAAGCCAAACCAAGCAGATTGAAGGTGCTTGTTTTAGCCATCTGCAGTGTTTATCTGATTATCACGATGGTTTAGTGAATCTCGGATATATGTACAGTATATATATAATATTAATGTATTTTGAAAGGATTTTAATATGAGTTAATAGTTTGAGAATGATAGGAAAGAGTATGATACTATGGTATATGTATAATCTAAAGATGTCCACTTAAAGGAAACAAAGTTGATTTATGGATAGTCCTCTTCTGCCGAAGAAAGACAGTTCCTGTGTATTTGTTGTTAGTTAATTCTTAAATAAGAACAAGTCATGTTAAGAGCGCCCTTTCCTGCCCATAAGCATTCAACACCACCTCGAAAGGGGTTTAGACACACCTGGACCAATTCTCTGATTAAGAGCTTTTTATTTTTTTCCATCAGTAAAAAAACCCCAAATACTTTGATGATCCAGCTGGGTCAGAGGTCACAAATCCGGCTGCCGTGACGACCACACCCCACAAGGCTTTGCCAGCAGCATTTCATGTTCTTAAAACGTAAAGATTCAAGTACTCAGTTCTACTGGGCTGATCCCACCACCATAACGGTCTTGACTTTTGACACTAAATGGAACGACCACCCTCCTCTTCTCTCCGCTTCTCTTTCTTCCTCCTCTTCCTCCTCTCTTCTCCCACTGGTGCATTCATGACGCGTGATAACTGGCTCCTTCTTTGGCATCCTATCAAAGCATCTTCAATCCACTTACCTCGGTTCTACCTGCGATCTTCTAACATCCTTTTCATCCTGCTTTCTGCTCCGCCCCCTCTCGTCTTCACTTTAGCTCTCCTCCCCCCCTCTCCCCCTCAACTCCCCTCCACCCCTCTCCCCCTGCCTTTCTTTCTCACCCATCTTTCTCCTCTCCTCCCCTCCCTATATCTGTCCCCTCCCCATCTCTCTCCGCCTCTCTCCCCTCCCTATCTCCCCCTCTCCCCTCACCCCTCTCTCCCTCCCCTCCTCCCTCACTTCTTCAGTTTCTTCTGGGCAGCCTTCTTCTTCACCATCTGCAGGCGTTTCAGAGCGTTCAGCTGTGACTCCTGGGAAGTCGGAGTCTTGTCCCCCGCCGCCACCGCCGCCGTTCCCGCCGCTGCCCCCGCCCCCCCTGCCGCCTTCGCCCCACCCCCGTTCCCCCCCAGACTCGGAGACCCCCCGCCGGGCGAGCTGGCCCCGCCCCCTCTCCCCTCCCCGCTGGGGGCGCGGCTCAGCCCCTGCTTGGCCCCCGGTAGAGAAGGGGGGGGTTTCTGAGGTGCAGAAGCAGAGCTGGAACCGTTGTTGCTGCTGCTACTGCTGCTGCTGCTCCTGCTCCTCCTCCAACTTTGGTACGCCCCAGGAACGAACTTGGGCTCCGGGCCAGCCGGACTGGACCAACTGGCTTCTGTCCGAAGGGGGCCTGGGGGGGCAGCCTTGCTGCTGCTGCTGCTGCTGGAGCCAGAGCGAGAGGCAGAAGAGGAGGAGAGGGAAAGAGGAGGAGGAAGGGCGGCAGGGAGTTTGGAGGAGGGGGCCCCAGTGGAGGAGGTCTTGGCTCCGAAGGCAGCCCAGCCAGTCAGACCACTGGAGGAGGGGAGGGAGCTAAGTGAACAGAGGGCTGGAGGAACGATGGTGGAGCCTGGAACACACACACACACACAAGACACCACACACCACACACATACAGAAGCTGTTTGAACTGACAATCATAATCACATTTCTAGTAGGGCAGCTGCATAGCTTACAACATTTATAACATATCCAGTGTGTGTCCCCCAGCTGTGCCGTGGTATGTGCATGAAAGTTGTGTTTATGTTGCAGGGTGTGCCGTTGAGTAGTGGGAGATATCCTGTGTGTTGTTTGTCTGCGTGTGTGTGAGTGTGTTATGAAGGGTTATATACAGTGTGAGTGTGTTATGAAGTGTTATATAGAGTGTGAGTGTGTGTGAGAAAAAGTGTGTGTGTCTGTGTGTCTGTGTTTTGTGTGAAGTGTAGTGCTACTAGTGTGTCAGGTGTGTCTGTTTGTGTCTGCCTGTGTGTGTTAGTGCTCAGCGTGGTGGATCTTGGGTGTTTCTGTGTGTCCGTTAGTCCGTGTTTAAGTGCAGCGTCAGGGATCGTTGTGTGTGTTGTGTTGTCGGAGTGGTTGCATGTGCGTAAAGGAGTAATTAGCGTTGTCCGCTTCCCCAAACTGTCCCCCGGACAGCGTTTTGAAGGAACCCTGGAAAAGGTATGTAATGGAAGTGTGTCTTCATGTTTTGCTGGCTTCGGTGCTACGTCCGTTAACCAAAACGACTCCCCTGCCTTCCTTCAAACCAGCAGCTCCGCCTTCTACCAGGGAACGGGCGCGCTTGGCCCGCCCCAGCTGTGTGGCTTGGGACTGGGAAGGACGTGAACTTCTGGGGAGAATGGCTTCGAATGTCCTTTCTGAGAGCCTAAGGGTGGATGGTAGGGAGGAGAGTAGTAAGGGTCGGTACCAGTAGAGGGAGAGTGACCGGGGAGGTGTATGGAGTGAGAGGGGTAGGGGGGGAGGGAAGGAAGAGGCGAGGGGCGTAAAGGGAGCTGTACGGGGACGGGAAGCGAGAGGAGGGATGAGGAGGGAGGGGTGAGAGCGGAGGAAGGAGGAGTGGAGAGAGGGTGGAGAGGACGGAGATAGGGGAGAGAGAGAGAGGAGGGCGAGGGAAGGGGGTGACGAGAGGTGAGGTGGAGGGGAAGGGAGAAAGGGAGAGGGAGGGAGAGGAAGGGAGGGAAGGAGAGGGAGGAGGAGGAGAGAGAGGGAGATGAGGTGAGAGAGGAGTAGAGAGGGAGGACTGTGTGGTGCGAGACGGGAGCGAGGGAGGGGAACAGATGGCAGACAGCGTGAGCTTGATCTTGTCCCTGAGCAGTCGTACTCTGCGTGTGACCCCTGTGTGACCCTTGTGTGACCCCCTGTGTGATCCCCTGTGTGACCCCTGACCCCACTTGTCCTTACCATGCGTTTCATCTGCCTCGTGCAGCGGGCGCAGTACCAGATGAGCCGGGGGTCGTTGGCGTCCTTGTCCGTCACCTGCGGCTTGTGGCAGTCTTGGTGGTACAGGTTGTGGCACTCCTGGCACTCCACCAGCTGGTTCCCCGACGTCACCGTCATCTGCCTGGGACGCCACCACAGAAGAAGACAGACAGGAAGTGGGTTCAGGCAGACAGGAAGTATTTGGAACGTATGGATTCTGAAGAGGCAATGAGGTTTCTCTAGCACAGTAATTGAGTCTGTGGTGGGGTGTCCTGGGGTCCCGAGAACTCCCTACGCCCGGTTTTATCCGTGCTGCCCCCTTCTCTCTCCCTCTCTAACGCACTCTCTCCCATCTGCCTCCCTCTCTCCCATCTGCCTCCCTCTCTCCCATCTGCCTCCCTTCTTCTCTCTCACCCCCTCCCTCACTCTCTCTCTCTCTCCCTCCCTCCCCTCCTCGTCACCTTGCACACCACCGCAGGCCCAGGTCCCATCTTCCCATGGCCCGAAGTCCGTCACGCGGCTGGTCTCGTCGAATATCAAACATGGCCAGGTCAGGTCGAATCCTGGCTTAGGCGAGGACTAAAGCCACGATCCCGGCTGGTTGCCACGTCACCGAGACGTTGCTCTGCCTCTCGGCCCTGTATCTCAGAGGCCATCTTTCTAGTTAGGTAGTGCCCCCTACTCCTCACGTCCACCACCGCCCCCTGTTGGTGGGTCTGGTCACCCAGGAACATCTCCTGTGGGTCCCCGAGGGGTTGGAGGACCGGGCCAGGGAGGGAAAGAGAGGCAGAGAGGGGGAGAGAGAGCAGGAGGAAGGGCAATAGGAAGGGGTCTGGAGGTTGAGGTGTGGAGAGAGGTTTGGAAAGTACCATTTTCTTCAAGAGCACAAAGGAACGAGGGAAATCTGGAGATCACAGATCGATGTTTTCCTTGAGGACATCCAGCGATGCTTCGGACCGTGAGCCGAGCCAAAACGGAGGGGGTTACGGTTGAAGGAGGATTCCATTGGCCTCAACTCATTCAATGGTCGAGGTGCAGGACGGCCAGTTATCGGAGAATTGAAGAGGTTAAGTGTTACGGGATGTATAAAAGATCGCGAATGACGAATAAAAACACATATCACCGAGCGTGGGCATGAGTATAGCCAGTGCTATTTTTGTGTTGTCTCGGGGGCTGTGAGGGAGAGAAGGAACGGCAAAGGGTAGGTTCGTGGGAGAAATATAAAGGGAGGGGAGAGGCCGGAGAAAGGCTGAGGCCCTGAGGGAGACAAAGGAGACTCGAGGGCACAGGGATGGCCGTTACTGGGAATTGGAACCAGAAGAATAGGAACTGAAAGCCTATGACCGGTTCCGAAAGAAAAGGGAGGATGCAAAGAGGATGGACAGGGAGGGAGGCAAGGATGGTGTTGTGAGGAGTGGTGCCTAACGTACCGCCGAGGCGAGAGATGTATGGAGACAGGGTATGTAGAAGTGATGGTCTGAGGGAAGAGGAGACCGCCCAAAGAGGGAGGGTGTATTAACAGGAGAAGAGGTGTGGGGGACAGCAAGGAAAGAAAAGAGGATACAGTATTGAGTCAATAAGACATGTCCTTCATCGGTCACTTGTATGTGAAACAACATTATCTTCCATCGTCATCCACTTCCAAGCATTCAACCAAAACAGCCGCGTTCTGCTACGAATCTGCCCCCAGCCTGCTCCTCCTCCAGAGAGCTCCTCGTCCAGAGAGATTTCCTCCCTCCTTCTGGCACCTCCATCTGCCTCTCCCTCCAAATGCTACCCTCCCTACCTCGGACTAGCCTGCCCTCCCTATCAGGTCCTGCTGGCTTGCTCCCTGCCGTGCTCCCTTCCCTACCCTACCTGATGCTCCCTCCCTCCCTCCTGCGTGCTGCTAACCCTCCCTCCCTCCCTTCCTGCTCCCTCCCTCTCCCTCCTCCTTCTCCTCCCCTTCCTTCCCCTCCCTCCTCACCTTCTCTGCAGGCCTCTTCTCCACCTCCTTCCTGCTCTTTTCTGAGTTGCTGGACTTGCTGCTGCTGCTGCAGCTGGATGATGAAGAGCTGGAGGAGGACTTGGAGTCCTGCTTGTTCATCTTAGAAACCGACAGCTTGGACACTTCCACATCCTAACAAAACACACAAGTCCACACTCAGTACTGACGCTACAAAGACAACAAACAGTTCTCTGTACAAGACAACAAAACAAGGTTTAGTAGCACAACGTCAAGGTATTTTTTTGTATGCAAGACTTCCAAGAATGTACAAAAAGTATATTGACAACACGTTGAAGACTGACGTCGGGAGAACAATTTCAACCGAATCAATATTCGCACAATCTAGCAATATATTAACACTTGCCCCACCGCTACTACATAGCCCATCCATTTCGCTTTAGTTTCCTACCTTTTGGAGAGATCGGTAAGACGAGTCGATGGCTCTTCCGGAGAGAGACTCGTCTAGGAGAGCTTTGAGCTTTTCCGCGGAGTCTTTGTTCTTTGAGTGCAGGTAACCCAAACCTTTCAAGAAGATCGGATCTAACTCCAGACTCACCGACGCAGCCATGACCGAGACTGGGAAAGCGGTCACAATAACAGCCGTTTTAATGTCGTGTTATCAGATCAAACGATAAATCTGGCTGGTTATGTAACTTGATACGTATATGTAACAAATACGTGTGTGACTGGTTGGTAGCTAGATAAGGAAGTGATCATATAGTGCTGAGGTATTGACCATCATAGTAGTAAGTTAGCTGACAGACAGTTAGCATCTAGGCAACCGGGACTAGACAAGCTTGCCTTCATAACAGTCCAGTATGAGATCGTCTTATCTCTTAACCTTACCTTTCACTACGTGTTTCTCACAGTCTTATGGTTAATCAGGACATAAGTTTAGTAACAACACAACAAGTGTCGCTTGCATTACTGCCGGGACAGTAGCGGCAAGAAACGCCTTTACTTCCTACTACGGCCGACACGTTCAGCATTCATATACATCCCGCGAAACAACGATAGTTTTTATTTATTCTCTTTGGCTCAACTCAATTGAATTAAGGATAATCTGAAGTCTATACATCGAGATTGTACTGATTTAAGATTAAAGGGATTTATAATAAATACAGTTGCAATAGCGCCCTGTAAATAATGTTTCTTACAACAAATTAAACCGGACGACTTAAAGTGTTACACAAAGTCGGTTTCATTCAAAACAACGTGGGTTTGTTGAAACACAAGGAAAACAGCACTCACACTGTAAGTATTTTACCTCCCGACTTTTATAACGTTTGAGTCAGGAAATGACAGTAATACATGACACTATGAAACATTTTGTTGTTTCAATTATTAGTAAAGTTGTGTAGTTCGTTAAAGCAGAATGAAAACATACGAGAACAAGCAGTGTTAAGATTTGTCCAGGTTAAATGTTGCTACATCGCATCGTTTTTGTATTGATTTGTTTACTTTTTACGGATTGTGATCCACCTAGCCTGCACACATATACATCACTATGCAGTTTTAGGTTTTATAGAGCACTCGTAAATGAACTTTCTTCAGAAGTGAATAGCCTACCAACTGTTGAGAATAACTGTATTTAATAAACATCAACAGACGTCAACGCCGTTTGTCGCAATGATGAAAACGGACTCAAACCCGCAACACGAGCGCCTCTATCTCGACCTTGACCACCCGTCCACCTCCGACCTCCCTCTCCACACCTCCATCACCCTCTTCCTCCTCTCCTACTGCGAGTGCAAGTCCTTCCAAGTGTTCCTCGTTTCCTCCAACCCCCGCGGCTCCCGACGGTGTTGGTTAACGCGGGTGCCAGAGTTCCTGGGAGCATCGGAGGTGTGTGCGGAGGATCTCCCCGGGCTAGTGAGCGGCTGCCGGCTGCCGGCCGTGCTGGATGCGACAGGGAGGTACTGCAGAGCGGGGCTAGCTGTGGTGCTCAGATACATCGTGAGCAGGACGGTGGAGGCCGACTCCTCCAGGGGGGACGTGTCTGCACTGCTGGGCTTCAAGAGCACGTGTCTGAAAGCTTGCGCTGAGGTACAAGGACCTAGCTAATAAGTGTTTGTTTAGATTGAGTTTATGCAAACAGTTGGGAGGGGAAGAGGGGGGATTTGGACCTGCAACCTCTTGATAAACTGTAACTCCCCTCTTCCCCTCGTCCCCTCTCTTCCCTTCCCCTCTTCCCCTCTCCTCTTCTCCTCTCCTCTCCTCGTCCCCTCTTCCCCTCTCTCTCCTCCTCCTCTCTTCCCCTCTCTCTCCTCCTCCTCTCTTCCCCTCTCCTCCTCCCCTCTTCCCCTCTCCTCGTCCCCTCTTCCCCTCTCCTCATCCCCTCTTCCCCTCTCTCTCTCCTCCTCTCTCTCCTCCTCTCTCTCCTCCTCCAGGTGAGCCCGTGGACCAGGTTGTGTGAGCTCAGCATCCCCTCAGCCGTGGAGTCCCGCCTCCTGCAGCCCTCCGACCAATCCCTGCTTGTCCCCGACGCCATCCTCCAATTAGAGAAGAGACTGGGCGAACCTGTCAAGGTCCACAACGATGACAAAATCCGCCGGCAGAAACTACGTCTGAGAAAGAGGAAGGAGGAGGAAGAGGAGGAGCGCTCAGATTCTCAAAAGGTGAGTTGTGGAGTTTTTTAAAGTATCAAACTTAACGTCAGTAGATTCTTGTATTTTTTAGCTTGTCGGTTATTGGCTTCACATGATTGGTCCGTCTTACTTTCTTAAACGATTGTAAAAGCCTTCAGAAATGCCAGATTATTTCATCCTTTTTACATCCAGTCTGTAATCTTTCTCTTTTTCTTTGAAAGTTGAGAATGTTCTGTTTGACCTCCAGACTCCCCAGGAGTGCACAGGGACCACCTCCAGCTCTTCTACCCAGAAGCAGGAACCCTCGGACGGGCTTGAGCTGCAGGCTGCCCTGGCCAAACTCTCGGTGGGTGCAGTTCCACCTCCGGCCACCAGAGAGTGCTCTGAGATCAGGAAGGTGAAGACTGCTGGGCTGCCCTCCTTGGAGCATGTCTTTGCGGAGGGACTCTACTTCACCCTGACTGATGTGGTGTTGCTGCCCTGCATACATCACTTCCTGGTGAGAACACAACTTTGAATCAGCTTTTATTTCATTGATTGATTGATTCATTTCTCAAACTCAGGGGAATATATTTCCCTCTTTTTTTCTTTTTTTTTTAAATCGGCAAGTCTGCCACCCCTTGAATTGAGTTTGACAATGACTCATTTTATTCTTCTTATCTGTTCTCTATCCTGTCTGCTCCTTTCACTGTGTGTGAAGGGGGAAACGCTTTCAAAGGATGAAAAAAATAGTTTTGGAGAAAAATGTCTAAACGTTTCCTAACATTTGCGAATATTTTTACAAAACGTTTACTCTTTCTAAAACTTAGTTTTTAGGCTTTCTCTCCGTGTGTGTGTGTGTGTGGGTGTGGGTGTGGGTGTGTGTGTGGGTGTGTGTGTGGGAGTGTGAAAGGTCAAAAACAATGTATGTTATGGATGACACAGATGGAGTTAGCGGTGTTGATATGACTGGTAATAGGCACATCTCTGTACATCCATGACCCTATGAGGACCCTATCAGGACAGCGACCCGTGTGGACCAGGGTTGGACACCCCTGGTCTACATAGGGTCATGGATGTACAGAGATGTGGTCGCTGGGGTGTCTGCTGTCGCTGTCCTGAAGGTTTTAGATCAGTGGTTCTTAACCTTGTTGGAGGTTCTGAACCCCACCAGTTTCATATGCGCATTCACCGAACCCTTCTTAATTGGAAAACTGAAATATTATTTTTTCAAAGTCATATAATCATATGAGTCAGGTGTGTGTCTTGACCTCCACCGAACCCCTGAGACTGACTCAACGAACCCCTGGGGTTCGATCGAACTCAGGTTAAGAACCACTGTTTTAGATGCTTCCCTGCTCCAGCACACCTGATGTATAATTCTCAGGCTTTAACAGAGCTTGATAACAACTTGTTCAGTAGAATCGGGTGTGCTGGAGCAGGGAAACAGTCAGGACTGTGGCCCCTGAGGACCAGGGTTGCCCACTCCTGCTCTGGGTGATGTTTGAAATTGTTAGCCCTTAAGAGAGTGAATGCTCCATAGTGTTATTTTGTGTGGATCCATTAGCATAATGCTACTTCCTCTTACTAGCATGATACTTAAACAAGTCGGCTGAACGAAATAGCTACTTTTATCTTAAGTCTTAGCTGTCCTACTGATGATGCTTTTAGACATGAGCATCTGTACTTCTACTTGAGTGAAGGATGTTTGTCCTTCTGCCGTCTCTTGTGATCAGCCCTCCCCTGTCTCTCCTCTCCTGGGTCCCTGGACCCCTCATGGCTCTCTCTGAAGACTGTAGCTGATCTAGCCCTCCTCTGTCTCTCCTCTCCTGGGTCCCTGGACCCCTCATGGCTCTCTCTGAGGCCTGTAGCTGATCCAGCCCTCCTCTGTCTCTCCTCTCCCGGGTCCCTGGACCCCTCATGGCTCTCTCTGAGGCCTGTAGATGATCCAGCCCTCCCCTGTCTCTCTTTTCCTGGGTCCCTGGACCACTCATGGCTCTCTCTGAAGACTGTAGCTGATCCAGCCTCCCTGTTCTCTCTCCTGGGTCCCTGGACTCCTCATGGCTCTCTCTGAGGCCTGTAGCTGATCCAGCCCTCCTCTGTCTCTCTTTTCCCGGGTCCCTGGACCACTCATGGCTCTCTCTGAAGACTGTAGCTGATCCAGCCCTCCTCTGTCTCTCCTTTCCTGGGTCCCTGGACTCCTCATGGCTCTCTCTGAGGCCTGTAGCTGATCCAGCCCTCCTCTGTCTCTCTTCTCCTGGGTCCCTGGACCTCATGGCTCTCTCTGAAGACTGTGTGATCCAGCCTCTCTGTCTCTCTTTCTGGTCCCTGACTCCTCATGGTTCAGGCTGTAGCTGAGCCAGCTGGATTGGCCCCCCTACTGTCTCTCTGGGCTCCTAGCCAGGGAGACAGACAGCTAATGTAAACACGCAGTCGGGCACCGTCTCCAGCCTGTGCCGTACTGACTCCTGCTTCCAACCTACGTGCTGGCCAAACACAGGGGGGGGGGGGGGGGGATTTAATTTCCCTGCGTGTTAAACCTTCTCTGTTTACCTTTCTACCTGTGGGATGGCCTAATATAGGCCTGTGCTCAGCTTCTGCACCCCAACCCCTTGAGACAGACAGACAGGCTGTCTTCATTACCGTGGTAACAAAAGAACTCTCAGCGCCACTTCGTCACTCCGTTATTTACACCCATGTCACCCCGGCAACCGCCCCCCTTTCATAACGAGGGCCGTCTCAAATTATGCGTGGCGCCTTGGAGTAACTGCCTGGGCTAGACGGGTGCACTCGCACACGCGCGCACACACACGCACACGCACGCACGCACACACACAAACGTTCACACTTACACACACACTCACACTTACACACACACAAACGTTCACACTTACACACACACACAAACGTAGACGTTCACACTTACGCACACACAGACACTCTTTAAAATGCACAGTCATTTTTCTGCTAGGTAGGTAGGTCCCTGCAGCGATTCTACAATCAAAGTTTCTCCACGGTAGATGGAAAGTATCATTTTTCTAAAAGATGATCGTTCCCCCTCCTCTCCATCTCCCGTATTTTGATTTCGAACCAACCAGCATATCTCCCTGTTTCCAGCGAGTGAATTGGACAGTAATTCCACGCCGGCAGGCCTCACTGTTGGGTGTGCGAGCGAATTATTTTAATAAGGTGTTCGAGTTTGTCTATGGAGTTTGTTCTCACAGTCAGAGTGTTGGTGGCCAGCAGGTTCCAGACTCAATGTGGCGTGTCGCTCCCTCTGCTGAATGGCTGGTTGATTGACTGATTCACTGGATGGTTGACTGACTGGTTGACTAGCTTACTGACTGACTCTCTCGCCCCATCTTTGTCTCCAGAGGCCTGTGGTGCCATTATGGAGATCCTGGACTGCTTCAATACAGATCACTGCTAGGTCACTGAAGTGACTTAATCATTTCTTCCTTCTCTCCCTCTTCCTCTCCCTCTCTGTTGCTCTCTCTCTCCCCCTCCCCCTCCTCTCTCTCTCTCTCTCTCTCCCCCCCCTCCCTCTCCCCTCCTCAGATCTCCCTCCTGACTGAGGGGTCCTCCAGCATGCTATCCCAGCTGCCTCTCCTGCTGCGCTGGTACCTCCGTGTCCAGGAAGTTCCTGGGGTTGTCCGGGCTGCCAAGGCCTGTGGCCTGGTCTTCTGCTCCCCCCAGGCCCCCCTGCCTGCCCCCCCTGCCCCAGCACAGCCTCTCCTGATCAGTGAAGCGCAGCAGGAAAGCCTGGGGACTGGCCAGGTAGCCTTCGTCGGAGGCCCCAGACCCACGATGACTAAACTGAAAGTAATTGATTTTCTTTTGGTGTTTCGCTGTACTACCTTTGATCGTTCCCCTCTTGTTCTCCTTTTCTTTCTCTCTTTCTCTCTCTCTCTCTCTCTCTCTCTCTGTGTCTTTTCATCTCCCTTCCTCTCTCTCTGTCTCTCTCTCTCTCTCCCATTATCGCTCTCTCTCTCTCTCCCTCCCTGTCTCTCTCTCGTTATCTCTCTCTCCCTCCCTGTCTCTCTCTGGGGTTTCAGGAGACAGTTGTTTGAAAGACTCACGAAGGCTCTTTTATAGCTATCACACACGTCCTGTCTCTGCACGCACGCATGCACACACGCACACACACACACACACACACACACACACACACACACACACACACACACACACACACACACACCACACAACACACTCACACACAAACAAAAACACAAACACACAAACACAAAAACAAACACAAACACACACCACACAACACAAATGTCCTCTCTCTGCACGCATGCACTTACACACACACAATGTCCTCTCCCTGCACGCACACACACATCCTCACTTTGCACGCATGAACACACTCACGTCCTCTCTGTACACACACACACACACACACACAAATGTCCTCTCTCTGCACGCATGCACTTACACACACACAATGTCCTCTCCTCCGCACACACACATCCTTCCCTTTGCACGCATTGAAACACAACTCACGTCCTCTCTGACACACACACACACGCACACCCTCCCCCCCACATGCACCCCTCTCCACACACACACACACACCCTTCCCCACACACAACCCCCCTCCAACACCACACACACACACACCCCCAACATGCCACCCCCCTACACACACCACACACCCCTACACACACACACACCCCCCTCTCCCCCCTCAGACACACACACCCACACGCACCGCCCTACAAACACACACGCACCCCCCTACACACACATACGCACCCCCCTACACACACCACACACACCCCACACGCACCCCCCTACACACACACACACCCCTCTCCACACCAACACCATACGGTCTCCAAATCGGACTTGGTATTGTTCCAATCTGAAAACAATAAACACCTTTTCATGTCTGCATCAGATTTGAATGGTTTAGATAGTGCCATGGCCTCCTCAGTACCTTCTTCAGGAATCTTGCTGTTTGTCTTTAAAGAAAAAATATATATATACTTTGTGGGGCAATCTTTTCTTCGAACCAAATGGATTTTATTATCTTCCTGTCAGGCTCTGGAGAGTGCAGAATCACAGCCTTTAAATGTCCTTTTCTCTATAATGGAGAAGAAACTTCAACCAGCTCTGACTGGGACAAGAGACATCTTTCCTGTCTCTCTCTAAACCCTCACGGTCATTTCAGTTCACCAGTAGGGTTAATATCACCTCCCCTCAGAGACCCGGGGCCCTGCCTCCCTCCCTGCCTCCCCCCTCCCCTCCCTGCCTGCCCCTGCACTGCCGCCTCCCTCCCTCCCCCTCCCTCCCCTCCCTCCCTTCCCTCCTCCCCTCCCTCCCTGCCTCCCCCCTGCCTGCCTGCCTGCCCAGCCAGGCCCAGCCTGCCTCCTCCCCTCCCTTTTTCGCCTACCCTCCCTCCCTCCCTCCCTCCCTCCCGTCATCCTCTCAGGTCTCTCCAGGTTCGTTGGACACTTAACACACATTAGCACATTTTGGTCCTTCCTCTGCCCAGAGATAAAACACACGCACGCGCGCACACACACACGCACACACACCGTGCTCTAGACCAAGCAGCCATAACTTTTTACAGTCGGATTTCACTGCCCTGCATGGTTACGACTAGAACAGCCATCTTCACGCTCACACACGTGCGCACACAGACACTCAGTTTTTCTATAACCACCTGTACAATCGTTGTCTTTCATGACACTTGCGATAGACGGCCCCCTAGAGAGAGAGAGCGCTCTGCTGGTCTCTTCTGGTTCTCTTTTGCTGATCTCTCCAGCTCCTCTCTTTGCCTGCCATCCACTCAGGGTAGCAGCTGATGTGCGCTCAGGTCATGTGACTGCCTGGGGCAGGAAGTGGGGGGAGGGGGGCTCGTAAAAGTAACACATAGCTAAGCTGAAATGTGTTTAGACACAGATGCGCTGCTGTGAACACACACGGGAACACAAACACACATTCTTTGGTGCAGAGACACACACACGCACACACACACACACACACACGCAGGCTCCACTGTGGCCCAGCTATGACAGCAGCTGCACTGCAGCCAACCTCTTAATCCTCCTGGCACAATGTCAGTGTGTTTGTGTGTGTGTGTGTGTGTGTGTCTGTCTGTCTGTCTGTCTGTCTGTCTGTCTGTCTATGTGTGTGTGTGTGTGTGTGTGTGTGTCTGTCTGTCTATGTGTGTGTGTGTGTGTGTGTGTGTGTCTGTCTGTCTGTCTATGTGTGTGTGTGTTTGTGTACGTGTGTGTGTGTGTTTGTTTGTGTGCGTGTGTATGTCTGTGTTTGTGTGTGTCTATGTGCGTGTGTATGTCTTTGTTTGTGTGTGTGTGTCTTTGTTTGTGTGTGTGTGTCTGTGTCTTTGTTTGTGTCCGTGTGTGTGTGTCTTTGTTTGTGTGTGTGTGTGTGTCTTTGTTTGTGTCCGTGTGTGTGTGTCCTAGGGCACACAGTGCCAGACAGAGAGAGAGGGCTCCACTCAAAACCGTGTGACACGCTATCCCTCACCGCTGCTAACCAGCCAGCAGTCACACACACACACTCACACACTCACACACACTCACATACTCGCACAGACACACACACTCACACACACTCATACACACACTCATACACACACAGACACTCACACACAGACACACACATCCTATGTCCTGCGGAGAACAGCAGTGATAGCCAGTGGTAACTCACTTTAGTCTTGTCCTAAAGAAGGCCCTGTCACAGGGCTGCATTCTCGTGTGTGTGTGTCTGTGTGTGTGTGTGTTTGTGTGTTTGTGTCTGTGTGTGTGTGTGTCTGTGTGTGTGTGTCTGTGTGTGTGTGTGTGTGTCTGTCTGTGTGTGTGTGGTCCTGCTGTGGTGTGTCCTGTGTGTGTGTCGTGTGTGTGTTGTGTGTCTGTTGTGTGTGTTGGTCTGTGTGGGTGTGTCTGTGTTGTGTGTGTCTGTGGTGTCTGTGTGTGTGTCTTGTGTGTGTGTGTCTGTGTCTGTGTGTGTGTGTGTGTGTCTGTGTGTGTGTGTGTGTGTGTGTGTGTGTGTGTGTCTGTGTGTGTATGAGTGTGTGTCTGTCTGTGTGTGTGTGTCTGTGTGTGTGTCTGTGTGTGTGTGCTTGTGTCTGTGGTGTCTGTGTGTGTGGTCTGTGTGTGTCTATGTGTATACTGTGTGCATCTGTATGTGTGTGTCTGTCTGTCAGTGTGTGTGTGTGTGTGTGTGTGTGTGTGTGTCTGGTGTGTCTGTGTGTGGTGTTGTGTGTCTGTGTGTGTGTGTGTGTGTGTGTGTGTGTGTCTGTGTGTCAGGTGTGTGTGTGTCTGTTCTGTGTGTGTGTCTGTTGTGTGTGTGTGTATGTGTTGTGTGTGTGGTCTGGTGTGGTGTGTGTGTCTGTGTGTGTGTTGTGTGTGTGTCTGTGTGTGTCTGTGTGTGTGTCTGTGTGTCTGGTGTCGTGTGTGTGTGTGTGTGTCTGTGTGTGTCTTTGTCGTGTGTGTGTGTCTGTGGTGGTGTCTCGTGTGTGTGTCTGTGTGTGGTGTGTGTCTGTGTGTGTGTGTGTCTTGTGCTGTGTGTGTGTGGTGTGTGTGTGTGTGTGTTGTGTGTTGTGGTCTGTGTGTGTCGTGTGTGTGTGTGGTTGTGTTTGTGTGTGGTTGTGTCTGTGTGTGTGTGTCTGTGTGTGTCTGTGTGTTCTGTGTGTTGTGTGTGTGTGTGTGTGTGTGTCTGTGTGTGTCTGTGTGTGTTGTGTGTGTGTGTGTGTGGTTGTCTGTTGGTGTGTGTGGTGTGTCTGTGTGTGTGTCTGTGTGTGTGTCTGTTGTGTGTGTTCTGTGATGTGTGTGGTGTGTGTGTTCTTGTGTGTGTGTGTGTGGTGTGTGTGTGTGTCTTTGTTGTGTTGTTGTGTGTGTGTGGTGTGTGTCTTTTGTGTTGGTGTTGTGTCTGTGTGTGTGTGTGTGTGTGTGTGTGCTTTTCTCTGTGTGTGTCTGTGTGTGTGTGGTGGTGTGTGGTGTTTGTGTGTCTGTGTGTGTATGTGTGGTGTTGTGTGTGTGTGTGTCTGTGTGTGTGTTGTGTCTGTTGTGTGTGTGTGTGTGTGTGGTGTGGGTGTGTGGTGTCTGTGTGTGTGTGTGTGTGTGTGTATGAGTGTGTGTCTGTCTGTGTGTGTGTCTGTCTGTGTGTGTGTTGTGTGTCTGTCTGTGTGTGTCTGTGTGGTCTGTCTGTGTGTGTGTGTGTTGTGTTCGTGTGGTGTGTGTGTATGTGTGTGTGTGTGTGTGTGTGTGTGTGTGGTGTGTGTCCTGTGTGTGTGTGTGTGTGTGTTTCTGTGTGTGTGTGTCTGTGTGTGTTCGTGTCTGTGTGTGTTGTGTTGTGGTGTGTGTGTCTTTGTGTGTGTGTGGTTTTTGTGTGTGGTGTGTTTTTGTGTTGTGTGTGTGTGTGTGTGTGTGTGTCTTTGTGTGTGGTGTGTGTGTTGTGTGTGGTGTGTGTGTCTGTTGTGTCTGTGTGTGAAGTGTGTGTGTGGTGTGTGCTGGTGTGTGTGTGTGGTGTGTCTGTGGTGTGTGTGTGTGTGGTGTGTGTGTTGTTGTGTGGTGTGTGTTGTGTGTGTGCTGTGTGTGTGTGTGTGTGTCTGTGTGTGTGTGTGTGTGTGTATGTCGTCTGGTGTGTGTGTGTCTGTGTCTGTGTGGTGTGGTTGTGTCTGTGTGTGTGTGTCTGTGTGTCGTGTGTGTGTTCCTGTCTGTGTGTGTGTGTGTGGCGTGTGTGTGTGTGTGTTGTTGTGTGTGTGGTGTGTGTGTGTGTCTGTGTGTGTGGTGTGTGGTGTGGTGTCTGTTGTGTGTGTGTGTGTGTGTCTGTCTGTGTGTGGTGTGTGTGTCTGTGTGGTCTGTGTGTGTGTGTGTGTCTGTGTGTGTGTCTGTGTGTGTCTGTGTGTCTGTGTGTGTCTGTGTGTGTGTGTGTGTGTGTGTGTGTGTGTGTGTGTGTGTGTGTGTCTGTGTGTGTGTGTGTCTGTGGCTGCCTTGATTCTGACAGCTTCCTGCATACGTTAGCCGAGAGAGACCACAACGCTGTCTCCTGCTGGTTTCTCCAGGGGAACATCTTTGTTGTGTGTGTGTGTGTGTGTGTGTGTGTGTGTGTGTGTGTGTGTGCTGTCATACCAGTTGCATACCTACAGTGTATGAGGAGGAACAGGGGGGGTTGGAGTGGTGTGTGTGTGTTGTGTGTGGCGGGGGGGGGGGTGGGTGTCTGTCTGTGTTTAGGTATGTTGTTATGGTATCATACCAAATGTCTATACATTGTGTGTGGGCATGTTGAAGTATTCTTGTTGTTTGAGGGTGTAGAGGGAATGTGGTTAGAATGACCTGATAGGGTGGGGAGGGGTTTTTTGTGCATGTATTTTTAATAAGTATTTCATGTGATTTTAGGTACTAGGGTTGGGGTTAGGTGCTAGGTTAGGGTTAGGGTTAGGTGCTAGGGTTAGGTGCTAGGTTAGGATTAGGGTTAGGGCTAGAAAGTGAGAGAAAAAGAGGGTATTAGGTTAAGGTTAGGGTTAGGGTTAGGGTTAGGGTTAGGGTTAGGTGCTAGGGTTGGGGTTAGGTGCTAGGTTAGGGTTAGGGTTAGGGTTAGGTGCTAGGGTTGGGTTAGGGTTAGGTGCTAGGGTTGGGGTTAGGTGCTAGGGTTGGGGTTTCTTTTTAGGGTTAGGGTTTAGGGTTAGGTGCAGGTTAGGTGCTAGGGTTAGGGTTAGGTGCTAGGGTTGGGGTTAGGTGCTAGGGTTGGGGTTAGGTGCTAGGTTAGGGTTAGGGTTAGGTGCTAGGGTTGGGGTTAGAGTGTTAGTTAGGGTTAGGGTTAGGTGGCTAGGGTTGGGGTTAGGGCCTAGGTTTAGGGTTTAGGGTTTAGGTGTAGGGTTAGGTGCTAGGTTAGGGTTAGGTGCTAGGGTTGGGGTTAGGTGCTAGGTTAGGGTTAGGGTTAGGTTCAATAGGGTTAGGGTAGGTGCTAGGGTTAGGGTTAGGTGCTAAGGTTAGGGTTAGGTGCTAGGGTTAGGTTCTAGGTTAGGGTTAGGATTAGGGTTAAATATAAAGAGAAGGGATTAGGTTAAGGTTAGGGTTAGGGTTAGGTGCTAGGGTTGGGGTTAGGTGCTAGGTTAGGGTTAGGGTTAGGGTTAGGTGCTAGGGTTAGGTGCTAGGTTAGGGTTAGGTGCTAGGTTAGGGTTAGGGTTAGGTGCTAGGGTTGGGGTTAGGTGCTAGGTTAGGGTTAGGGTTAGGTGCTAGGGTTGGGGTTAGTGTTAGGCTTAGGGTTAGGGTTAGGATGCTAGGGTTTGGGGTTAGTGCTAGGTTTAGGGTTAGGGTTAGGTAGTAGCGTAGGTGGGTTGGGGATTGGGTTGGGGTTGGGGTTGGGGGTTAGGGTTAGGGGTTTGGGTTAGGGTTGGGGTTAGGTGCTAGGTTAGGGTTAGGGTTAGGGTTAGGGTTAGGTGTTAGGGTTAGGGTTAGGTGCTAGGGTTAGGGTTAGGTGCTAAGGTTAGGGTTAGGTGCTAGGGTTAGGGTTAGTCCACACAAGCACAGCCACACTCTCTTATATTTGTCTTGGCATCTTGTCCAGCGTTCATATACACAGTAGTGTGTATACCTGTCCAGAGTTTACAGTTTGTGTCTCTTGGTATGGTTCCTAGTGTTAATATTTGTGTGTGTGTGTATCTGTGTTGGGTTGTGTGTGTGGTGTGCGTGGTGTGGGTGTGTCGAGGCAGGGCAATTGAGCCTATCTTCTCTGCTCATCCCTGTCCATCCTGGTCTGTCTCCTGGGACAAACTTCCTGCCTCCGTTAACCCCACTGAAGGTAAGGCTCTCTATATCTCCTCCTCCCTGTCCCCATCCTCCCCCTCTCTTCCTCCTCCCTCTCTCCTCCTTCTCCATTCTTCCCTCCCTTCCTCATCCCCCTACCTTCTCGTCCTCCTCCCCTACCCTCTCCTCCTTCTCGCCTCTCATCTTCCCCCTCTCTTCCTCCCCCTCTCCTCCTTCTCCCCTCTCATCTTCCCCCTCTCATCTTCCCCCTCTCTTCTCCTCTATGTTTCTCTCTTTTTTCCTCTCACCTTCACAGCCACACTCCTGAAAGGCATCTTACTTTCTCCATCCATCCATCTCACCACCTACCTTCTTTCATCCCACCTTTCGTGTGTGTGTGTGTGTGTGTTGTGTGTGTGTGTGTGTGGGAGGGAGGGGGGAGGGAGAGGGACCAGCCATGCCTTTCCGGTCTCTAATGTGTTTCCAGGAAGGTACTTCTAATGAATTTGAAACTGTCTTCAGTGATGTGCTCTCTGTGATGGGGGAGGGGGACAGGAAAACACACGCTCCAGAGAGCTACGGTGACCGTGGCAGCTATTGGTTGCCGTGGTAGCCGTATCTGGCAGGTGGCTGTTGCCGTGTTGATTACAGTCGCTGGTGACGCAGGGACACGAGTTTCTGTGTCGCTGTTTGTCTTGCCCTCTTTTCTCTTCCTGTCCCTTTTTCTCTGTCTTAAACTTTGTTTCTCACTCTCTCTCACTCTGTCTCTGTCTTAACCTCTCTGTCTTAACCTCTCTGTCTTAACCTCTGTCTCTCTCTGTCTCTCTCTCACTCTGTCTCTGTCTGTCTTAACCTCTGTGTCTCTCTGTCTCTTTGTCTCACTCTCTCTCTCTGTTTCACTCTCTCTCTCTGTCTTAACCTCTCTCTCTCACTCGGTCTCTCACTCGGTCTCTCACTCGGTCTCTCACTCGGTGTCTCTCTCTGTCTTAACCTCTCTGTCTTAACCTCTGTCTCTCTCTGTCTCTCTCTCTTGCTGTCTGTCTTTCTCTCTGTTTGTGTGTCTTTACATCTCTTTCTCTATTTCTCTTTGTCTTTCTGCTCTTGTCACTACCGCAGCAAATTAGCAATGAGAATAATCCGTTTTTTTCTTGTGTGTGAGAGCTTGATGTTGATGTAACACTTTGGTGTGTGTGTGTGTGTGAGAGAGTGTGTGTGTGTGTGTGTTTGTGAGAGAGTGTGTGTGTGTGTGAGAGAGTGTGTGTGTGTGTGTGTGTGTGTGTGTGTGTGGTGAGAGAGCGTGTGTTTGTGGAGAGGTGTGTGCGTGTGTTTCAGCATGTGTGTGTTTCTGTTGAAGAGAGTGTGAGAGAGTGTGTGTGTGTGTGTTTGTGAGAGTGTGTGTGTGTGTGAGAGTGTGTGTGTGTGTGTGTGTGTGTGTGAGAGAGAGTGTGTTTGTGAGAGCGTGTGTGCGTGTGTTTCAGCATGTGTGTGTGTTTGTGAGAGAGTGTGTGTGTGTGTGTGTGTTTGTGAGAGTGTGTGTGTGTGTGAGAGAGTGTGTGTCAGCATGTGTGTCCGTGGTTAGTTACCTTCTGTTTATTTTTTATGTAACAGGACTTGAAGTCATTCCACTCCTTCTTCCCTCCTCCCTCTCTCCTCTCTCTCTTTTTTTCTCTTTCTCTCTTTCCCATCTCTCTCCTTTCTCCTTTTCTCCTCCTCCCTTCTCCCTCCCTCCTTCCTCCTCCTACTCCTTTCTCCCTCTCCTCCTCCCTCCTCCCTCGCTCGCTCCGTCCTTCAACCGAGAACATCCCAGAAAGGATTTTCTTTTTATGAGAAAAATATCCCGAAAGTCTCCCGACTCAGATCCTGAATCCGAGTGTTTTATTGTTCCTAAACCTGAGACAGAATCGCATCTGACTCCCGAGTTCAATACGCTATCGAGTTTAAATCCTGTTCTGTTTCAGAGTGCGTCAATACTGAGTGTAGAGTTTGAAGTTTGTTCTCTCCATCAAGCTGAAGGTGTGGGCGTCAGAGCAGACCCCACTAACGTCCTCCAGCCTAACTCATCCCATTAATCCAACAGTCGCTTCCCACGTGATTTTGTTTTCACGACAACTCTTAGCTCCCGAGTCCTCGAGTCTGGAGCCAGGAAGGTTCTTGGACAGTTCAGTTCCGCTCTGGCAGACTTGCTTTCCTTGTAGTGAGTTCTCTAACCTCAGACGTCCTTAATACTGCATGTCGGTACGTACAGGAAGGTTCTGTCGAGCTCGGTGCGGTTGTGAGTGGGGGCGTGTGGGCGCACGGACTGAGGCCAGGTACGTCTGTGGGCGACGAGAGGAAGACGCAGGAACGAGGAGGAGAGAGGGAGAGAGAGAGAGAGGGGAAGGAGAGAGAGAGAGGGGAAGGAGAGAGGGAGAGAGAGGAGGAGAGAGGGAGAGAGGAGAGACAGAGAAAAGAGAGAAAAGGAGAGAGAGAGAAGAGGGGTAAGGAGAGAGAGAGAGAGGGAGGAGGGAGGGAGGAGAAGGGAGAGAGAAGGGTAACTGGTTTGGAGCGAAGTGGGTCTGGTAGCTTCTGACTATGGAGTCTGAGGAGGGAGCGGGACGAGGAGGAGGAGGAGGAGGAGGAGAAAGGCAGGAAGAGAGAGGGAGGGGGAGGGAGGGAGACAGACAGAGGGGGGAAAGAGAGAGACAGGAAGAGAGAGAAGGGCAATAGATAGAAAGTGAGTGTATTTTTTCAGTTTGGTGCTGGAGTACTTATGCAGAGTGGGAACTTAGTGCTGCAAACATGCAGATTGCAAGAGAAACTCCAGCCTGATATTCAGAAAAGGTTATTCATTTCAACAAGATCAATCTGCTCCTCTACTGCAAAGTTGCCTTTGAACGTCACACCATCATTACGCGACAGATGCAGTATGTAAATGCATTATAAAATCTGCCAGCATGGTGGAGTATGTGTGAGTGGGTGTGTGTATGGTGAAGGGTTGGAATGTGTGTGTGTGTGTGTGTGTGTGTGTGTGCGTGTGCGTGTGTGTGTGCCTGAAGCATAGTGACGAGCCAATTTGTCTGCTGCGAGTGGGCCGTGCATGCCCACACTCACGCTTCACAACACGTGTCAAAACACACACACATTCCCACACACACACAACAATGATCTCTCTTTCACACACACATGCACGCACGCACACACACTCACACACTACTTGTCTCTTACACACACACACACACACACACATCTCGCTCTCTCTCTCACATATACAAACACACACACACAAACAAACACACATACACTACTCATCTCTCTTTCTCTCTCTCTCTCTAACTCTCTCTCTCACACACACACACAAACACACACACATGCACTACTCATCTCTCTCTCTCTCACTCACACACTCATCTCTCTCTCTCACACACACACACTCATCTCTCTCTCACACACACACATCTCTCTCTCACACACACACACAAACAAACACACATGCACTACTCATCTCTCTCACACACACACACACACATCTCTCTTTCTCCTACGTATGCCTACACCAGCTCTCCCACCCCTCCATGCCGCCACTCGTCACAGCGAGGTGTGAAGGATCAACTCATGCAGACTGAACCCCAGTGAGAGGAGCCGGGAGCCTGTCAAGGCAGGTCTGTTTGTTTCTTCTCCTGGGGCGGCGCTGGCAGGGGAAGGGAGGGGAGGGGGGATTGCAGCGTTGCGGGTAAAGTCATTGCACAGGTAACCAGCCATGTAGTGTGAGTGGAGCCAAATGTGGAACCACTCCTTCCTCTGTTTCCCCCTCCTTCCTGTCTCCCTCCCTCCTGTCTCCCCCTCCGTCTGTCTCCCCCTCCTTCCTGTCTCCCTCTCTCTGTCTTCCCCTCTCTCCTCTGTTTCCTCCCTTTTTCTCTCCCCCTCCATCTGTCTTCCCCTCCATCTGTCTCCCCCTCCCTCCTGTCTCCCCCTCCCTCCTGTCTCCCCCTCCCTCCTGTCTTACTCCCTTCCGTCTCCTCCCTCCTGTCTCCCCCTCCTGTCTCAACAGCTTAATCTAACAAGAAGTGATGAGAGGGGGAAGCAAAAGTATGGAGGGAGAGACAGAGGAAGAGGGTGAGAGGGGGAGAGGGGGGAGACTATGGGAGAGTGAGGAGAAGAGTGAAGGTTCTGTCACAGCTGTGACAAGCTACTAGTCGTCACCTGCTCCAGGGATGTTTTGCTATACACAGACGGTGTGTGAATTCCATGACCTCGAATACCCTGACAAGGATTCCTCCTGTCATCAACACACATACAACACACACAATACACATGTGTAACACACACACACACACACACATACACACACAATACACATGTGTAACACACACACACACATGTGTAACACACACACAAACCACGTCTCCTATAAAACTCTCGAGAAAATCTAAATGTTGTTGTTGTAGTGTGTGTGTGTGTCTGTGCCTGTGTGTGTCTGTGCCTGTGTGTGTCTGTGCCTGTGTGTGCGTGTGCCTGTGTGTGCGTGTGCCTGTGTGTGCGTGTGCCTGTGTGTGCGTGTGCCTGTGTGTGCGTGTGCCTGTGTGTGCGTGTGTCTGTGTGTGTGTGTGTGCGTGTTGCTAGAACAACTCAGCAGGTTTTCCTGACATGCCTTCATGGTCCAACAACAGCAGCCAGGAGAGAAGTTAGCCAGACCGCTAACAGCCTAGTCTCAGCCCACACGTCCCTCTGGGCGTTCACTCACTCTGCTACAGTTAGCCTGCATGGCAGCATATGACTACATTCCCAGATGGGATGCTATGCTAGCCTGCCTGCTATTTTTTTAACATCTGAGATGCTATGCTAACCTTGCAACTGCTTTATATCTGAGATGCAATGCTAACCTAGATATTACTTTATAACTGGGATTAAATGCTAACTTACATATTACTTTACAACTGGGATGCTAAGCTAACCTAGAGACTGTTCTACCCTGGGGTGTTAATGCTAACTTTACATTTGTGCCATGCCACCACGCATTCATTCAAATTAAGGGATTAGTTTACAGAGAAGGGCCTGGTGCCTTCACTCTCTGTGTATGTGTGTGTGTGTGTGACTGTGTGCGTGTGTGAGTGCGTGTGACTGTGTGTGAGTGTGTGTGTGTGTGTGTGTGTGTAGTTGTACGTGTGTGTGCGTGTGGCTGTGTGTGTGTGTGTGTGTGAGTGTGTGTGTGTGAGTGTGTGTGTGTGTGGCTGTGTACTTGTGTGTGTGTGTGTGTGGCTGTGTACGTGTGTGTGGCTGTGTGGCTGTGTACGTGTGTGTGGCTGTGTACTTGTGTGTGAGTGTGTGTGTGGCTGTGTACGTGTGTGTGGCTGTGTACGTGTGTGTGGCTGTGTACTTGTGTGTGTGTGTGTGGCTGTGTACGTGTGTGTGTGCGTGTGGCTGTGTGTGTGGCTGTGTGGCTGTGTGTGTGTGACCCTTATCTGCTCACGCCCACCTCCTCAGCACCAATTAACTGGCCTCATCAGTCGCTCTTTAAAGGGGAGATTTATCGAAGACAGCGAGCCAATCATCAATGGGCATCCAGGTTAGTTACTCTTAACGAATCGGTGTAATTGGCACTTTATTTGTTCGGCGGTAGCTCAAACACTCGCGGGGTCTCTCCTGGGCACCGACTGAAAGTCAGCGGTTATGGAAAATATTTGTCATTGCAGAGTCAAAGGGAGAGGGGGGGGAGGGAAAGAGAGAGAGAGGGGGAGAGGGAGAGGGAAGAGAGAGGACAGTGGGAAAGGAACTGAGAGATGAAGGGGGAGGAAGGGAGAGAGAGGGGGTGTAAAAAATTGGAATGCAGGGCGACATTCAGAGGGCTTGGATGAGATCCCACTCAAATGTCATAACATGAATATTCATAACCGCCTTTATAGCTTTCCCCCCCCCCCTCCAATTCAGTTTTGCTCTGTAATCACTCAGGATGAAAGACGGAAAAAAGTGGGGGGTTTGGAAGTCGGGAGGGGGGGTTAGAGTTAGAAGAAAGAAAAATGTCCAGGAGAAATAAAGTGTGAGGTGAGAGAATGTGAGAAGCGACAGAGAGAAAAGCAGAAGGAAGTCATGGAGAGGACAGGAAATGAGGGGGGAGGACGAGAAACGAGGGCGGGAGGACGAGAAACGCACGGAGGGGGGAAGGACCGAGCGACGACGAAACACGAGGAGGAGGACGAGAAGGACGAGGAGGAGGAAGGCGGAGAAAAACGGGAAGGGGGGAGGACGAGAAACGAGGGGGGGAGGACGAGAAACGAGGGGGGGAGGACGAGAAGAAGACTGTCTGACCGTCTCTACCACCCCTCCCTGAGTGATAAATTCTTCCACCAGGGCTACATCATTAATTAGTGCTTTGTACGCTCAAGTCAGTATGTGGAGAATAAGACTCAACTTTCTACAGACAGGCTCTCCTGTGACTAGTTTAGATGACAGCTTTTACCCCCTGGTGACAAGGCTGTTTCTACTGATGATTAAACTATCCTTGCACCTTCGTAGAACACAGTCATATCAGAAGTCACGTTTGACTTCTCAAAGGATCGTCCCAACATCACATCCTGTCGTCATCATCACATTCTGTTGTCACCACATCCTGTCGTCATCACATCCTGTTGCGCTGAAGATGTGGTTTGTGAAACTTATCGTTAATGCTCGATTCGGGTACTTTTTTTTTTTTTAAGAACAGTTCCTATGCCGTGAAAACGTTTTGTAAACAGTTGAAATGTTGCATTTCCATCAGATGGCATCATTTTATTGTGGATAGATACAGTGTGCCGTCTTGCAATGTGTTCAGGAGTCATGCAATGTGTTCAGGAGTCTTGCAATGTGTTCAGGAGTCTTGCAATGTGTTCAGGAGTCTTGCAATGTGTTCAGGAGTCTTGCAATGTGTTCAGGGGTCTTGCAATGTGTTCAGGGGTCTTGCCTGTTTCTTTCCCCAGGTATCCATCTCCAAAACAGCATCATGTGGTCTTAAGAGAAGTCATTTTCCAGGGCGATTACCGCATCTCCAATAGAGATGTGCTCCACTCAGTCAGGATATTTTTGTATAATTTTTTTTTCCTGCTCAAACTCCAGTGTTTAGCAATTTCAAATACCAGAGGGGGAGATTTGACAGTACTTTCCCCCTCAGCGTGTTCAGTCTCTCCCTCACCCCTGCCAGCGCCAGTTTGCTGCTGGGCACTCATGTTACCCATCCCTAGCGCTCACACTTCTTCATTGGTTGATTAAACGTGATCATTTCGGTGCTGTTTTCACATCGTTTCACAACGTTTTCACATACCTCATGTTTCTCTCTCACACACTGTTGGTCTCCCCCCCCTCCTCCTCCACCCACCTTCTTTCTCTCTTTCTCACTCTTGCCTTTTTCAAATTTAGTCTCGCCCTTGGTTGCTGCGCTAAATATAATCACCTCTTTCGAAATCTAGCCATGTGATACACTCGTTTGAGATGGGGGGTGGTGGGTGGGTGGGGGTGGGGGTGGAGTAGTTTAGCACCGTACAGCCACTGTTATCCTGGGGATGGATGAGGGCCGCTGAACTCATTCTGGTAATCTTCCTGGTAATCATCCCCCTGGTGTTGTTACTGGTCATCTCTCTCTTGCTCTCTCTCTCGCTCTCTCTCTTGCTCTCTCTCTTGCTCTCTCTCTTGCTCTCATTCTCTCTTGCTCTCTCTCTCGCTCTCTCCACCTCTCTCTTTCTCTCTCTCTCGCTCTCTCCACCTCTCTCTCGCTCTCTCCACCTCTCTCTTGCTCTCTCTTGCTCTCTCCACCTCTCTCTTGCTCTCTCCACCTCTCTCTCATTCTCTCTTGCTCTCTCTCTCTCGCTCTCATTCTGTCTTGCTCTCACTCTCTCCACCCCTCTCTCCCTCTCTCTCTCTCTAGCTCCACCTCTCTTTCATTCTCTCTCGCTCTCTCTTCACCTCTCTCTGTTGTCAGCAACCTGTCGCTCTCTCTCCTCTCTCATTCTCCTCTGTAAATCTTTTGGCTGAATAAATGTTCCACGTTTAACATGAATAGACATGCATGAGTTCTGGTCAGCCTCTTAATTACAGCTTCTCACATCTACTCAGTGTCCGTGTATCGATAACATTCGGAGTCTCATTGTGCTGCTTGTACGACAAAAGAGTCGGATCGATAAAGTTTCTATTCAAAACAGTGAATCTCCTCAGGTTTCCTCCTGTTGCTCTGAATAGCGTGCGCTTTGTGAAAGTGTGTCATGGCCTTAGAAACATTTGATCCGACTCACCGACGACATTTGAAGTCTGAAAACACCAGCTAAACAGAAGGACGTGTTTGTGTTTGCTGCTTCCTGAAGCGTTCAACGTCTGGTTTCCAACAGGAAGAAGGTGTTGCAGTGTTTGCAGTTCGTCTTATTCTTGGGTGGGTGGAGAGGGAGTGGGTGTGGTGGGGTTATGAATCATCAACCATCCTCGGGGTATTTGGAGTGTATGACACAGAAAACAGTAACACTAATCAGCTTTGAGCTGTTCACAGTCGATGGACTGCTTTCTATCCAGCGCGTTGTGTGTGGGGCTGTGTGTGTGGGCTGTGTGTGTGTGGGGCTGTGTGTGAGTGGGGCTATATTTGTGTGTGGGGCTGTGTGTAAGTGTGGCTGTGTGTGTGTGTGGCTGTGTGTGAGTGTGGCTGTGTTTGAGTGGGGCTGTGTGTGTGTGGCTGTGGCTGTGTGTGTGAGTGGCTGTGTGTGTAAGTGTGGCTGTGTGTGAGTGTGGCTGTGTGTGTGTGTATGGCTGTGTGTGTGTGTGTGGCTGTGTGTGTGTGTGTGTGTGTG
>BROE01000012.1:16156765-16185522 GCA_036571765.1 Plecoglossus altivelis | reverse complement strand
GAGAGAGAGAGAGAGAGAGAGAGAGAGAGAGAGAGAGAGATGAATCAACATGCAGATAGCTGACTTGTTTTTCATCATCCCTCGGCAGGAAATGACACGTGTTTCTCTGTTCCTCTCCAGCTAGATGCAGTTTCAGCCAGATACGTCTGTTGATTCCGTGGTTTCTTAGCGGTTCACTCACGGTAGTGATTTGAATGTTCTGACTTTCGATCGTGTTGTCATAATTAAGCGGTGTTCTATATTGATTCTTATTCAAATCAGCAGGTAGTTTTATACAGACAACTGAACTGAACTTGCTTGAGTTTGAATCGAGTTTGAATCGCTTTTAGTTCGAATCATTTGGTTTGAACGTCTGCCGTCGTTTCTCTGGAATTCGTCCCCTTTGTGTGACCTCAACTCGATGAAGCGGGACGATAATTCATAGGCTAAAGGCATGATGGGAACTGTAGTTGTCTTAGCTTGCATTCCAGATAAGATTCAGATACGCGTTTGATTTACTTGCCTTGGTTTGCACTCTGAGGGAATGTTCATGCATGTCGTCGCTCTCTGACGTCTGAATCAAGTCAATCTCAAGTCTTTCACAAATGTGTTTGACCCCAAGGTCGGTTTCCCCTTTTTCTCTCTGGAGTGGTTTCTCCTGCTGTCTCTCTCTCTGTCTCTCTCTCTCTCTCTCTCTCTCTCTGTCTCCTCTCTCTCACTCTCTAGCTATCTCTCTCCTTCTATACCTCTCTCTCTCTCTCTCTCTCTCTCTCTCTGTCTCTCTCTGTCTCTCTCTTCTCTCTCTCTGTCTCTCTCTCTCTCTCTTCTCTCTCTCTCTCTCTAGCTATCTCTCTCCTTCTATACCTCTCTCTCTCTCTAGCTATCTCTCTCATTTTATACCTTTCTACCTCTCTCTCTCTCTCTCCCACCCATCTCTCTCACACTCTCCCTATCTCTTCCTCTCTCCATCTCTCACACTCTCTCTTTCTCTCTCACACACTCTCTCCTTTTCTCCACATCTATCGCACACGATGCATATCTCTCACTCTCTCTCGCTCGCTCGCTCTCTCGCTCTCTCGCTCTCTCTCTCTCTCTCTCTCTCTCTCTCACCATCTCCCATGACGGACACCACAGTCTGAGCAAACAGCAGTGTAGCCTGAAAGAGGCAGTGTGTGTGTGTGTGATTGGTTGTGTGTGTGATTGGTTGTGTGTGTGTGTGACAGAGGGTGACAGAGTGTGTGTGTGTGTGTGTTTTTTTAGAGCAAGATAGAGAGTGCTGGTGTGTGTTTGTGAGATTGAGAGTGATTGTGTGTACGCAGGTGTGTACGCCCTTGGCCAGGATGTGTGTGTGTGTGTGTGTGTGTGTGCGCGCGCGTGTGTGTAGTAATGGTGACCTGATGCTGTCGATAAGACTTCAGAGGAAACCAAAAGCATTAGAGATCACACACATGAGCACACTTTCACACACTCACACACACACACACGAGCAGTCTCACACTCACACGAGCAGTCTCACACTCGCACACACACAAGCACACTTTCACGCACTCGCGCACACACACACACGAGCAGTCTGTCTCTCACACACACAGCTACAGTCCTGGCTCTCATTACCTCCACCCAAACTCTCAACAGCTGAATACACCAGCTGGAAAGAGCAGATTAAAGCACATCTACAGTCACTTTAAAAAATAGTTATATTAAACATTGTTACACTAAATATTGTTACTTTCAATATTGCAAAAACAGGAACATTAAAACATCTGTGTTTGTGTTGAGACTAACGAGGTCAATTGCAGGTCTGGCTGTTTGGCTCAAAAAGCACAAATCACAATTTGAGCCATTTTGTGTGGATGCTTCCACAAGGCTTTGAGAGCTGTGGTTCTTTGGACCCGGTCTGGACTCATTCTGCCAGGAGGGGATGATTACCTGCTCCAATACCTCCTGCACCTCCTCCTGCACCTCCTCCTGCAGCACCTCCTCCTGCACATCCTCCAGCACCTGCTGCACCTCCTCCTGCACCTCCTCCAGCACCTCCTGCTGCACCTCCTGCTGCAGCACCTGCTGCACCTCCTCCTGCAGTACCTCCTCCTGTAGCACCTGTTCCAGCACCTACTGCACCTCATCCTGTACTTCCTCCTGCAGCACCTCCTCCTGCAGCACCTCCTCCTGCAGTACCTCCTGCTCCAGCACCTACTGCACATCCTCCTGCACTTAGTCCTGCAGCACCTCCTCCTGCTGCACCTCCTCCTGCAGTACCTCCTCCTGCAGTACCTCCTCCTGCAGTACATCCTCCTGCAGCACCTCCTCCTGCAGTACCTGCTGCACCTCCTCCTGCAGCACCCTGTTTCACCCTGTTCCTCCTTGTTCCACACTGTTCCTCCCTGTTCCATCATGTTCCATCCTTTCAACTTCTACCCTGTTTGACCATCCCTTGATTGGAACTCTGCAGTGTTCTGTACTGTGGAACCAGTCTCTTAGGCGTGTTCCAATGAACCGGTCTGTCAGGTGTGTTCCAGGCGCACTGCATGTTCTTCAGGTCCACAGCAGGGCAGGAGAACCCAGCTATAGTTAGACCCTTGTTCCCCCGTTACTAGAACACAGAACAACAGCAAGTCTGCCTGTGGAATCTAATCAGAGCGATCGCAGAGAATCTGGCAGCGAGGAGAAAAAGGGAAAAAAACAAGTCATGTTGATTTCCAACATCTCTCTGCTTCAGTCCTCCAGATTGGATCTGAAGATTGACATTCAAATCCCGTTGGAAGAAATTTTGGATATTTGTCACCATTTTTGAGAGGGGGAGAGAGAGAGGGAAAGAAACAGAGATGGAGACAGAGAGGTAGAGGGGGAGAGAGACAGATGGAGACACAGAGAGACAGACAGAGAGAGGGACAGGGAGAGGGGGAGAGAGACAGACAGGGAGAAAAGGAGAGAGAGAGGGAGGGAGAGAGAGAGGGAGAGAGACAGAGGGGCAGGGAGACAGACAGAGAGTCAGAGAGAGAGACAGAGAGAGGGAGATACAGAGATACAAAGCGCGAGAGAGAGAGAGACAGAAGAGAGAGGGAGACAGAAAAAAGAAAGTGTGTGTGTGAGAGAGAGACAGAGGGGGAGGGAGACAGACAGAGAGAGAGACAGACACAAAGAGAGAGGGGGAGAGACAGGAGAGAGAGTGTGTGTGTTTTTTTTTGTGTGTTTTTGTGTGTGAGAGAGAGAGGAAGAGCGAGTGGGTAGAGAGTGGGAGAGAGAGGACGGGAGAGACAGAAGCTGCGAGATGGCACTGCGGGCGACTAGCACGGAGGACGAAAGGGAGAAAAATCGTGTAGTGAGAGGCAGTGGGTGAGAGAGAGGGCGGAGGAGATAGGGATAGATCGCAGAAGGGGGTGCAGAGGGGAGGCAGCAGTGATGGAGAGACAGAGAGAGGGGGAGAGGACAGTACAGAGAGAGAGACAGGGGGAGGGGAGGACAAGACAGAGAGAGAGACACGAGAGAACGGGGTGAAGGGAGACTGACAGGATGAGGAGATTGAGGACAGGAGGGTAGGATGCAGAAGAGCAGAAGAGAGGAAAAGGCGCAAGAGACAGACAGAGAGACAGAGACAGAGGGGCAGAGGGAAAGACCGAGAGAGCACAGAGAGAGGGGGCGAGACCAAGAGAGCATGAAGGAGAGACAGAGAGAGGAGCGATGAGAGAGGGAAAGGTAGAGAGACAGGGGGAGGTGACCAGACAGAGATAAGCCCAGGACTGACAGGGGGGGAGGAGAGGACAGAGCAGAGAGAGGGTGAGAAGGGAAGACACGCGACGAGGACGGCGGCTGCAGAGACCATGGTGCGAAGAGAAAAAAGACGGAGTGAGCGACCATTCCCAGCGTCCGGATCCCACAGGAAACAAGAACAGGTCACGACTGTGATGGAGGAATGAGTGTAGACAGGGCTATTAATTCGAAGTGTGGTGACTTAAAAGCGTGCCATCACGTGTAAACTAGGATTATGCCCGGAGATCACACAAGAAGAGAGAGAGACAGAGAGAGGGGGAGAGACAGAGAGAAAAAGAGGGATCCAAGGAAAAGAAAGGTGATTGAGAGGATTTGTGGCTTTAATCGATGTGTTATTAAAAGGATTAATGGGGTAAAGATTGCTGTGGTTTCTCCTGCAGGCTTAAGGATGTGTGTAGGCGCGTGTGTGTGCGTGTGCGTGTGTGTGCGTGCGTGCGCGTAGGCGAGTATGTGTAGGCCTGTGTGTGTGCGTAGGCATGCGCGTGCGTGCGTTTGTGTGCTTGTGTTTAGGCGCGCGTGTGTGTAGGCGTGCGTGTGTAGAAATGCTTGTGTGCAGGCGTGTCAGTGTGTAGGAGTGTGAGTGTGAGTGTGTGTGTGTGGGCGGGCAGTGCCAACCTCAGCGGCTAGAAGCGTGGCTAACCTAGAGAACAGAGCAACTCAAACAGGAAGTTCCTCATCTGTAGCTCATGGTCCAGTAGCAGATCTGAGATCAGCTGTTGTCACCACACAGATAGAAAAACTTAAACTGGAAGTTCCTCATCTTGAGCTCATGGTCTAGAAGCAGATCTGAGATCAGCTGTTGTCACCACACAGATAGAAAACATCCTGATACGCTGCATTTTAAACCTAAACGAACGCTTGGCGACTGAAGATAGCAAACAGCAGTCCGGCCCTTTAAATCCACAGTCTCCTTTCATGTAGACAGACGAAGCCTTTGTTAAAGGGCTGAATGTGTGTTCCATGCAAATCAATATGTTGCTGGTTGGTTGGTAGAAGGACGGAAATTGCAGGTTGCTCTTTGACTCGTTCTATCTGCCTGGAGGCTGCAGGTCACGCTTCCTCCTTCTCTCCTGAACGAGGGATGAAAGGAAGGATGAAAGAGATGGAGATTAGTTCGGGGGGTTTTTTCCCCCCCGGCTGGACAATGGTTTGGTCCGCCAGCTCAGACCACCTACCTCAAGTCTGGGTTTTCGACACAGCAGGAAATGTGGGCTCATTCACGTGTGCACCTGCAACACAAACACGGCCAACACGCTCATAAAACACATACACACACACACACACACCTAAGGAGATACACACACACGTGCCTTAGGGACCACACGTACACACACACACACACACGTACCTGAGGAGCCACACACACACGCCTACGTACACACACGCACACACGTACCTGAGGAGCCACACACACACACGCACACACGTACGTGAGGAGCCACACACACACACCTTGGGAGCCACAAACACGTAACTGAGGAGCCACACACACACACCTTAGAAGTCGCACACACACACCTTAGAAGTCACACACACACACCTGAGGATCCACACACACACACCTTGGGAGCCACACACACACACATACCTGAGGAGCCACACACACACACCTTAGAAGTCACACACACACCTGAGAAGTCACACACACCTGAGGAGCCACACACACCTGAGGATCCAGCCAGTCCAGAGCTGCTTCATTAACTCTATCGCCGTCAGGCTGAAATCAGGTCCCAGAACTGGTGATGGCCAGATCTCCATGGAGACGGGGGTTGTGTGTGCCGGGGGTGCTGCCCAAGTCTGGAAATGCTCACGAGGGGAGGAGGGAGGGGGAGGAACAGAGAGAGGAGAGGGGTAGGGAGAGGCGAGGAGAGTGGAGGGGGTAGCGTAGAGGGGAGGCGAGAGGAGAGGGGTAGGGGAAGGTGAGGGGAGGAGAGGGGAGGAGCAGAGAGGAGAGGGATATGGGAGAGGGCAGGGGCAGAGGGGAGGAGGGTCATGTGTTCATAATAATTTAAGACTAGCTAAGTAGACCATTACATCCTGGTAGAGTTCTCCTGTTCATACAACATCTAATTTAATATCTGAGAGGGAGAGGGAGAGGGAGGGAGGGGGAGAGAGAAAGAAAGAAAGAAAGAGAGAGAGTGAGAAAGAAAGAGAGAGAGAAGTGACAAATTGATTGAAAGAACATCAACCACTACAGTCCAAAGGAAGTAGTTTTGTGTTGGATTGCGTGCGTGGCGTGAGAGAGGGAGTGTGCGTGTGCGCGCAGTACAATCACTGCCTCTGTGTTACAACATATCTATGTGGTGGAATGATTAGTGTCTTTTGAAAAGGAAAATGTGTACTTGGAAGCAGGACATTTTCACCTGGCGGGCCCTGTTATTATTTGGATGATGTTGAATGTATTGACGTTGTGTGTTCCTCCTCCAGGAAATATGTCGGACTTGCGTGCCGTGAGGAAACGTCAACAACTGAACAACCTGGTAGCCATGGTGACAGAGCTAATCCAGCCGGGACAGACTGTGGTGGACTTCTGCAGCGGTGGAGTACGTATAGAACACCTGCTTACCTGTCTGTCTGCTCACCTGTCTGTCTGCTCACCTGTCTGTCTGTTCACCTGTCTGTCTGCTCATCTGTCTGTCTGCTTACCTGTCTGTCTGCTTACCTGTCTGTCTGCTCACCTGTCTGTCTGCTCACTGCTCACCTGTCTGTCTGCTCACCTGTCTGTCTGCTCACCTGTCTGTCTGCTTACATGTCTTGTCTGCTCACCTGTCTGTCTGCGTACCTGTCTGTCTGCTTACATGTCTTGTCTCCTCACCTGTCTGTCTCCTCACCTGTCTGTCTGCTCACCTGTCTGTCTGCTCACCTGTCTGTCTGCTTACATGTCTTGTCTCCTCACCTGTCTGTCTCCTCACCTGTCTGTCTCCTCACCTGTTTGTCTGCTCATCTGTCTGTCTGCTCACCTGTCTGTCTGCTTATCTATCTGTCAGCTCACCTGTCTTGTCAGCTCACCTGTCTTGTCTGCTCACCTGTCTGTCTGCTCACCTGTCTATCTGCTCACTTGTCTATCTGTTCCTCCCTCTATATGTTGACCTGTCTATCTGTACATTGTAGTACATTGAGTATATTACAACAGAGAGCATAGTAAGGTGCAGGTGAGGAGAGACAGACAGACAGACAGACAGGGTAGTGCAGAGGAGGGTAGACTGACAGACAGACAGACAGACGCAGGCAGGCAGACAGACGCAGGCAGGCAGGCAGACAGGCAGACAGACGCAGGCAGGCAGACAGACGCAGGCAGGCAGGCAGACAGGCAGGCAGACAGNCTGTCTGTCTGCTCACCTGTCTGTCTGCTCACCTGTCTGTCTGCTTACATGTCTTGTCTGCTCACCTGTCTGTCTGCGTACATGTCTTGTCTCCTCACCTGTCTGTCTGCTCACCTGTCTGTCTCCTCACCTGTCTGTCTGCTTATCTATCTGTCTGCTCACCTGTCTGTCTGCATACCTGTCTTGTCTTCTCACCTGTCTGTCTGCATACCTGTCTGTCTGCTCACCTGTCTGTCTGCTTACATGTCTTGTCTCCTCACCTGTCTGTCTGCTCACCTGTCTGTCTGCTCACCTGTCTGTCTGCTTATCTATCTGTCTGCTCACCTGTCTTGTCTGCTCACCTGTCTTGTCTGCTCACCTGTCTGTCTGCTCATCTTTCTATCTGTTCCTCCCTCTATATGTTGACCTGTCTATCTGTACATTGTAGTACATTGAGTATATTACAACAGAGAGCATAGTAAGGTGCAGGTGAGAAAAGACAGACAGACAGACAGACAGACAGGGCAGTGCTGTGCAGAGGAGGGTAGACAGACAGACAGACACATGCAGGTAGACAGACAGACAGACAGGGTAGTGCAGAGGAGGGTAGACTGACAGACAGACACAAGCAGGCAGGCAGGCAGGCAGACAGACACAGGCAGGCAGGCAGACAGACAGGCAGGCAGACAGGCAGGCAGACAGACAGACACACGCAGGCAGGCAGGCAGGCAGACAGACGCAGGCAGACAGACGCAGACAGACAGGCAGACAGACAGACAGACAGACACACAGACAGACAGACAGACAGGCAAGCAGGCAGACGCAAGCAGGCAGGCAGGCAGGCAGACAGACAGGCACTAACTGCTGTAGTGGATCTGGCAGCAGCAGCATCAGCATCATGCAGGTGACAGCAGGTCAACACTCAGAGCAGCCTGCCTGTGATCACAGACATGTTTGATGTGTGTTTACTGTTTTCCTCTTTCTGTCACTCAGGGACATGTGGGTATTGTCCTGGCTCACTCTTTACCACACAGCCAGGTAAGACACAAAACTAATGGGTGTGTGTTTGTGTGTGTGTGTGTGTGTGTGTGTGTGTGTGTGTGTGTGTGTGTGTGTGTGTGTGTGTGTGTGTAGGGGTGTCCTAATGTGCTCGTGCATGTCAAGAGTCCAAAATACCCTGGACACTAAGCGTGTTCTGGATACTAAGCATGTTTTGGACTCTAAACATGTTCTGGTCACTAAGCGAGTTTTGGACTCTAAGCATGTTCTGGATACTAAGTATGTTCTGGATACTAAGTGTGTTCTGGAAACTAAGCGTGTTCTGGATACTAAGCATGTTCTGGACACTAAGCGTGTTTTTCCTCCATCTTCTCCTGTCTTGGTTGTTTCAGGTGATCCTGATCGAGAACAAGGAAGAGTCGTTGATCAGAGCCCATACCAGGAGCTCCAACCTGGGCCTCACCAACATCCACTTCATCCAGGCTAACCTGGATTACTTCACCGGAACGTTCCATGTGGGGGTACGTTCTACTGACATAGATTAGGACTTCCTGTTCCTGGAGTCATAACCTACACAAGGTCCTCTTATTTTATAGTGTGTGTTTGGGAATGAACAGTCTCTCTGGCAAAGCAAGCCGTTCTTGTTTCAGTATAACCTTCAAGTGATGATTGCTACCTTTTGGCTGCTTTTCTCAAAACATTCTGGGAAAAGTTCTTCTGTCTCCTCAGCGGTATAACATCCGCCAGGGAGCTTCAAAAATCTCCATCTTCCTCCGGAACCGACACCTTTTCGTCGCTCCGAGTTTGAAAAGAAACACATTTTCGTTTTGATTGCTTCACTTTGCAAGGCATGTTTCTCCTCCAAGGGTGGCTATTCGATGCGGTTTGGAAAAACAACATTCTCGCCAAGGGTGCAGATGAAGCTTTATGTTCCCTTCTTTACTGGAGAACCTAAGCTGTGTTTTTGAACGCGTAGCCTCGTGAAAGAAACGTTTTCATAGTGAAAGTGAACGTTTCTCAGCCTCTTCGATAGCTTATTAAGTTCCCCACTCTTGCGCCAAAAGGCTCCAAACTATTTCTAAAGATTCATTTTGTTGTTGGCTCTCCCGCATGGCAATGGGTTGCCAGGTTTGAAGATAGAGGTTTGATTGCATGGCTGCTTCGCTGGTTCGCGCTGTGCTCGTTAATTGCGTGTTGTTCCTCTCTGCGTGTCACTGTTAAAACTGAATTAGCACCTAACTAGGTCTACTCTCCAAGAAAGACTTTTCTTCTCTCTCTCTTTCTCGCTTTCAATCTCTGTCTGTCTCCTCCTCTCTCTGTCTCTCGGTGTCTCTCTGTCTCGCTGTCTCTCGCTGTCTCGCTGTCTCTCTCTGTCTCTCTGTCTGTCTCTGTCTCGCTGTCTCTCGCTGTCTCGCTGTCTCTCTCTGTCTCGCTGTCTCTCTCTGTCTCGCTGTCTCTCTCTGTCTCTCTGTCTGTCTCTGTCTCGCTGTCTCTCTCTGTCTCGCTGTCTGTTTTGTGTTTCGCTCTCTCTCTGTCTTGCTGTCTCTCTCTGTCTCACTGTCTGTCTCTGTCTTTCTGTCTCGCTCTCTGTCTCACCCTCTCTCTGTCTCACCCTCTCTCTGTCTCACCCTCTCTCTGTCTCACCCTCAGGTGGTTTGGTGTGGATGTATTCACCGTGTCTTCTCAGGGAGAGACCTGCGTACATCTGTTTGTCGCCAGGTTCTTAATGAACCTACGATCGGTCTTCAGAGCGGTTAAAAGATGACTGTGTTCGGCTCTCAACCGATGTTGATGGAGATGATGAGTTTGGGCTGGTGTGCTCACCGAGGTGGGAGGTGAGCCAGTGAAGGAGGGTGGGGGTGATGATGTCAGCATGTTCCTCTCTAGGGACCAATAGCAGCCTCCGTCCTCCTTCTGTAATTAGACCTGTGCTGTTGTTTCTGCTCGCTCAGTCCAGAGAGACATGTTCCACTTGGAGAAAAACAAATAGAACATGATGGGGGCGCTTTCTTCCTTATTCTACTTCGCTTCGCTCTCTCTTATCTCTATTTTTTTAATCTCTTATCTTTCTTTTCTCATCTCTCTCTCTCTCTCAATTTCTCTTTCTCCCTCTCAATCTCTCTTTATCTCTCAATCTCTCTTTCTCTCTCAATCTCTCTTTCTCTCTCGGTCTCTCTTTCTCTCTCAATCTCTCTTTCTCTCAATCTCTCTTTCTCTCTCTCAATCTCTCTTTCTCTCTCTCAATCTCTGTCTTTTCTCTTTATTCTCTTCTCTCAATCTTCTTTCTCTGCTCCATTCTCTTTCTTTAAATCTCTTTTCTCTCATCTCTCTTTTCTCTCATCTCTTCAATCTTTCTCTCTCATCTCTTTATTTCCTCTCTCAATTCTCTCTCTCTCTCAATCTCTCTTGTCTCTCTCAATTCTCTTTCTCTCAAATTCTCTCTCTCAATTCTCTCTTTCTCCTCTCATCTCTTTTATTCGTCATTCTTTCGTTTTCTTCTCACTTCCTCTTATTCTCCAGGTCTCTCTTCTTCTCAATCTCTCTTCTCTCAATCTCTCTTTCTCTCTCAATCTCTCTTTCTCTCTCTCAATCTCTCTTTTTCTCTCTCAATCTCTCTTTCTCTCAATCTCTCTTTCTCTCTCAATCTCTCTTTCTGTCTCTCTCTTCCTCATCCCTCCCTTCCTCCCCCAGTACCCAAATTCCACCCCCCACCCCCCCCATCATGTCTCTTTCCCTCTGAATCTCTCTCTCTCTCTCATCTCTCTTCTCTCATCATCTCCTCTTCTCACATCAATCTCTCTCTCTCTGCTAATTTCTCTTTCTCCTCTCAACTCTTTTATCTCTCAGTTCTCTTTCTTCGTCATATTCCTTCTTTCTCTCCTCGGTCCATCCTCTCTTCTCTAAGTTCTCTTTCTCTCTCAATCTATCTTTCTCTCTCTCAATTTCTTTCTTCTCTCAATCCTCTTTTCTCTCTCAATTTCTCTTTTCTCCCCCTCATACTCCTTTTTTCTCTCAATCTCTCTTTCTTTCAATCTCTCTTTCTCGCAATCTCTCTTTCTCTCTCAATCTCTCTCAATATCTTTCTCTCTCAATCTCTCTCAATCTCTCTCTCTCAGTCTCTCTCTCTCTCTCAATCTCTCTTTTTCTCTCAATCTCTCTTTTCTCAATTCTTTGTTCTCTCTCAATCTTCTTTTCTCATCTCTCCTCTTTTCTCTTTCTCTTTTCTCTCTCAGTCTCTCTATTCGCTCTCTTCTTTTTCTCTAATCTTCTTTTTTCCTCTTATCTCTTTTCTCAATCCTCTCTTCATCTTCAAATCTCTCTTTCTCCATATAAACTCTTCGCTATCCTTCTAAATATCTCACTCTTTCCTTCCTTAATGTTCTCTCTTCAATCTCTTTTCAATTATTTTTTCTCTCTTTCCCTGTGTCGCCTTTTCTTTTCTCTGTTTCTCTCTCTTTCTTTGGCTATTTCGCTCTCTCTTTCTATCTCTCTTTCTATCTCTCTTTTTTCTCTCTGATGCGTGCGACCTCTTTCTCCTTATTTCTCTCTCTTTTTAATATTCTCAATTTTTTTATTTATCTCCCTTTCTATTTCTCTCGCTCGCTCTTCCTCTATTTATTAGTCAGTTCGTGCCTACGCACACACACTTCAAACACACACACACTTTAAACACACACACACACATCAAACACAGGCCACACTGAGGGCCGAAGAAAAGCACTTGTGTATTAAAAAGATAAATGTATTCAAAATGCCCCTGGCCCCAACCTGCTAACCACAGGAAGTCCAGCAGATCGACTTCCTGTATCTGCTAGAAGGATTTTAGAAGTGTGTCTCAGCCCCTCTCCAGGGGTAAGAAGTGTGTGTGCGTGCACACAGGTGTGTTTCAGCCCCTCTCCCGGGGTCAGAAGTGTGTGTGCGCGCAGGTGTGCCTAAGCACCTGTCCCGGGGTTAGTCAACAAGGAGAGCTAACGCAGTGTGGTCCTGCCTCAGAGCTGCGAAGGGCTGCTGCTTTCAAAAAGACGCAGGGGGATTCGAACACAGCTCAGGACAGCAGTGCCCAGCAGGGGGCCTCTAGTTTGCACCTAGATGGATGAGGATAATAAGCTGTTTGGAAACAGACAACTAATTAGGTAACTGTTCACATTTTAAATCCATATTTTATGACCTCCATATAGATTGCAGATCTTCTGGCAGAATGAATGTGCTTCCTGTGAGTGTGTGTTTATGGAGAGTGTGCAGCTGTGTCTCTGAGCGTGTGTGTGTGTGAGTGTGAGCGTCTGCGTGTGTGCGTGAGCGTGTGTGTGTGAGCGTGTGTCTCTGAGCGTGTGTGTGTGAGCGTGTGTGTGTGAGTGTGTGTGAGCGTGTGTGAGCATCTGAGCGTGTGTGTGAGCGTATGTGTGTGTGTGAGGCTGTGCTTGCTTGTGTCAGATCATGTGTGAGCTTCAATTCTTCAGGCTTCAGGCCCAAAACCTCAGCAGTATTAAACTCAATACCCCTCCAGCCTCCCCTCCTCCAGCCTCCCCTCCTCCAGCCTCGCCTCCTCCAGCTCCCCTCCTCCAGCCCCCCCTCCTCCAGCCCTCTCCTCACTGCTCCCTCTCAGTTTCCTCCTCCAGCATTCGTCCCCTCCTCCAGCTCCCTCCTGCCAGCTCCCCTCCCTTCCAGCCCTTCTCCAGCTCCGCCTGCCGTCAGCTCCTCCTCCAGCCCTCCTGAGCCCCCCTCTCAGACCCCCCCTCGCACTCCTCCTCAGCTCCCCCTCGTCCCTCCCTCTCAGCCCTCCTCTCAGCCCCCTCCTCCAGCCTCGCTCTCATTCACAGCCTCTCCTCCAGCCTCGCTCTCATTCACAGCCTCTCCTCCAGCCTCGCTCTCAGCCAGGTCACGCCCCAGGCCTCCTCCTGTTGTTGAAGCAACGCAATAGAGAGTTAGAGGTTGCTGTGTTATTGATGGGCCTGGAGTCATCTTGGTCATAAAGACAGAAGCTGCTATTCAGATTTCACACACACCGCACTGCCCTTTCACACACACACACACTGTTAAAAACACACACGAGCACACGCACGTGCACATGCGCACACACACACACACACACCACTGTAAGCGGTACCATCAGACACCAGATATTCCTCAGCCAAACCAACATTCCTGCTGACTCAGCAGACAGGAAACAGGAAGTACCTCCATCTTTCTTCCATTACGGGAGAGGATGGTGTGCATGCGAGCGATGTGGGGAGAGAGGCAGACGTAGGCCTGGCAGAGAGGCAGGCCTGGATGGACCTGGTCACCAGAACACAGCTTGTTCTTCATCTCCTTCTGAGGGATTTGTTTTCATACCTTCTCCTCTCTCTCTCCATCTCTCCCCCTTCCTTTCTCCCTACTCTCTCTTCTCCTCCTACCCTCCCCCTCCCCTCTCCTCCTCATCCTCTCTCCTCCTCCTCATCCCTCCCCTCCTTCTACCGCTTCTTTCTCTCTCCTCCTCCTCCTGGCCCTCCTTCTTATCTCCTTCCCCCTCCTCTGTCTATCTCTCTCTCCTCCTTGCCTCACTCCTACTCCACCCTCTCTCTTCCTGCCTCCTCCCTCTACCTCCTCTCCTGCTCTCCTCTCCACCCTCTCTCCTCCTTTCCTCTCCCTCTAACCTCCTCCCTCACCATCTTCCATCTTTACCTATCTCCCTCTCTCACCTTTCCCATCTTTTCCTCTCTACCATCTCTTCTCCCTCCGCTCCCTCTCTCTTTCCTCTCCTGCCTCCACCTCCTCACTCTTTTCATCCTCCACCCTTTCTCTACCCTCCTCCTCCACTCCTCCCTCTCACAGTATTTGTGCTGATGAGGCTGAAACGTCTTCTTCCTTTGTGGCTTGTTTCAGTGGCCTGTGTGCCTGCTGTGGAAGATACAAGTGAGAGTTTGAAGAAGCTGTTGATCGTTGGTTGGTGGGGAGGCAGCAGATGCACAAAGCTTTCTGTTTCGTCAGCTTGTTTTGATCACGAAGCATCACAAAGACTCCCCAAGACCATCTGCACCGTTGACCTGGCCTTGACCTTAAAGGCACTCTGTGCAATCAGCTCTGGACCACAGCCAAGCGATTTCACTTGAAGATGCGACGTTTATGAAAAAGGTCGTGCCGTGTTTAACTGGTTCTTAATGCTCACCCTGTTCAGCTTGGAGTACGCAGTTCACATCCAGACTCCACACTGAGCCGCTGGCTGCTGTTAGTACATTTACGTTCCTGTTCTATTTCAGTTTTGTTAACTCTGGATGGAGATGAGAAATGATTGATGTTGTTAGTCTGTCTCACGGATGTTAGTCTACGTGTCTCGCTTAATTCTGCAGTTGTTTCAGAAAACACACCAACTCGGATCAACACAGACCTCTCTCCCTCCCTCGTTTTATTAATTACATCCTCCATCAGTCTCTCCACACAATCCATCCCTTTGTTCCTCCATCCATCCCTCTCTCTCTCTCTCTCTCTCTCTCTCTCTCTTCCTCCGTCCCCCCTCCCTCTGTAGCTTAATACCGAGCGAGGTTCTCGTGGTCACGCTCGGTTTGGTCACTCACTGGGAAGAGGTTTGGTACTGCGTGTGCCAGAAACCCAAGAACCAATTAAGTTAGTTTTGTTCTAACTGAGTGAGCTGGAGCCTCAGAGCGTGTGCTCGTATTAGAAAAGCAACTCCTGTGCTAATCAATAGTTTAGATTAAATAGTTTGGTTGGTTACTCTGTCTGGTTTGGGACACACAGCGACACGGGGACTGTCTAGACACTTTGCACAGGAGATCCCATAACAAGTTTAAACTGTATTTGTGTGCGTGTGTGTTTGTGAGCGTGTGTGTTTGTGTGCGTGTGTGTTTGTGAGCGTGTGTTTGTGTGCATGTGTATGCTTCTGTGCGTGTGTGTGTTTGTATGTATTTGTGTTTGTGTGCGTGTAAAGTGTGTGTTTGTATGTATTTGTGTGTGTGTTTGTGTGCGTGTGTGTGCGTGTTTGTGTGTGTGTGTTTATTTGTGTGTGTGCGCGTTTTTGTGTGTGTGCGCGTTTTTGTGTGTGTTTGTGTGTGTGTGTTTGTTTGTGTGTTTGTGTGTGTATGTGTTTGTGTGCGTGTGTGTGTGTGTGTGTTTGTTTATGTGCGTGCGTGTGTGTATCTAAGCTTGGTGTGTTTCCACCCTGTGTGTGTAGTATTACTTATTATCATTGCGTGCCTAAATGACTTACTTGCTATCAAGCACAACGTCTATGAAGCAGACATAGAGCAAGACAGTAGGCAACAAGAAAATAAAGTTGATCTAGAAATGTTTGTATCGTGTTGGTGTGTGTCGGGGAAAAAAGTTTTGAAAGGTTTTTGAATAAAACAAAAAACTGTCTTGTTCTGTCGAAAAAAAGAAAAAAAGTTTGCATCATTGAGTACTGAAATGTTTGTGTTTGTGTATGTAATGAACCCATTTAGCTGTGTGTGTTTATTGATCCTAATCATGTGTGTTTGTGCGTGTGTGTGTGTGTGTGTGTGTGTGTGTGCGTGCGTGTGTGCGTGCATGTGTGTGCATGTATGTGTGTGTGTGTGTGCATATGTGTGCGGGTGTGCATGTGCGTGTGTGTGCGTATGCGTGTGTGTGTGTGTTCTGTGTGCGTGCGTGTGTGTGCATGTGTGCAGGTGGCTCTCCATGCGTGTGGCGTAGCTACAGACATGGTGATGTCTCAGTGCATCCAGGCAGGAGCTGCCTTTGTGATCAGCCCCTGTTGCTACGGATTCATCCAGAACACACTCCGGTTCACCTTTCCCCGAAGGTAGGTGGAGGGTGTGGTGTGGGAGGGAGTGTATGGGGGGGGGGGTGAATGTGTGTTGGAATGTGTCTGTAGTGTGTGTGTGTGTGTGAAAGTGTGTGTGAAGGTGTGTGTGAAGGTGTGTGTGAAGGTGTGTGTGAGGGTTTTGAATGTGTGTTGGAATGTTTTTGTGGTGTGTGTGAAGGGTTTGGCTAAAGTGTCTGCCTCTGTCAGTTATCCAGTTATCACACAGCTCTATCTCCCTCTTTCCCTCCTCTCACCCTCACCCCTTCAACCCCTCTTTGCCCCCTCCACACCGTCAGAACTCTTCAACCTGGGACCACGACACTGACCCCCCCCCTACACACACACACATCACAGACAGAACACAGACAGGCAGACACACCACCACAGACACACAACACACAGACACAACACACAGACACACCTTCCATATCGCATCGTGTGGGGCGTGTAAGACCTGTCACAGGATGACAAAACGTCGACTCTTCACACACAAACAAAACGTTAAATAAGAAAGTTCTGTTAGTCGAGACAAATACCTTTGAAGGATCCAGTGTCGTTGGATGTAATGAATTCCGAGTTCTCTCCTTCCTGGAGTTGTGAAATACGACCAGGAGTGGAGAGTGCCCAGCTTTATACAGAAAAGAAAAGATGATGAGGGACACGAGAACAGGAGAGGATGTTGGATGGAAGAGAAGAGAGGGAAAGCGGAAAAGGAAAAGAAAGAGAGGAGAAAGAAAGGGAAAGAGAGAGAGAGAGAAAGGGAAAAGAGAGAGAGAGGGAGAAAGGAAGTAGCAGAGAGAAGGAGAGAAAGGATAGAGAGAGAAAGGGAGTAGGAGACAGAAGGAAAAGGGAGTAAGAGAGAGAGAAAGGAAAGTAGAGAGAGGAGAAAAGGGACGTAAAGAGAGAGAGAGAAGGAGTAGTGAGAGAGAGAGAGAGAGAGAGAGAGAGAGATGGGTGGAGAAATGGGAATATAGAAGAAGGAGAAAGGATAGGAGAGAGAGGAAGAAAAGGAGGAGAGAAAAAGAGGAGATGCGAGTAAGAGAGATGGGAATATAGAAGACAGGAGAAAAAGAGAGAGAGAGAGAGATAGTAGAGTAGCGAGTGATGGACTAATCCAAATACATACATAAATAAAATACCCCGACCTGTGCTGCTGTTGTTCCTGTTGTTGCTGTTGCCATGGCAGCACTGTGTTGACTGGCCTTGAGGGAGAACAAAACTACAGCAATTAAAAGTTGACCATTGATGATGGCGTTAAGTTTTGCTGAAGGAAACGCTACCTGACAGAAGATGCAAGGGTGTGGGTATAGTTCAGTGGTTAGAGTACTTGTCTAATTAGCGAGAGATTGAAAGTAGATGTAGAGCTGAACTTTCCCGTATACCGACATTTTGACAGACGATAGTCTTAGTTGTACGGGTTGTGAAACCTATGGAAATCTATTATTACTGTACACATCATATCAATAAAAAAAATAATTCTTATCAGAATTTGGTAGCGTACTAGTCATCAAGCTCTGATGAAGCTATCCAGTACGCCAGCGGTAAGGTATCTCTCTAGGAACAGGAAAGTATAAACCAACAGTAGGGTATCTCTCTAGGAACAGGGAAGTATAAACCAACAGTAGGGTATCTCTCTAGGAACAGGAAAGTATAAACCAACAGTAGGGTATCTCTCCAGGAACAGGAAAGTATAAACCAACAGTAGGGTATCTCTCCTGGAACAGGGTCAAAGTATAAACCAACAGTAGGGTATCTCTACAGGAACAGAACAGATATCTCTTCAGGAACAGAACAGGTATATCTTCAGGAACAGGACAGGTATCTCATCAGGAACAGAACAGGTATCTCTTCAGGAACAGAACAGGTAGCGCTTCAGGAACAGAACAGGTATCTCTACAGGAACAGGGTCAAAGTATAAACCAACAGTAGGGTATCTCTCCAGGAACAGGGTCAAAGTATAAACCAACAGTAGGGTATCTCTACAGGAACAGGGTCAAAGTATAAACCAACAGTAGGGTATCTCTACAGGAATAGTGTCAAAGTATAAACCAACAGTAGGGTATCTCTACAGGAACAGGAAAGTATAAACCAACAGTAGGGTATCTCTACAGGAACAGGAAAGTATAAACCAACAGTAGGGTATCTCTACAGGAACAGAATGGTCTTAATACCAAAAAAACAACTTGTGAATGGATGATTAGATACCGCCACCCACCTATCGCTGTATCTCTATTGGTGAACATTGAACCTGACTGAGGCTAAGGTCTGAGTGAATGAGTGAGTGAATGAGTGAGTGAATGAGTGCGTATTAGAGCGTGGGTTCTGTTAAACATTGTCAGAGACTGACTCACTGACTGACCTGTGACCTTGCTATGACCCCTTAGCTATCTCCAGGACCACTGACATCTCTCCATGGCTTGAATGGACACTGGCTGTTTAAGAGCGCACACATACACACACATTAACAGCACACAAACGCTGACTTTTTAACACACACACACACACTGACCTGAACACCCAGTTATCAGCACACACGCACACAGTAACAGCACACACTCACTCATACAACACACACACACAATTATAACTCAAACTAACTACTTTCCATGCCTTATACTGCCTCGTTTAAAAGTGTTTAATGAATTTCTCCCGAAGAGAGATGGGACAGGGTGTAAACTGCAATGTTATCATAAAGACTGAGGTTGAAAACACTCTTGTTTGTTTGTTGTAGAGATTTTCCCAAAGTGAGATAAAAAGCTCAAGCAGTGTTTAAGACGCAAGGAAAAATCACTTTGTTTAAAATGTTGCTCATTTAAGGCTCAGTTGTTTGAAAGTAACTGCAGGTTTCTCATTTTTCTCCTGCTCTCTCTCTCTCTTTCTCCCTATCCATTTATCTTTCTGTCTCTTCCTCTCTCTCTCTTCATCTGTCTCCCTTGTCTTTCCTTTTTCCCTGTTTTAACTCTCTTACTCTCTTTTTGTCCACTCTCTCTTTCTCCCTTTCTCTCTCCGTCTCTCTTTCTCTGCTCTCTCTCTCTCTCTGCCCTTTCTCTGTTTCTCTCTCTGTCTCTCTCTTTCCCTGTTCTCTCTCCCTGCTCTCTCTTTCCCTGCTCTCTCTGTCTCTTTCTCTCTCTCTGTCTCTCTCTTTCCCTCTCTCTCTCTCTGCTCTCTCTCTCTCTGTCTCTCTCTCTGTCTCTCTCTCTCTCTCTGCTCTCTCTGTCTCTCTCTCTCATTTATCTTGCAGCAAGAGGTTCCAGGAGATTCTCAGCTACAAGGTACAAGACAGCTTTTTATTTCACTTTTTTTTTTTTTTTACATTCATACCATCCCATAATGATGTGTCAAGGCAACCAGAAGGTGACAGTACCGCTGACGAATCGTTATATTGTCCTCAGCAACTACAACATCCAAATCAATCTATGTTTACTGCACGGACAGGAGGCCCCATCGACAAATCACTGACATCCCTTAACATGTTGTCTGGGAATAAATATAATTTAAATATTTCACATTTCTTTCTTAAAACATTGAATATTCTAGTAGAATGATGGTTTGCTTTGTTTAATCGTTCGTTTTGTCTGTCTGTGAATGTTTGTCAGGGTGCAAACCCACCTGTATAATGAGTAGTCTAGAAACGTCCCTACAAACAGGAATCAATCCTGCATCTTGACAACTGGTCATTTAATAGCAATTATCATCAGTTCTCCCCTCTCCTCTGTCTTGCTGGGAACAGGAGCGATTTAACTCTCGATGAACATACTTTCACTTCTTCTTTTTATTTTGAGACACGGTGTAAGAGACACATTTTGCAATTATAAAGAGAGACGGTAAAGAGAGACAGACGGTTGAGAGAGAGATGGTCAAGAGAGAGAGAGAAGAGGAGAGGGAGAGAGAGAGGGAAAGAGAGGGAGAAATGGTCGACAGAGAGAGAGAGAGAGAGAGAGAAGAGGAGAGGGAGAGAGAGAGAGGGAAAGAGAGGGAGAAATGGTCGACAGAGAGAGAGAGAAGGAGAAGAGAGAGAAAGAGATGGTCAAGGAGGAGGGGGAAAGAGAGGGAGAAATGGTTGACAGAGAGGAGGAAGGGGGGGAGAGGGTGAATGAGAGGGAGAAATGGTCGGCAGGGAGGAGGAGGAGAGAGAGGAGGAGAGAGAGAGGGAGAAATGGTCAACAGGAAGGAGGAGAGAGAGAGAGAGATGGTCACGGGGGAGGGGGAAAGAGGGAGAAATGGTCGACAAGGAGGAGGAGGAGAGAGAGAGGGAGATAGGAGGAGAGAGAGATAGAGGAGGAGAGAGAGAGAGGGGTTAACCAACATCGAGCAACATACAGTATAGACTATATAGCTTGTCATGGAAGAACACATGAAAACCATGGCCAGGTTTTTGTGCCTCCTCTCTACACACACACACACACATACTGGCCCAAGCTTGTTAACTAACTGACAGACTGGTGACGAATAGGGTATTGCTGGAGCAGAACGCTAATGATCTGAGATTATAGGGGGGGGGGAGGGGGGGGGGGGGGGGGGGGGGGGGGGTGGGGGGGGGGGGGGGGGGGGGGGGGGGGTGGTACTCCAAGTACTAGCTCACAATGTCTGGACCTTGGCTTCACACACACACACACCACAACACGTAACACACACCACAACACATCACCATCATCATAACAGACACACACCACAGACACATACACAAATATTGGTGGAGCATCTTCAGCACACATAGACACACACAACAACGTACACACACCACCCAAACACACATACACACCACAACACATACACACCACAACACATACACACACCAAAACACACAAACACAAATACAAACACAAACAACACACACAAAAATGCACACACACAAACACAAAACACACACACACATGTATATCATACACACACACACACACTGCTAGCTCTCCCCACACACACCACAAAATATCCACACATACACTCATCCTGCCAAATCTGCACGCACACACACACACACACACACACACACACACACACACTCTGCTACCTCTCCACACACGCGCCTCAGAGTGAAGAATGGAATCAATTATGGACTGGAGTAGCTGTTTAATGACTAGTGCTCTCCAGGTTATGTCTGTCCACTGCCTCCGACAGAAACAGCACAAGAACTAGACCCAAGCGACTCATCATTTCTTCACGAGCCCCCTGCCGCTCACCCCTCACCCCTACCCCCCTTCCCTCCTCACCTCACCCCTGCCGCTTGGTGGGTGAGCCCCCTCCCTCACCGGCCTCTCACTCACCCCCTCCCCCAACCCCTCAGACTCTCCTGGAAGTAGGCGACTGTAATGGTGGAGTTTAGTTTTCTATGGACACATTTACGGTCATTTGGGCTTTGTTTACGTAACGGGGGACGTGGTGGTGTGTCCTGTGTGAGTGTGTTGTGTGGTGTGTTGTCTTGTTGAGTGGGCATTGGTTGTGTGTGTGTTTGTCTGTGTGTGCGCGTGTGTGTGTGTGATTGATTGTGTTTGTATGTCTGTGTGTGTGTGTGTGTGTCTGTGTGTGTGGTGTGTGGTCTGTCCTGTGTGTGTGTGTGTGGGTCTGTTCTGTTGTGTGTGTGGTTGTGTGTGTGATTTGTTGTGTGTGTGTGTGTGTGTGTGTGTGTGTGTTTGCTTTCCCAGGAGCATATGGTGCTCTGTCGGTTTGCCGACCAGACTGCTGGCCAGCTTCCTCCAGACAGAAGAGTCATAGGTAACACTCTCTTTTCTCTCCAGTATTTCTCTCTTTTTTCTATCTTTCATCTCTCTCTTTTCTGTCTCTTTCTCTCTCCTTTCAATCTCTATCTCTCTTTTCTATACATTTCCTTTCTGTATCTCTCTCTTCTCTGTATCTATTTTTACTATCTCTTCCCTGCTCTCTCCCCTCTCTCTTTATCTCTTCCCCTTATTATCCTACCTCTCTCTTCCCTTGCTTTACCATCTCTCTCTTCACTGTTTCTCTCCTCTTCCTGGTCCCAGCCACCTCCAGAGTTACCTGCTGCTGCTAGCTGGCTCTGGGCTCCTGGTTGGCCCCCTCTCACCTGGTCCATTGCTTCTTTACTCTGCTGGTCCATTACTCACCTGGTCCATTAGTCACCTGGTCCATTAGTCACCTGGTCCATTACTCTCCTGGTCCATTACTCACCTGGTCCATTACTCACCTGGTCCATTGCTTCTTTACTCTGCTGGTCCATTACTCACCTGGTCCATTATTCACCTGGTCCATTACTCTCCTGGTCCATTACTCACCTGGTCCATTACTCACCTGGTTCATTGCTTCTTTACTCACCTGGTCCGTTACTCACCTGGTCCACTACTCACCTGGTCCATTACTCACCTGGTCCATTACTCACCTGGTCCATTACTCACCTGGTCCACTACTCACCTGGTTCATTGCTTCTTTACTCACCTGGTCCACTACTCACCTGGTCCATTACTCACCTGGTCCACTACTCACCTGGTCCACTACTCACCTGGTCCATTACTCTCCTGGTCCACTACTCACCTGGTCCATTACTCACCTGGTCCATTACTCTCCTGTTAACAGGGACACGCTAACTCTGATCCTGGCTAGCTTGTTGTCTCCCTTCCATCTCCTCCATGCGTGTCCTCCTCCCTGTAGTCTGTATCAAGTCTTCCTCTTTCCCCCCGCAGGTAAACAGTGCATGGGCTTGGTCGACCTGGACCGCTCCTGGGCCGCTGAGGATTGTGGGTACTTGGTTCGCGTGATGACTATGGAGCCAGAAAGTTGCTCTCCCAAGAACAACATGCTGGTAGGCGCGCTCAGACTGACTGACTGAAGGAGAAACGGCAAGAAACCAGGAAGAACTACAACCGCAGGTCCTTCCTGAGAAAGGTGTCCAGACTGAAACTACAAGGACCATAATGCACTAGTAGGACGTACAGGAGATAATAGAGGTGCTCTTGTAAATGTGTGAAGTGTTTATATCCAGACATAAACAGAGTGGGAGATTTTCTAACGGACAAAAAAAAACACTTACTGATTTTATTGTAATTTTTTTTTTCTATTCTCTCATTTTAATTTGTTTCCTTTTATTCTTCGTCGAAACTCGGATCTGTTTTTTTGTCGCCTTCCTCACCAGCTCCAGTGAAACATCAAAGCTGTAATAATCTCCGTCTTTCCAAACCCTCTGGTGAAGCGCGATGCTTATTTTAACGTTAATTGTGACCGTTTTCAGCATGGCACCTGTCTGCTGTAGTCGTAAAAATAAACACCTCAAAGCCCAGATGGAGAAACTGATGAATCATTTTGTCGCCTCGGTAATATTGTGAAAATAACTCGTTTGCAGAAATGCGATGGTTTCTATGTTATTTTGTTCTATTGTGGTCATGCTGCTGCAGTGAATGTGATGATGCTCATTTAGGAGGTGGTGAAGATATGGATGTACTGTGGGCCTACTGGGTACTGTGTGTGCAGAATGCGTGTGCAGAATGCGTGTGCAGAATGCGTGTGCAGGATGTGTGTGTGCGCAAGGAAATGTGTGTGTGTGTGTGTGTGTAGTGTTGGCTTCTATTTGTGTTTATGTGTGTGTGGTGCATTTGTTTGCATAAGGACACGTTGTGTGTGTGTGTGTGTGTGTGTGTGTGTGTGTGTGTGTGTGTGTGTGTGCATGCGTGCGTCCTTGTGTGTGTGTGTGTGTGTGTATGCATGCGTCCTTGTGTGTGTGACAGCTCAGTCTTAAGCTATCCTGGAAGGCAGAGGGGATTAGGACAAGCAGCCAGTCTGACCAGGAAGTGTCTTCAAGCCTGGAGGAAGTCAGTCTGGTAGCTCCAGGTACCACAATACATCAGCAGTCATGAATATTTTATTGCTGCCTGCCTGTTGAAAAGGTCAGTGTGCTCAGCCACACACACACTGCTGCTGCAAGACTGGACACACACAGACATACACACATACCACACACACACACACTTTTTCTCTCTCTCTCTCACATTTACACACACACACTTGTACACCACACACACACACTGTTGCTGCAAGACCACACACACACACCTTCTGCTGAGCAAGACAGACACACACACTGTATGCGTTTACCTGCAAGACCAGACACACACACTGTTGCTGCAAGACCATGACACACACACACACACACTGTTTGGATGAGAACCAAGACACACACAGACACTGTTGCTGCAAGACTGGACAACTACACACAGACAACTACACACACACAATTCACAACACACAACAAACTGTTGACTGCAAGACCAGACACACACACACACTTGTTGCTGCGACCAGACCACAGATAACAAGAGTCCAAACACTGTTGCTGCAAGACTGGACACACACACACCACCCACTGTTGCGCATGCCAGTGCACATCACACACACATACCTTTTGTTCTTGAGCTGGGGCGCACACAAACTTACAATCCAAACTCACATTATTTTGTTTGAGTCATGATGGTGTGCATTTCCTTAGTGCTGTTTACTTTAGATAGCAGATTGTTTATAGTTCTAAATGTTGACCTCTGTGTATCACTCCAAGGACAGAGGACTGTGGTTAGCCATTGCTCTTCCAGCACAGTAGGAGGCTGGCTTATGAACTTGTTAGCATTTGGCACTATATGTCTGTAACACACTTCTGCATGGATACCAAGAATGTCGAGTCAATCGGATGAATTTCTAGACGAGAGGGAGGGGGGAAGGGGAGGGGGAGGGGTAGTTGGATAAGGAGGGGGAGAGCGGGGGAGGCAGGGAGGCGGGGAGTGGGACAGGGGGAGTTGGTAGGAGGGGGGGGAAGGCGGAAGAGAGAGGGAGGCGCAGAGATGGCCGGAGCGGGGGGGAGGAGAGGAGGGGGAGGGCGGTGGGGAGGGAGGAGGGAGGCGGGGAGGGGGGGGGACCTGGGGTACGCAGGGGGGACGGAGACGGGGTAAGAGGGGAAGAGTTGTGGACACTGGCCTTGTCATCTCTACGGCTGTGTAGATTGCCGTCCTGAGTAGTTGGGAATGTGAGGCCAAGACCCACAAGGATAATGTTCTCCCATGTTTGGCCTTGGCCCCACCCACAACACACGCAGTATCCGGATCAAACAAGTGTCACGCATAGACCCGGATCCCCGAGACCCAGATAGCACAGAGGGGTGGAGCGGATGGAGGGGAGGGGGTGGCGGGTGGGGTGGAGGTGAATGGAATATGGGAAGTGTGGCGGGGCTGGCGTGGTTTGGGGAGGGGTGAGATGGACATGTAGGATCGGACGTAGAGGGCATGGCGAAGTGGAGGGGAGGGTGGAGGATTCTCTCTATCTCCCTCTCACTTTCTGTTTCTGTCTCTCAGTTTTTTCTCTCTTTTTCTTTCTTTCCCTCTCTCCCCTCCTCTCTCCCTCTCCTCTGCCTCTCTTACTCCCTCTCTCCCCCTCCTCTCTGCCTCTTCTACTCCATCTCAATCTCCCTCTCTCTCCCCCTTCATCCCTCTGGCTCTTCTTACTACCCTCTACCCCTCCGCCTCAATCTCTTTCTCGCTCTTCTTCTATCTACCATCCTCATTCTCTCCATCCCATAACTTTCTCACCCATTCTTGCCACATACAACAGACTTTTTCAGACACAGGGGGGCGGGATGGTTAAGATGTCCAGCAAAGCTGCTCTTAATCGGTGGGTTAGCGTTGAACCTGGCAACCGCTCATGAACACAACCCATTAGGGAACGTTCTGTTTGTTTCTTTGTTTGTCTGTTTGTTTCTTTGATTAGATATGTGAACAACTTATTTTTCAGTGCAACGAAGAATCCACTGGGTGTACCTTCCTCAAATATATTTCTTTTGCGTCGCACTGTCACCCCAAAGTCGTTTTTATCAAAGCGGATCGCGGTGTTTCCATCCAGGAGAAGCGTAGGTGTTCAAGGAGCATCAAAGTTGTTGTGGGCGTTCGATAAATTACCGCGAACGATAAATAATTGGGTCCCGGATATAAACAAATCGGAAGCAAGGGTCCCTGAGCTAATTAGGCTACACCGTTGAAGTGAGGCGATTACTCGGGTTTTTGAAATCCGTCTCCACTCACCTGGTTTCCAGCGAAATCCCCTGAAGGGTTGCATGCTAACACTCTCACATCTGATTGGCTTCGCAGTGTTTGCAACCAATCAAATGCACTCGTGTCTCGCAGACGATGCGTGAGAGCGGATGTATCCCCTTCCCATGACATGCCAAAGGGTCTGTTATGACATCACGCGTGTTCTTTTGGTCACAACAAACAATGGGGTCTGTTATGACATCACGCGTGTTCTTTTGGTCACAACAAACAATGGGGTCTGTTATGACATCACGCGTGTTCTTTTGGTCACAACAAACAATGGGGTCTATTATGACATCACGCGTGTTCTTTTGGTCACAACAATCAATCTGAGATCATATAAAGATGTTGGCTGTTTTCTATTAAAGGTCACAGAGGGGGTTCCAATTATATCGGGCCATTTTTTTCACCCTATATAATTAGTATCCCCTCCCCCACTAACATGTAAGGTCTGTCTTGCCATCATGTGTTCTTTTCTGTGTTTATTTGGTAATAATGAACAACATGAGATTATAGAAACAGGTCTGGTCTTCTCTAGTCAAAGTTAGATAGAGGATACATGCTTCTAGGCCGAGTGGTCGAGTTTTCCTGTGCCATAGAAACTTGTTCCCATTTTAGCGACGTCGTTGCTAAATTTAGCGACGTTTTGCCTTCCTTAGCAGAAAGGCCCAAACTACACACATCCTTCAGACACTAAAAAGACTTGGGTACAGGTTGAAACTTTTTCCACTCAAGTTAAAGTAAAGAAGTGTGGGTTCTGACATCTTAGGTAGGGACAAAAGAAACAGCCATTACTAGGCCAGTACGTGTTGGACCTCACATGACTATATGAATACGGAAAGATGCAACGCATTAACTGTTTATTGCGTTTGCCAGGAATCGTATTTGACACGGATAATTATGAAACATCTTTAAATGGCCATGGATGATCAGGAATGTGTAGGACTATTCTCAGTCATTTTCACACCCTTGAGGACTCGTCCCATTCTTTACATACTTTTTGATAGGCTACTTTCCAGCGTACACCACACAAACGTGTAAAGTTTTTTCGAAACATTTTTCGTCTTCCGTAGACTATCTTATGCTTCGTGATAGTCAAGAAATTTAAAAAGCAATGACAAGACCATATGGATTCTGCCAACAAATAAGAGATTTAAACCAAAGTTAGGAGCCTTGGTTTACAATGTAAGAAGCAGGCCTACATATATTCGTTTTCACTGCCATTGGAGAAGATTCACGACAGCGAACAGAGAGCGGCGAAGGGAACTCTCCCATGAATCAGAAAGCAATACGCGTCTGTAAACAAGTTTCTCACGTAGCGGGGAATCGTGTTTCAACATTCATCTTCTGAGCAGCTGGAGTTGGTGAAACCGACGTAGAAACCACATCTCCAGCTTTTCTTAAATCCATTTTTGTAGAATCTAATTTATGTTTCTGCGATTTGCTTCTGGCAAGCTTGTGTTTGTCTGAGGTGGGTAATGGCGTGTCGCTCCACCACACAGCAATCCAGCAATTGCTATTGTGGTGTGTGTGTGTATGTATTTTTAATTATACAATTAGAAAACAGGAAAGAAGAAAGTAATTTTTGGTTTGTTACGTAGTTTAAAAAATACATATTGATTGAATTCCCCCCCAAAACATACGGTATCTGTTAATTAGTAGAATCATGCCAGAGAACACTTCTGGACTCGAGCATGTTTGGCTTCTTAGAAGAACTGTAGTTCATTCTTTAAAAAAAATCACGAATGTTTGTTTACGAGACGGAGACCGCAAGACTAACGGATAGACGGATAGTTGACTAAGTTAAAACAACGGACTGTTTCCAGCTCTGCTCTGCGCGCGCCCGTGAGGTTCTCAGATCCTCACACAGCCGTTAAGTGAAAGAGATGGTCTTTGACATTTAGCAGCATATTTGACTTATAAAATAACGCAACCTTAAATTCGTAACACATTAAACACATATTTAAACTCAAATTAGCCTCCTTCTCCATGGCTAAAAGTTACATTCTCAATGATCAAGTAGTAGTCTACACCTAACGTTCGGTTAAAATGTTGTTTGTTCATCGTTGTGGAAAACAACTTAATTAAAATGTTAAAAGTCTCGCTGTTCCTGCCGTCTAGTCTGTTGCCTGCAGCCTTATAATTAACAATCAAGCACGAAATAAAATATGCTGAACAGCGAAAACATAGATGGGCACTTCGCCAGACGATGCGGTAATGTCAGTGGGCGATAGAAACGGTGAGTGAGCGACACTTATAGTTTGTTCTGCCCGCTCTTGGATAGTTCTCGGTCATAAAGGTGATATTTTGTGAGCGGAGGAGGGCTCTGTGCGAGCAGGCCCCCATGAGGAATTTACCTGTGGGTTGGCCTCCCTGGGGCTGGGTGGGGCTAGGGGAGGCTGTGCATAGTCCCGGCAAGCTGATGCAGAGATAGTCGAATTAGAAAGGCGCTGCATGTTCCAGAAAAGTTCGAGTGTGCCGAACGAAATGCAGTATCGGAACGCAGAGTCAACCACTAGCTCGACGGAGTTCGGAGCGAGCCGAAACGATTTACACTCTCCTACCATTCTCCTCGCTACGTACTATGAATTCACTTACTCTCAGATCAGGCTTCTCTCCAGTCTCGTCGTCGGAAACCCATTTTTTCGACCTGTACTTATACACCTCCCCTCCTCCCTCCTCTCTCCCTCCTCCCCTCCTCCCCTCCTCACTCCGTCCCTTCCCCTCCTCCTCCTCCTCCCTTTCTCTCCCCTCCTCACTCCTCCCTTCTCTTCTCTCTCCCTCCTCCTCCCTCATCCCTCCTCTCCGCCTCCTCCCTCCCACCTCCTCCCTGCCTCCCCTCCTCCCCTCCTTCTCCCTCCTCACTCCTCCCTGCCCTCCCTCCGTCTCCATCCTGCC
>BROE01000012.1:16138555-16152345 GCA_036571765.1 Plecoglossus altivelis | reverse complement strand
CTCTCTCTCTCTCTCTCTCACACACACACATACACACACACTCACCCTCTCTCTGTCTCTCTCTCTCACCCTCTCCCACTTACTCACTCACTCACTCACTCACTCTCACAGACACACACACACACACACACACATTCTCTTTCACCCTCTCTCTGTCTCTCTCTCTCTCACATATACACACACTCACCCTCTCACTCCCTGCCTCTCTCGCACACTCTCTCAACCCCTCACCCCCTCTCTCTCACCCTCTCTCTCTCACCCTCTCTCTTACTCTCCCTGTTTCTCCAACATACACCCATTGTCTCTGCTACACCCAACACCTTTCCTTGGTTAGGCAACATATCATTACATTCCATCATTCTCAATCGTAGAGCAGTGCCCTGAGAGAGACCCAGCATCAACAGTTGAGTTTCTTTGACAGTGTAAAAGAGAATGATTACACAGGCTTCTGTGCACGTCATGAATATTACATGAAGAGTGTGTGTGTGAGTGGGTGTGGGAGGGGGTGTGTGAGGGTGTGTGTGTGTGTGTGTGTATGCACCCACGTGTATGTCTGTGTGTGCATGGGTGTGTGTGCATGGGTGGTGGGGTGTGGGAGGAAGGGTGAGGTGTGTACGTGTGTGTGCACGTGCACATGTCCACCCGAGTGTGCGTGTATGTGCGTGTGCCTGGGTGTGGAAGGAGATGTGTGTGTATGTGTGTGTTTGTGTGTGCACGCACACCCGTGTGAGTGTGTGTGTGTGTGTATGTGTGTGTGGTTGGGAGATGGTGCTCAGTCACAGAAAGTAAGGCCAGTCAGGTATGTCCGTGGTGTGTGAGGGAGTAATGACACATGATTCAGAGGGCCAGGGCTGGTGAACGGCATCAACAACAAGACAGATGCAGGTTGGTCAGAATATTGCCAGCGGCTATGAGAGAAGGACGAGAGAGTGTGTATGTGTGTGTACGTGTGTGTATGTGTGTGTACGTGTGTGTATGTGTGTGTACATGTGTACGTGTGTGTACGTGTGTGTTTATATGTGTGTACGTGTGTATATGTGTGTACGTGTGTGTAGGTGTGTGTTTATATGTGTGTACGTGTGTGTACGTGTGTGTACGTGTGTGTGTATGTGTGTACGTGTGTGTGTATGTGTGTACGTGTGTGTGTATGTGTGTGCGTGTGTGTATATGTGTGTACGTGTGTGTATGTGTGTGTACGTGTGTGTGTATGTGTGTGCTTATATGTGTGTGTTTATATGTATATATATACTGTATATGTGTGTATGTGTGTGCTTATATGTGTGTGTTGATATGTATATATATATATACTGTATATGTGTGTATGTGTGTGCTTATATGTGTGTGTTGATATGTATATATATATATATACTGTATATGTGTGTGTGTACCCCTCCCTTCTCTCCCTCCTTTAACACTACTCAGTAACTCAGAGCCTGCTGTGTTCTCTGTGTGCAAGCAGAGGCCAAAGCAAGCTTTGTCCTCCCTCAGTGTGGCCACTCTAACCTCCTGCCTCCCTCCTAGCTGCCAAACAGAAGAGAGAGACAGAGAGAGAGAGAGGGAGAGAGACATAGACAGAGAGAGAGAAAGAGGGAGAGAGAGAGACATAGACAGAGAGAGACAGAGAGAAAGAAAGAAAGGGAGAAAGAGAGAGAGAAAGAGAGAGACAGAGAGAAAGAGGGAGAGAGAGACATAGAGAAAGAGGGAGAGAGAGAGAGACAGAGAGAGAGAAAGAGAGAGAGTGAAAGAGAGAAAGAGGGGGAGAGAGAGAGAGAGAGAGTGAAAGAGAGAAAGAGAGAGAGGGAGAGAGAGAGAGAGTGAAAGAGAGAAAGAGAAAGAGAGAGGGAGAGAAAGCCTTTTCAACCTCAATTTGTCAGCAGGAGTTCACCACATGCTTCCTTTAGCTAGCGATCACTCGCTCTTCTCTCGTCTCGCCACTCCGCTCCAGCATCCGTCTCTTGTCCCCCAACACAGCTACCCAGCAGGGCAAAATGGCACCAGAGTTTGGGGTGGGTTTTTTTTCTTCCAGGTTGTTTGTCACGAAAATGCTACAAGCAAACTAATTACCTTCCGAGCTTAGTCAGGGCACTCACATTGCCCGTCTCTCTCTCTTTCTCGCTCTACAATGCGCGCACACACGTTTTACAAGCACGGTTAAATATTACCCCGCCTGTATCACATGGCTTTATCAACACGGCAGTTATCTGAATTCTTAATACCCCGATGGACCAATATGCAGCCACTCCATTTTGCGTTATTGTGGCTGTTAATCACTTTGCCTGCAAAACGAAGCCATTTTAATGAGGTATCCCACCTCTTGATACATGCCTAATATTGCTCTTTGTTTCTCTGCTAAGATACAATCCTTATATAGCTTGGTGGTTTTGGCAAAACATTTGTGTGGAAGTGTATGTTTATCCTTAAGTTACTGAGACAGCTTGCAGCTGCTGTATACCCCTCTACCCCAGCCCTGCCCCTCTACCCCAGCCCTGCCCCTCTACCCCAGTCCCCTGCCCCTCTACCTCAGTCCCCTGTAACTCTACCCCAGTCCCCTGTCCCTCTACCCCAGGCCTGCCCCTCTACCCCAGCTCTGCCTCTCTACCCCAGTCCCGTGTCCCTCTACCCCAGCCATGCCCCTCTACCCCAGCTCTGCCTCTTTACCCCACCCCAGCCCTGCCCCTCTACCCCACCCCAGCCCTGCCCCTCTACCCCAGTCCCCTGTCCCTCTACCCCAGCTCTGTGATCACCAGACAGCTCTGCCAGACAGTAGACCAACATCACCCTGAGACTGCCACTCTCACTCAGCCTCCCTTGTCAGGGGCCCCTCCCCCCTCTGTCCTGATTGGCAGTCTGGGAAGCTATTAGCATGTCTCCCAGCTTGGCACTGGACGCTAACAGACTGGGACAGACCAGGGGAGGGGAGGGGAGGGGAGGGGAGGGGAGGGGAGAGAAGGGGAAACCAGAAGAAAAGGGGAAGAGAGAAAGAGAGTTCGTGCACCGAATACCAAACACCATTCTGTGTCTTCCTCTCTTGATGGTGGCTGGATAGTCCTCTTCCTCCTCCTACTCCTCCTCTTCCTCCTCCTCCTCTAAAACAAGACAATCTCTTCAGAGACACTTTAGGACACTTTTTGAACGATGGTTTAGTTGCCCCCCCCGCCCCCCTCCCTTACATCAAGGAGCTTGATTCAGTCAGCAGACCCCTGTCTCCCTGCCAAGGGTCTGGGCTTTGGAACGGGCACGGCTTCTGCTATTTTTCAGAGAAAAGGAACCTTAAATGGGCTTTTTCTACCTCTTATCCCCTCCACAACATGTGGGGATGCTCTGGAGAGATAGAGGAGGTAATCCTACTCCCTGACCTGCCAAGAAGATCTTTCTCTGTCACTTTCTATCTCTCTCTCTCTCTCTCTCTCTGTCACTTTATCTATCACTTTCTCTCTCTCTCTCTTTCTCTCTCTCTCTTTCTCTGTCACTTTCTATCTTTCTCTTTCTCTGTCACTTCCTCTATAACTTTCTCTGTCACTTTCCCTCTTTCTCTCTCTCTCTTTCTCTCTCTCTCTCTCTCTCTTTCTCTGTCACTTTCTCTCTCTTTTGTGAACACTTTTTCTCTCTCAAACTCTATTCCCACTCTCTTGCCCTCTCCCTCTCGCTTTCTCTCACTCCCACTATCTTTATGCCTCTCTCTCTCTCTCTCTCTCTCTCTCTCTCTCTCTTCCGTTTCTCTCTCCCTCTCTCTCTGTCTCTCTCTCTTCCCGTCTCTCTCTCCCACTCTCTACCCTCACTCTGTCTCTCTCTCTTTCCAAGGAGAAACAGAACAAGTCTCAAACCCATCCGTCTCTTTAGGGTTAGTGTGCACGTACGTGAGCTCCTGCATGTTCTGCATGCAAGATTAACCATCAACGCCTAGCTTTCCCCTCCAGCCTGAAAGCATTATAATCATTATATTATTATTATTATTATTATTATCATTAGTAGTAGTAATACTGGAAGTACGGTCCTCCCTGCTGTATTTTCAAGTACCTCAGGTAGTTATTGTGATGCTCGTGTCACACGAACGTAGTTGTCAAAGCTTGACAAAAAGCCTAAATCCTTAAATTCCTGCTGTGACAGTTGCAGAGATGGGGGAGGGAAGGGGGAGGAGGGGAAGGCGGGGGGGGGGGGTGACAGGGTGGGGTGAGGGAAGTGGTGGAATTGAAATGGAAAAAGGGAGAGATGAGCAGGAGGATGGGTGACGGGGGGGAGGGGGTGGGAAGAAGGACGTTATGAACATCAACAGGCATCTGATTGGCTCAGACCTTCCCTCTCTGCAGTCCACGAGGATGCTGATTGGGTGGATCAGAAGGTCACAAAATGAGGATCGAAGTGGGCGCTTAGATATGACATCGCAGGAAGTGTGATGTCATCGCAGGAAGTGTGACGTCATCGCAGGAAGTGTGACGTCATCAGCTCGTGACCTGTTTGGTCGACTCCACAGTGATAATGAGGAAAAGTGATGGATTGTGAACGTGATTATACTTTTTTTTTGCGACACATTCTGTAGAAGGGAACGAATCACAGTATTTGCACCTAAGAGGTGTGAGTGTCTGTGTGTGTTTGTGAGTGTCTGTGTGTGTTTGTGAGTGTCTGTGTGTGTTTGTGAGTGTCTGTGTGTGTTTGTGAGTGTCTGTGGTTGTGTTTGTGGTGTCTGTGTGTGTTTGTGAGTGTCTGTTTGTGTGTGAGAGAGAGGGGGGGGTAGAGAGGTAGAGAGAGAGCCAGAGAGCGGCTTTTGTTTGTGTTTGTGTTTGTGTCTGTTTGTGTTTGTGAGTGTCTGTGTCTGTTTGTGAGTGTCTGTGTGTTTTGTGAGTGTCTGTGGTGTGTTTGTGAGTGTCTGTGTGTGTTTGTGAGTGTCTGGTGTGTGTTTGTTGAGTGTCTGTTTGTGAGTGTCTGTGTGTGTTTGTGAGGGTCTGTTTGTGAGTGTCCTGTGTGTGTCTGGTTGAGTGTCTGTGTGTGTTTTGTGAAGTGTCTGTGTGTGTTTGTGAGTGTCCGTGTGTGTGTTTTGAGTGGTTCTTGTGTGTTTGTGAGTGTCTTGTCTTGTGGAGTGTCTGTGTGTGTTTTTGAGTGTCTGTGTGTGTTTGTGAGTGTCTGTTTGTGAGTGTCTGTGTGTGTTTGTGAGTGTCTGTTTGTGAGTGTCTGTGTGTTTGTGAGTGTCTGTGTGTGTTTGTGAGTGTCTGTGTGTGTTTGTGAGTGTCTGTGTGTGTTTGTGAGTGTCTGTGTGTGTTTGTGAGTGTCTGTGTGTGTTTGTGAGTGTCTGTGTGTGTTTGTGAGTGTCTGTGTGTGTTTGTGAGTGTCTGTGTGTGTTTGTGAGTGTCTGTGTGTGTTTGTGTGCGTGTGTGTACATACCAGTTTCAAACCTGCGCCAAAGTTAGATAAAACGCTGTACATGGATTTTGGCTGAATACAGAGTGTGAATACTCGTCTTCATATTTGGAAAGTCTGTTACCACACATTTGGTTGGGTAAACAAGGTATGGTGTGAATGGGTAGTTTAGCCAGTTAGCTTAGCCTGTTAGCTTAGCTTTTTACTTTAGCCGGTTAGCTTAGCCTGTTAGCTTAGCCTTTTAGCTTAGCTTTTTACTTTAGCCGGTTAGCTTAGCCTGTTCCTTTAGCCCGTTAGCATAGCCTTTTGCTATAGTCTGCTACTTTAGCCTGTTAGTTTAGCTTGTTGACCTTACCTGTCCGTGCTCTTCTCTTGATAGGTGGCCTCGGCAGATGGCCTCGTCCAATGGGCTGTGTCGCTACGGCGCCCGAATCGACTGCTGCTGGGGCTGGACCCGACGTTCCTGGGGTCAGTGCCAACGTAAGTGTTGCCATGGCAGTGCCCGGCCGGGGGGGGGGCAGGGGACGGGTGTTTGAGGTTGCCGAGGACAACCAGGGCTTTCTGTGAGGACGGGTGGGTGGGGGAGGGGAGGGGGGGGGACAGGTTGGGTCAAATACAGTCCACTGAACATCAAATACTTGGTTTTGAAAGCAAGCGTTTTAGGTGCGCTCGTTTTAGTTCAGAGTGTGCTCCTCTGGGGTTGTTCAAATGGTTAAATTGTTTTATGTGCACCTCACGTACACACAAGGTTTTGGCAGAATTTGACATCTGAGAGACAGGTCTGCTTATAGCCAGGCTTTGCATTTCCTTTTAGTTCATAAAAGTTCTACTTCCTAGTGAGCTGGAATACGTAAACACACACGTTATAAAAGTGATTCACATGCATGCACACGTGCGTAAACACACACTGAGAAAGCAAGTCTGTCTACATTCTGGCTGGAAACCTGAACTAGACGATGTGTTGTGAATCAAATCTCACCCTATCACACACACACACACACGCACACTCACACACACTCACACACACACACACTCAAACACACACACGCACACACGTAAGCACTCATTCTTTCTGCAACACTGTGACAGATCCCAGTTGTTTCCCTATCTCTCCTCACCTCCACAGTCTCCCAGCGACGCTCACACCACAAGGGGTTAAAATTCTTATACGGGTAATTCACTTGTATTTCACTTGTGTCACTCGTGTACATGTAACTCATACTCAATGAGTGTTCTTGCTCAGCTGTCTGTGTGTGTGAGGCTGTGTGTGTGAGGCTGTGTGAGTGAGGCTGTGTGTGTGGGGCGGCCTGGGGGCAGTGTGTGTGTAAGGCTGTGTGTGTGAGGCTGTGTGTGAGGCAGTGTGTGTGAGGCTGTGAATGTGTGTGTGTGAGGCTGTGTGTGTGAAGCCGTGTGTGTGTGAGACCGTGTGTGTGTGTGAGGCTGTGCGGTATAAATACGATGGTATAATTAGCAGAAGGTTTCTGAAAGCTTTGCACGGCGTGCTGAAACAAAAGGTCTTTCCTGGCTACTACAGCTGTCTCTAGCTGTGGATGTCTTCTAGTATTAGTCCTGCATGGCATGCTTCTTCTGTTCAAACAGCACAGGCGTTTAGAAGCTAACAGCTGGAGCTAATAATACCTGCTTCTCTTTGTTGTGCTGCAAAGGTGGCTGTTTTAAAACCTCCGTGTTGCATTTGTGTCTAAAACCCAAATAGTTTGTTGTTGATTTTGTTCATTTGAATTGGTTTGTGCTCAGCCTGATTTGTCATTTCATGCTTTCATCTTTTATTTTCTGTCGATTAGACGCATTTGTCCTTTCGTACGCCGAAAAAGTCTACTTCCAGTAAAGTAGACTTCAGCTCGGAGTCAAGCCATCATTTTTGCTCTGCTTCGAGTTCTGGTTCTGGTTCTGCTCGAGCTGATCCACACAGTTCTGCGGCAGTGACGTCTAGAACCCTACCTTAGTATCCAGAACCCTCCCTCTACCTCCCCCCCAACCCACCCCCTCTCCTTCCCTCTACCTCCTCCATCCACCCTCCTTCCCCCTACCCCCTCCACCCCCCCACCTTCCCCCCCCTCCACCCCCCTCCTTCCCTCCACCCCTCCTCCTTCCCCGCTACCTCCCCCCCCCCTCCTTTCCTCAACCTCCCTCCCTACCACCACCACCCCTCCTTCCCTCTACCTCCACCCCCGAACTTGGCAGCCGTCCAGCCAGCCAGCCGTCCAGCCAGCCAGCCAGCCAGCCAGCCAGTCAGCCAGTCAACCAGTCAGCCAGTCAGCCAGCCAGCCAGTCAGCCAGTCAACCAGTCAGCCAGCCAGTCAGCCAGCCAGCCAGCCAGCCAGTCAGCCAGTCAGCCAGCCAGCCAGCCAGCCAGCCAGCCAGCCAGCCAGACGTCCAGCCAGCTGCCTCTTTCCACCTCCCTGTGGTCGTGCCAGCTCACTGTGCCTGGGGCATGGGCACGCCACTAAGAGATCAGACAGGAAATTATACAGGATGGACTGTGATCTCTTCTTTCAGTCTGTTCTGTTTGGTCGCCGTTCCTGACGTAGCTGGAATTGAGATGATTTTCGAGAACCGCGTCATGCGGAGAACCACAGCAGAACGGAGTGGTTCCACTTGCGAGGAGAACCGGTCCGGTCCGGACCGTGACATGCCCTGGGGTCGACCCACTGGGGGAATGCTGGTGGGGTGGACCAGCGTTCCACGCCACGTTATTGCAGAAACATTACCTGGTCAGAAGTCGACTTTCAAAGACACGTTTTTTCTAAAGGCATCACTGCCTTCGTCATCTATCATTTAAGTTATTCATAGATAAAGATCGTCATTATAGAGACAACAGGAAATATGGCAGAGAGAATGACATCGCTAGATTCTAATCCAGACCGCCGCGTCAACGCAGCAGTCCACATCGGACACACGCTAGACCAAGACACTGGGGTGCCCCATTAGTACCCTTCTATAAGACTAGCTGTGCCTGGACTCAGTCTTCAGTACTGGTTTCGCTAAAATGTTGTGATGCGACTGAATCCGTTTTCATTTGTTTTGACACTTTCTGGAAGCAGACCAACATGTTCGGGTCAGACTGGTGGAGTTCTTGTTCGGTCTCTTCCTGTCCTGTCTCCCCCCTCTCACATCCTCCCCCCTCTCACACCCTCCTCCACTCAGACCCTTGCTGCGTTCCACCTGTGAGGAGAAGAACCATTTCACTCCTCGCTCCACCCCTGTTCGCCTCACCCTCTCAGCCTCGTCCGCTCTCCCTCTCTCCACCCCCTCCCCCTCTCTCCCTCCACCTCTCTCCACCCCCTCCCCCTCCTCCCTCCCTTCCTCATTGCAGCGAGCTAAATCGATGACCGGTGAGGAAACCATAGTGTTAGCTGGCTAACGCCTGCAAATACCCCTGACCGGTCAAGATGCACGAATCCAATCACTTGAGACCACAATCAGTCCTCCATGGGCCTCCTGCAGATTTACACCTCAGAGATGGAATCGGAGAGGGGGAGGGAGGGAGGGAAGGGAGAGAGGGAGGGAGGGAGGATGGGAGGGAAACAAAGTGCAATAGATTACAAGCCTGTGAGAAAGAGAGAAAGAGGTAGAGAACGAGGGAGAGGGAGAGAGGAGGAGAGAGAGTGATGAAGGAGATAGAGAGAGAGGAGGAGGGAGAGCAGGAGAGAGGAAGAGGAGAGAGAGTGATGAAGGAGATAGAGAGAGGAGGAGGAGGGAGAGCAAGAGAGAGGAGGAGGAGGGAGAGCAGGAGAGAGGAGGAGGAAGAGAGCGATGAAGGAGATAGAGAGAGAGGAGATGGAGAGAGAGAGAGAGAGAGAGGGAGAGAGGAGGGAGGGAAATTAGGAGATAGAGGGAGAGCAGGAGAGAGAAAATGGGGAGGGAAAGAAAAAGAGAGAGAGAGAGGGAGAGAGAGGAGCGGAGAGGGACAAAGTCAAGAGGTGTAAGTGTTGCTGGAAGAGATTAAATGGAAGCTATGGAGGATCCCAGTATGAGGTTCTGGTCTGGTCAACTTAATAGATATGACCTGTGTTTAAAAGGTCATTGAATCAGAGGGGAGGAAGAGAGAGACACACATACAGAAAGAGAGAGAGAGAGAGAGAGAAGCAGGGTTGGAGAAGGAGAGAGAGTGTGTGGGGTGGAGGGAGGTGTGAGGAGAGAGATGGAAGGAGAATTTAGAAGAAAAAGCAGAATTGGAATTGAGTGGGAGGTGTGAAGCCAGGGGCAGAAAGAAATAAGAACAGTATTTTCCTTTAGCCTGCTTTCCTTATCCTCTCTCTCTCTACAGTATGTCTCTCTCTATATATCTCTTTCTGTCTCTCTCTTTGTCTCTCTTTCTCTCTGTCTCTCTACGTCTCTCTCTCTCTACATATATCTCTTTCTGTCTCTCTCCCTCTCTCTCTATCTCTCTTCATCTCTATCCCCCTCACCCCCCCCCCTCACCTAATTTTGGGGGTTTAAACAGGCAGATTAGCTTCGATATTCACCGTAAAACCTCTGTGATTGGTCTTTCTGATCTCTAAAGGTGATATACCCCCCCAAAAAAAAAACGACACAACCCAGAGACCGCAGGACTAACTTCCCCATCAGTAATTGGAACTAATGGTCGTGAGATTGAATCAGGAAAACGACAGTTAAATTGACTTCGCGGTTTGTTGCTTATCATCTGAAGGTGTACCTTCCCCTCTTCCAGGGAGAGATAGATGACATCTCTCCCTGGAAGAAAATCTGAAGCAAATTTTGAGGATGAAATACTGACGGTCAGGATCCGATAACGGTTGATTGAGGATTCAAATCAACGGAAATTGTAGGAAAGTCTTTTATAACTCTCAGCTCTATGGAGGAAAGGGTTTTTGGGAAAATATGTTACTAAAGAATAGACAAAGATTGAAACTATTGACAGTTTTGTGGTAACATCTAACGGCAATAGTACAGGAGTACATTCTTTTCACGTCTGGAATCCGCTGTTCAAACTCGAATCTCGGTGTCAGTTATTCTCATCCTCTGGAGAACGCCTCGGCAGTTCTGTCGTGCTGGTTTTACTTTCATTCACCAAAGGAGTGTAACGAAGAAATTGAAACGTACATCTCCTCGCCTGCCTGTTTGCAGTACGCTACAAACTGCGAGGGCCCGAAAGACGTTTTGTTGAGCAGTTCTTTTAAGACGCGAGCGGTCGGGGACATGCCTAATTAATCACCGGGGAAACTGCGCGGAGGTCTGAAAATCGTCTGAACGTCGGTCGGTTGCCAGCGCTTTTGGATATCGGGATCCGGTGACGATTCACTTCGTCAAGGCCGTGTACAACTACAGAAGAGAATAACACAAATAACATCTTTCGTGTTCGCGAATGCTTTCACATCAGATTGTCCCAGCATGACTTCATAATCACTTGCATAATACTGACTTTTATTGATTTTTAATCCTTTCTTTTTGAAGCCTGCCATTGTGTTTATGTTTTTGTCTTGTGTTTGTTTGTTTGTTTGTTTGTTTGTTTGTTTGTTTGGCCGTTTGTCTTGCAGCTCTCTACGCCTTAACGCAGCGAGTGTTGGGGATACGGTGCCAGAAGCAAGGTTAGCGCAACACGATCTATTTCCTGGTTGAAGTTTGGTAGCGTCATATCCTGTGGGTTCTGAGTTTCACTAACTTATTTATAGTCAGACACCCCCACCCCCTCCTCCTCCTCCCTCCCACCACACACGCAACGAACATACACACACACACACACACACTCACGAACACACCAAGCACACTAGTTTATGCCGACACATGGGCTGAAACACACTCACACATTGATGCAGAAAGCGTGTGCGCTCACATCGGCTCTCGCCAGTGTCTATTTCCTCCGAGAGCTGTGTGAACATGTGTCAGTGTCTAGAGTCTGTGTTGACTCCAGTAGCATACGAGTCTCAGAGGAAAAAAACCTTCATGTCTTTTTCTAAGTCTGTACGAAGAAGCATACCTCAAACAATTTGCGGATTAACAGTCTTACACGTTGACTTAAGACTTACATTGTTTTAACCGTAATATAATACAAAACTAATGATAAAATGAAAGAACAAAAGTACATTTCATCCAACATGATTTGAAAGAACAAAGAAAAAATAAACCCTGTTCACAGACGTCCATGGAGAATTCATCACCAAGCTGTAATTCACCAGTAACACACGCTATAATTTAGGACCCCCTTCTGCTCAACATCATTCGATGGAGTAGGGTCAGGTGGCCAGCCAGAATGCCTGATGGAAAATCAAATCAAAGAGAAGGGCGTCATCTGGGGCCAGGCGGTATTCCTGGAACGAGGGCGTGCAGCAGGGTCCTTCAGCGAGCGGCCATTTTTAGTCATCCGCATCGTTTGATCAGAGTATTTATACGAGCGCCTCTTGATGTGGTTTAAGGGCAAGTGGGATTTTCCCCTCTACTGCCAAATATGAGTTTGCCCTTTGACTGAGATGAGCTGGGTTACATCTGAGTGTGTCCACACACACACACACACACACACACACACACGCGCGCGCGCGTGCGCCCACGCACATGCGTGCAGATGAACACACAAAAACACATTCCACATAGACACACACACACACACACACACAAAGTTATTTGAGTACACACTTGCACGTTAACGTGCACACGCACTCTCACACTCATCACTGACAGTAAAACTGAATACAACATCAATTTGTGTTTTATTAATACACAACTTGACTGTCGCCTAGAGCAGCCCATCCAGATAGAGCAGCCCGTCCAGATAAGGAGTTTGGCTCAATAAACCACCCAGGTATCTCCCTCCTCCCCCTTCCCTCCTCCTCCCCTCTCTCCCCCTCTTCCCCTTCCCTCCTCTTCCCCCCTCCCTCTCCCCTTCCTCCTCTTCCCTTTCCCCTTCCTCCTCTTCCCTCTCCCCCTCCCCTCTCCCCTTCCCCTCCTCTGACGTACCACTCCCTCCCCCCTTCCCCTCCTCCCTCTCCCCTTCCTCCTCCTTCCCCCCCTTCCCTTCTCCTCCCTCCCTCCCTCTCCCTTCCCTCCTCCTCTATTCCCACCTACCCTCTCCCCTTCCCTCTCCCTTCCCTTCCTCCTCCTCCACCTCTCCTCCTTCTTCCCCTCTCTCCCTTGCCTCTCCTCCTCTCCTTCCCTTCTCCTCCTCATCCCCCCCTCCCTTCCTCCTCCTCCCTCCCTTCCTTCTCCCTCCCTTCTCCCCTCTCCCTCCTCTTCCTCCTCCTCTCCTCTCCTCTCCCTCCTCTCCCCCTCTCCACTTCCCTCTCCTCCCTCTCCTTCCTCTCTCCCCCTCTATTCCTCCTCCTCCCTCTCCCCCTTCCTCCTCCTACCTCTCTCCCCTCTCCCGTTCCCTCCTCCTCTCTCCCCTCCCTTCTCCTCCCTCTCTCCTCTCTCCCTTCTCCTCCTCCCTCTCCTCCTCCCTCCTCTCCTCTCCATTCCCTCCCCTCCCTCTCCCCCTCTTTCTCCAAACTCATTCGGCCTCCCTTTTCTCACTTAAATCTTACACCTAATCGAGAGATTTAAATGTCACGCAAATACCTGGACACACACACACGTACAGCAAAATACAACCACGCACACACACACATAGCAAATAACACACGAGAACACACACACACACACATAGGCAAACATAACACACGAAACACACCACACACACACAAGCAAGAATACCCACGAGGAACACACAAACACCACACACACCATCCTCTGTTAAACTCGATGGTCTAACAAAGAGGCATGTGTCAGGTGATGTGCGTCTCGCTAAGGTTGGGAGTTCTGAGTGCTTCTGATGTCTTTGAAAGCGACCCAGCTCTCTTCAGCGCTGAAAGACTAGAACCAAGACCTTCATCTCGAGCAGACTCCTCGTCGAGGGCGAGGCGCTGTTATGAATCACAGCCCCGCGTGCAGATAAGAGAGCTTTTTACGGGGGATTAGACATGTTGGATATAAGGATCTATTTTCAGGGTGTCCATTTTTCTTTGTTCCATTCTTGTATGGAAATAGCCCGTAAAGAGATAGTCTGCTCTAAAGCTCAGCATATCATGACGTCTTGGCACTTAGACACTTACCTCTTTCCTGCATGGCTTCTTGTATTCTCTCTTTAGTTCTCTCTTTACCTCGATCAAACACACACACATGCACGCGCACACACACACACACACACAAGCACAAATGCACACGTACACACACATGCACACGTACCCACAGCGCACGGCACGCCACACACAACAAATGCAAGCACGTACCTCACACACACAGCACACAAATGCACACGACACAAGGCACACACCGTCTGTCGACACACACACACACAAATGGCACACGTACACACGACACCATCAACCTCACCTCTCTCTCTGAAACCTCCACACATGCTCCTTCCTACATGTTTCCATCCCACTGGCTCCTGCCGTGGGATATATTAACTGCTCTGCAATTTCGCC
>BROE01000012.1:16096548-16121731 GCA_036571765.1 Plecoglossus altivelis | reverse complement strand
ATCCTTCAGAACAGGTTAACGGGTCATCCTTCAGAACAGGGGAACCAATCAGGTCCCCCATCCTTCAGACAGCAGGGTAATGGGTCATCCATCAGAACAGGGTAACAGGTCATAATTAAGAACAGGGTAAACCCGGGCCTCATCCTTCAGACAGGGGTAACGGCCATCCTCAGAGCCGGGCTACAGCGCCCACTCCCCTTCAGACCCACCACGCGGTAACTGGGACTCACTCTTCAGACACAGGTAAATGCGGCGTCATCCTTCCAGAACCACGGTACCCGGGTCCATCCTCTCCAGCAACAGGCCTAACAGGTTTCATACATCACGCAACAGGGTAACACGCTCCACTCGCTTCAGCCAACAGGGTAACCGGTCATCCTCTCAGAACCAGCGGTAACCGGGTCTAATACTTCCACAACCGGGTAACGGGTCATCCCTTCAAAACCACCCCAACAGCGGTCAACGCGTCCACTATCGAGGAACACGGGTCATCCTTTCAGCAACAGGGTAACATCCGGGGCCGGCTAATCCTTCCAGAAACAGGGTACCGGGTCATCATCTGAGCGAACAGGTCAACCGCGGTCATCCCTCAGCAACCGGTACACCGGGATCCATCCCTTCCCAACAGGGTAACCGCGGTCGTACCTTAAGACACGCGCGAACACCGGGTCATCACCTTAAGAACAGGGTCCATCCTTCAGAACAGGGCTACAGGTCATACTTGAGGAACACGCGGTACACCGGGTCCATATGAGGACAGGTATCCTCAAACCAGGCGTAACAGGTCATCCCCTTCAGACACACGCGGTAGGGTCATCCTTCAGACAACGCGGTACACAGGTCATCCTTCAAACAGGCGTATACAGCCGTCATATTGAGGAACAGGGTTCATCCTCAGAACACGGTAACAGGCTCACCTGCATTGACGCGAACAGGCGTACACCGGCGTCATATCGGCATGACAGGTCATCCCCTTCCAGAACAGGGTAAACCAGCTCATCCTTCACGAACAGCGCGCTACCGGCGTCATCCCCTTCAGCAACAGGGGTAACCCAGGTCATCCTTCCACACACAGGGTAACAGTCATCTTGAGAACAGGGTCCATCCTTCAGAAACAGGGTACAACAGGCTCAATTCCTCTCAGAAACAGGGAACCAGGTCATATTGCGAGGCAACAGGGTCCATCCTTCAGACACACGCGGCTCAACGGGTTCCATCCTCACGCACAGGGAACCCGGCCTCATACCTAAGAAACAGGGTAAACGGCTCCTCCTCAGAACAGGGCGCTAACGGCGCCCCATCCTTACAGCCAGCAGGCGTAACGCGCGTCATATTCGAGGAAAGGGTAACGGCCGCTATATTAGAGGAACATCCGCAGGCGTCTATCCCCTTCAGCAACACTGGTAACTGCCGGTCCACCACTTCAGAACAGCGGTACACAGGTCATCCTTTCAGCAACAGGGTAACCCGGGTCATCCCTTCAGCAACCAGGGCTCAACCGGGTCATCACTTCAGAACAGGGTCAACAGCGTATCCCTTCAGAACACGGGTACACCGGCGTCCTCCTCAGAACAGGTAACAGGTCTCCTTCCAGAAACAGGCCGTAACCGGCTCACCTTCAGAACAGGGTAACACAAGCGGTCATCTCAGCCCAACAGCCGTTAACCCCGGTCACTCCTTCAGAACAGGTCACCGTGTCACTAATTAACCAGAACAGGGTACACGTCATCTCTCCCAGAACCAGGCGTACGGGCCATCCCCTCTTCACGAGCAGCCGCGTCACCGGGTCACTATGCTGAGGACACAGGGTACCCCCCGGGCTCATCCCTTTCAGAAAGGGCTAAACCCGCGTCATGCCTTCAGACACCAGGGTCACAACCGGCCTCATACTTGACGGAACAGGGTCAACGCGGTCACCTCCAGACACGGGTAACGCGTCATCCTTCAGAAGCAGGGCTCAACCGGGCCCTCCGTCCACCTCTTTTTAAGAACAGCGGAAACCGGGTCATCACTTACCCAGAACAGGGTCAATCCTTCAGCAACATGCGTACCAGGCTCATCCATTGGGACAGCGTACCACGGGCTCACTATTGGCCGAGGCAAAGGGTCCATCCCTTCACCCACCCCACGGCGCTCAACCCAGGTCACTCCCCTTCAGAACAGGGGCTACACCGGCTCACCTCCTTCAGCACAGGGAACCAGGCCTTCCCATCCTCCAGCAAACCGCGTGTACCCAGGTCATTACTTCGAGCCCGAACCAGGTCACTCTTCAGAACAAGGCGTAACAGCGTCCACCTCAGAACCAAGCGGTAACTGCGTCAACTCTCAGAACCAGGCTAACACGGTCACTCCTTCAGAAGCAGGGCTAACCAGCGTCATCACTCAGAAATCAGGGAACCCCTCGGTCACTACTTCCAGAACGCCGGTAACACGGTCATCCCTTCCAAAACACGCGTAACGGCTCCATCCCTTCAGCAACCAGGCGTAACAGTCATCCTCCAAACAGGGTAACGGGCTCATCCTTGTTGCTCTATCCATGCCGGGTTTCGTCTTCTCTCCTCGTCTCTCTAGCTTTCATGAGAAACGCTTGACTCGTAGTTATGATCCCTTTCTATGCCATCTATCATTAGCCTGACTCCAGTGACCTTTCTCTTCCAAATCTGACTATTTATGTGTCAACACAGAAGACAGAAACGTTTGTTTCGACAAGTAGCAATTATGAACCTTCCTCTACCCTACTTTCAACAGACAGAGTACGAGAAAGCTCAACAAATCAATTAGAGACTGTCTCTGTTCAGGATTGATTCACAATAGAAGCCTTGTCATTGTGCCCAGACAAGTAGACATTCACCCATCGTTCTGTAAACGGTCTGTAAAGGTCAGAAGGCAAACTTTGACGTTGCGAAAGTCGTTTCGTTTTCCATCAATGTGATTTGCGACGCGATCATTTCCTCGCCAAGTTTATCAACTGTTCTGAAAAGTTTCGCTAAAAATCTTCTGAAACCTTAAATGAAGGTTGATGAAGGAAACCAGAAGCAGTGTTGCAGTAAAGTTCCTTCTGCCGGGGTCAACTGCAGTTCTGTACATGAGAACCAGTTTGACATGGCAGTAAAATAGAGGCTGTTCAAATTTACAGCATGGAAATGACTTAAGCCCACTAGAACTCTGGGGTGTTTAACCACCCCCCCCCTCCTCCCCCCCTCCCCGTCACCACCCTTTTTATAGTCCCAACCCCCCCTCCCCCTTGAGCCACCAATCACAGCTCTGACGTGACCTTAGCAAGCAGGCCAATCACCATTAATACTTCAGCGCCTGGTGTACGACCTGCAGTCCTACACCTGCCTCACCTCTCCCCCTCCCTCCCCTGCTCTCTCTCTCTCTCTCTCTCTCTCTCTCTATTCCTCCCTCTCTCTATTCCTCTCTCTGTCTCAATCCCTCTCTCTCTCTATTCCCCCATCCCTCTCTCTCCCTCTCTCTCCCCTCTCTCTCTCTCTCTCTCTATTGCTCTCTCTCTCGGTCTCTGTCTTTCTCTTCCCCTCGCTCTCTTTCTCCTCTCTCTCTCTCTGTCTTTCTTCTCTCTTTCTCTTACCTCTCTCCTTCCCTCCCTCTCTCTCTGTCTTTCTCTCTCTTTCTCTTACCTCTCTCCTTCCCTCCCTCTCTCTCTGTCTTTCTCTCTCTTTCTCTTACCTCTCTCCTTCCTTCCCTCCCTCTCTCTCTGTCTTTCTCTCTCTTTCTCTTACCTCTCTCCTTCCCTCCCTCTCTGTCTTTCTCTCTCTTTCTCTTACCTCTCTCCTTCCCTCCCTCTCTCCCTCCCTCCCCTCCCAGCTCTCTCTTCTCTCCTACCCTCTCGTCCTCCCCACTCCTCCCTCCCTCCTCCCTCTCTCTCTTTCAGTCATCCCTCTCTCTCTTTCAGTCATTCATCTATTTAAATCTACAGCATCTGTCAAGTTGCAGTTGGTATGACTGGCAGACCAAGAATGCCTCCCCTCCAAGAGGTTATAGACAGGTTATAGATAGGTTGTAGACGGGTTATACATTATAAACAGGTTTAAAGAGACATGATATCATGAGATTATAAACAGTTAATAGGCATGATATCATGAGATTATAAACAGTTAATAGGCATGATATCATGAGATTATAAACAGTTTATAGGCATGATATCGAGAGATTATAAATAGTTTATAGGCATGATATGGGACTAGATTAAGGGACATGCGTCTAATTAAGCAGGGGTCCGCAACTCCTGGTCCCGAGGGCCCCCGCTGTCCTGAAGGTTTCCGATGTTTTCCTTGCTCCAGCACACCTTATTCTAATAAAGGGTCATTATGTAGCTTCCACAGAGCTTGGTAATCGCTCATTCATTAGAATCAGGAGTTCTGGAGCAGGGAAACATAGAAAACCTTCAGTACAGCGGCCCTCGAGGACCACGGCCCTCGGCACAGCGCCGCTCGACGGAACACGCGCCCCCTCGACGGACAGCGGCCCTCCGAGGCACAGCGGCCCCTCCGGCACGGACACGCGCCCCCTCGAGGACCAGGATTGGCAGACGCCCTCGCTTCTAAAGGTAACTTTCTGTTGGCCTTGTCAGATCAACATCCGAGCTTCCCAAAAGCCACTTTGCTGAACCACAACCGTCACTACAACACACACATAACATACCACGCGCAACATACCACACACCTACATACCCACCCACACATAACAACAACAGCGACCTACACACACACACCAACATAACACACACCAACATCACACACACCTACATTACACACAACACAACACACACCTACATAACAGCACACCTACATACCACACACAAAACCACACTAGCTACATACACACACACAAACACACACCTACATTAACACACACACGCACAAAACCACACACAAACACACCAAACTCTCAAACACACATAGCCTGAAACACACAAGCACTCTCTTTTTCTCTTTCTCTAACCCTAACACTAACCATAACCCTAACCCTCTCTCTCTCCTCTTCTCCCTCCTCTCTCTTCTCTCCTATTTCTCTCCTCTCGCTCCTCCTCCTCCATCTCTCCCTCCTCCCTCTCTCTCTCCCTCCCTCTCCCCTCTCTCCTCTCCCCCCTCCACTCCTCCTCTCTCCCTCTCCTTCCCCTCCTCCCTCTCCCTCCTCCCTCCCTTCATCCTCTCCCTCCTCCTCTCCCTCCCTCCTCCCCCTCCTCCTCCTCTCCTCTCTTTCCTCCTTCCCTCCCTCTCTCTCCCTCCTCCCTCCCTTCATCTCCTCCCTCTCCCTCTGCCTCTCTCCTCCCTTCCTCTCCCTCCCCCTCTCCCCCCTGCCCTCCCTCATTCCTCCTCTCTCCTCCTCCCTCATCCTCCTCCCTCCCTCCTCGCCTCTCCCCTCCACTCTCCCTCCATCGCTCTGCCTGTCTCTCTCCTCCTTCCTCCCTCACCCTCCCCCCTCTCTCTTTTTCTTTCTTTCTCTCTTTCTCGTTCTCTCATCTCTCTGTTTCTCCCTCCTTCCTCTCCCTCTCCCCTCCTCCCTCCAACTCTCTCCCTCTCTCCGTCCCTCCTCCCTCTCCCTCCCAGATCCGAATGGGAAGTTGCTGGTATGAAGCCGCGCCCCTGTAAACACAGGTGTATGAACACCTACGGCAGCTACAAGTGCTACTGTCTCAACGGATACATGCTGATGCCTGACGGCACCTGCGGAAGTAAGTCTTCTCGTGGGAGAGTGTCTGTGTCGGCTGTCGTCTTAGTACCGAAGAAGCTGTGTGTGGTGTGGTTAAGAGTGTGTGTGTGTGCATGTTATTGCTATGTGTGCTGCTGCTCGTGTGGGCTGTGGTTAAGTAGAGAGTGCTGTGTGAGCTTTAAGACGAGAGAGTGTGGTGTGTATGTATCGATGTGCTGTGTGTGGTGTGTTCAGAAGAGAGCAGTGTGCTGTGTGTTAAGACGAGGTGTCCGTGTGCTGATACTCGTGTGGTGTGCTCGTGTGTTTAGCGCACGCTGTCGTCGTGTCGGTCTGTGTCGCATGTAACGTTGACGAGAGATATACGTTGTGTCGTGTGTCGCTGTGCGTGTGTTAGAGCAGTAGCTGTAATGTTGTGTGTGTGTGTCCCCTCGTGCTGTTAGAGAGAGAGTGTGCTGTGTGTATGCTGTAGAAGTGTGTGTGTCTGTGGTAAGTGCTCAATGTGAGACGACGAGATTATATAAGTGTGTGTTTGTGTGTGTGTGTCTGTGTGTGTGAAAACGATGTGCAACGAGGAGACTAAGATAGAGACGAACTGTATGTATAGACGACAGATTCTTGTGTGACGAAAGGTTTGGTGCGTGCAAGAGAGCAGAGAGATAGATATCTGTGTGACGAGAGATTCTGTGGTGTGTGTGTGTGTGTGTGTAATGTGTACGAGAGAGTACACGTGTGTGTGTGCCTGCTGATAAGTGTGGTTGTTGTGTGGTGTTGGCTGTGAGAGATACCAGGTCGTGTAAGTGTGTGTGTGTGCCTGTGTCTCAATCAAAATATGTCTCTTTCTCATTGTTTTGTGTCCCTTCTCTTTGTCTTCGTTTTGTTGATGCCTCTTTTCCAATTCATTAAGCTCCCTCCTCCCACCTCTCCCTCCTCCCACCTCTCCCTCCTCCCTCCTCTCCCTCATCCCTCCTCTCCCTCCTTCCTCTCCTCTCCCTCCTCCCTCCTCCCTTCTCTCTTCTCCCTCCTCCCTTCCTCCTCTCCCTCCTCTCCCTCCTCTCCCTCCCTCCTCCTCCTCCCATACTCTCCTCCCTCCTCTCCCTCCTCCTCTCCTCTCCCTCCCTCCTCTCCCTCCTCCCTCCCCCTCCATCCTCCCTCCTCTCCATCCTCCCTCTCACTCCCCTCTCCCCCCTCCCCCTCCTCCTCCCTCCTCCTCCTCTCCCTCCTTCCCCCCTCCCTCCTCCCCTCTCCTCCCTCCTCCCTCCTCCCTCCTCCTCGCTCTCTCCCCTCCTCCCTCCTCTCTCCCTCTCTCCTCGTCCCTCCCTCCCTCCTCCCTCCTCTCTTCCCTCTCTTCTCTTTGTTTAAAGTCTCATTCTTTGCTGGAGTTTCTATGCTGTATGCAGGCCGATATCCTCTTAGTTAATAAACACATTCACAAATCAGAAACGATATTTTATTCAAATATATTCATTTGAAGGCGCCGGCTTCTCTTCAAACACACGCTTCCATCTTTGCTTGAATGCACCTCTCTTTCATCCCGTTCCCCCGAGATAGAACGTTTCAACCCCAAAAATGAGAAACTCCCGTTTGAGCTGGTATCACCTGCAGCGGTTCAGAACCCCCTGAAGATGCGTCAAATGGAAAATATGAAAGCGATGCGATCTTTGACCCTGGGAGTAATGTTAAAGCGTTTATTACCCATCACCCGGAGGTGTTGGAGCATAATCCTAGATACTTCTCTCTCATCTCCCCCTCCTCACCCCAGACCTCTCCCTCCCTTTCTCCTCTCTCCATTCCCTCCTCCTCACCCAACCCTCTCCTCCCTTTCTCTCTCTCTCCATTCTCCCTCCTCCTCACCCACCCTCTCCCTCCCTTTCTCTCTCTCTCCATCTCCCTCCTCCTCACCCACCCTCTCCTCCCTGTTCTCTCTCTCTATATCCCTCCTCCTCACCCACCCTCTCCCTCCCTTTCTCTCTCTCTCCATTCCCCTTCTCCTCTCTCGCTCTCCCTCTCCCCTCCCCTCCTCCTCCCTCTCTCTCCCTCTCCCTCTCCATTCCCCTCCTCCTCCCTCTCTCTCGCTCTCCCTCTCCCCTCCTCCTTCCTCTCTCTCTCTCGCTCTCCCTCTCCCTCCCCTCCTCTCCCTCTCTCTCGCTCTCTCCTCTCCCTCTCCTTCCTCTCTCCTCGCCTCCTCCTCTACATTCCCCTCCTCCCTCTCTGTCGCTCTCCCTCTACATTCCCCTCCTCCTCCCTCTCTCTCGCTCTCCCTCTCCCCTCCTCCTCCCTCTCTCTCGCTCTCCCTCTCCCCTCCTCCCCCCTCTCTCTGCCCTCTCCCCTCCCTCCCTCCTAAATCCTGTCTCTGCTTGTCCGTCTGTGTTTTAGTAGCCTGCATCTCTAAAGGACAAGCCTCCCCCTCCTCCTTCCTCCCCCTTCCTCCCCCTTCCTCCCCCTTCCTCCCCCGTCCTCCCCCCACACCTCTTTAACACAATCCTATCAGGAGGTCACATCTCAGAGTAACAGGGTGTGACACGATGAGAGATACCTGCTATAACTAGTAATGACCTCCTGACAACACTAGTCTCTCTCTCTCTTACCCACTTATCTTCATCCTTCTCTCTCACACATTCTCACTCTCTCTCTTTTTACTCTTTCTTTCTTTCTCTCTGCCTCTGCGCTCTCTCTCTCTTCATCTCTCTGTCGTTCTCTCTCTTTCTCTCTTCTCCCTCACTCCTCCTTTACTTGCCCCTCTTCTTCCTCTCTTCTCTCATCCGTGTCTCTCTCACCTCCTCCCTCCCTCCCTCCCTCCCTCCCAATACACTCGTCTGGCTGCATTTGATTGGCCGGCGTAAGGGACGGCGAGATTAATCAGTCGTCATGGTGAAGCGATGTAGAGCAGGTTTCTGCTCAGATCTGGGAGTTACAGAACATCTTTGGCATTTTTCATCTTATGAAGCCACTCAGGCTCTCTCAGGCTCTCTTCCTCACACAACATCACATGTGTCTGATGTGAGGGGATGACTGTGTCTACCTCCCTCCTTCCCTCGCTCTCGCTCTCTCTCTCGCTCTCCCCCTCTCGCTCTCTCTCGCTCTCTCTCTCGCTCTCTCTCGCTCTCCCCCTCTCGCTCTCTCTCTCGCTCTCCCCCTCTCGCTCCCTCTCTTGCTCTCCCCCTCTCGCTCTTTCTGTCTCACTCTCCCCCTCTCGCTCTCCCTCGTTCGCTCTCTCTCTCACTCTCCCCCTCCCGCTCTCTCTCTCGCTCTCCCCCTCTCGCTCCCCCTCTCGCTCTCTTGCGCTCTCTCTTTTTTCCGAACGCTGTTATGTTTAATCAGTCTACCAGCTCTTCCACCCTCTCTAAACACTCTCTCTCTCTCCTGCCTCCCTCCCTCCCTCTCCATCGCTACATCCTCCCCTCCCTCCCTCTAATCATCTCTCTCCCTCCTCCCATCCTTGTCGCCCTCTCTCTCCCTTCCTCTCCCTCCACCTCTCTCCCTCTCTTTCTCTCTTCTGTCTTCTGGACCACCTGGTTTGGCAGTTCTCCTGTTCGTTTCCTTTTAAGGCAGTGGTGGAGCAGAGGAGGAGAGAAAGAGAGGAAAGGAAAGGAGAGGAATGGGAGAGGGGAGGAGTGGAAAGGAGAGGGGAGGAGAGGAGGAGAGGAAGGGAGAGGGGAGGAGGAGAGGAGAGGTCCTGGCCAGAGATTATTTCATGTTATTGTTATTCTGGAGCCACTGTTGAACTGAACAGGGGGAGGTGGGGGGGAGAGGTGGGCTTGAGAGACGAAGGGAAAGAGACAGAGAGGGAGGAGGGAGTAAGGAGGGCAAAGGAGAGGGCAGAGACGCCACAAGAGATGGAGAGGGAAATAAAATAACTGTTTTGATCGTGCTGAAAGCGAGAGATGAGAAACAGGATGAGAGGGGTAGAGAGACCGGGAGAAGAGAGGAGAGAGAGAGGGAGGGAGGAGAGGGGAGGGAGAGGGGGAGGAGAGCAGAGGGAGGAGAGAGAGAGGATAGTGGTGAGAGAGAGGGAGGAGCGGGGAGGGAGAGGGGGAGGAGAGCAGAGGGAGGAGAGAGAGAGGATAGTGGTGAGAGAGAGGGAGAAGAAGGGAGAGAGAAAGGAGAGGGGAGAGAGGAGAAGGACAGGGCCAAGACACCAGAAGGGAGGGAGGTGTTGAGATGACAAGAGGAAAAAGATGAGTGGGGAAGGAGGAGGAGAGGGGAAGGAGGAGGAGAGGGGAAGGAGAAGGAGAGGGGAAAGATGAGTGGGAAAGGAGGAGGAGAGGGGAAGGAGGAGGAGAGGGGAAGGAGGAGGAGAGGGGAAGGATGAGTGGGGAAGGAGGAGGAAAGGGGAAGGATGAGGAGAGGGGAAGGAGGAGGAGAGGTGTGTAGAAGGCAGGAAGATGAGAGGAGCTGTGGAGGAGGCACAGGTGTGGAAAGCTGAAGGACTCCTGACTCCAGTGTTTTAGGAGACAGAAGGAGAGAGAAGAAGAAGAGAGCAGGGAGGGAGGGTTGGATGGGAGGAGAGAGAGGGGGGAGGGTAGGAGGGAGGAGAGAGAGGGGAGAGGGAGGAAAAAGAGAGAAGGGGTTTGGGATGGGGGGACAGGGAGGGAGGGAGGAGAGAGGGGGGAGATGGGTAGGAGGGAGGAGTAGAGAGGGGAGAGAGGGAGGAAGGAGAGAGAAGGGGGTAGGGGATGGGGGGACAGGGAGGGAGGGAGGAGAGAGAGGGGAGAGAGGGGGAGGGTAGGAGGGAGGGGAACGAGGGGAGGAGAGAGAGACGAGAGACAGAGACAGAGAAAAAAGAGAGAATGTGTGTGAGAGAGAGAGGAGGGAGGAAGAGAAGACAGGCAGGTGGGAGGGAGAACGGAGAGAGGGTGGAACGAGCAGGCGAAGGCAAGATCGAGGGCGAGGCAAGGGAACGAGAGGGCGGTAGGATGGGGGACACGGGCAGGAGGGAGTGAGGAGACGAGCACAGAGCCAGCAGGAGAGGGAGGGAACAGGGGAGGGTGAAGCCGAGAAAGGGCAGAGGAGTAGCAGATTAAATCTAATAAAGCAAGGTTATGTGCTGTCCAGATGTCTAACCCCGGCAGGGCCACTGGCTAATATCTGAAGAGATGAACTGGGAAGAGATCACAACCCCTTCATTCATTCATGCCTGTGTCCAGATATTATATATGTACACACACATCCTAGTGTGTGAGTGTGTGTGCCACACCCATCAACCCAGTCCTTCCCCTCCTCTCCCGCCCTCTCTCTCCTCCTCCTCCTTCCCGCCTGCGACCGCAATAGCTGCCACTGGCCCTCCGAGGTTGTATGTTCAATCGTGGTGTGTGCGGCTTCGCCCACTCCAACCACACTCACCTACTGTGTGCTGCAACTTGGATGGACTTTAAATGCAGAGCGTAAAATTTCCGACGTCGGGAGAACCATACTTGACCAATACCGGCTCTCTCTTCCAGTCTTCACCTTCTCTCTCTCTCCCTCCTCTCTCTCCTCCCTCCTCCGCTCTTTCTCTCCTCCCTTTCCTCCTCCGCCACCCTTCTCCCCCCTGCCCTCCCACACACACACACAACCCCAACGGACAATGTGGCAACCATGGCTAACCGTGCAGTATGGCTATAGCTGTGCAGGTTTCCTGAACAGCCGTGAAGCCGTGAGATGCCCAGCGCGTAGTCCCCGTTGGACTCCTAACCTGAGGTTCTTCCAGCTCGGCAAGAGTCCAAGACGGGAGGGAATGCGTGGTTAGTTAGTTTTTTTCTTCTTCTCATCTTCTTCCTCTCCCTTCTGCTACCTCCCCATCCCTCTTCTCCCGCCTCTCTCTCCTGCTTTCTCCCCTCTTCATCTCTCTCCCCCCCTCCACTCCTGTTCTAAAACCGTCTCTCTCTCCCATCGTCTCTCATATAGGGCTCTAATGTAATGTCCCTCTCTCGCACTCTCTTGTCCCACCCTCTCTTCGTCATCTGCCCTCGTGCATCTCTCTCGTACTGTCTCTCTCTTTCTTGCATCTCTCTGTCCCACCCTCTCTCTCTCCCTCTGTCTCTCTCTATGTCTCTCTCCTCAGTCGTCTTCTCTCCGCGACCCGTCTCTCTCTCCCTCATTGTCTCTCTCTCTATGAGTCTCTCTCCAACTCTCTGTTCCCCCTTCCTCTCTTCATCACCTGCTCCCCCTCCCCTCCCCCAAACACACACACAAAAACACACACACACCCTCTCTCTCTCACTCTCTGTCTCCGTCTCTATGTCTCTGTCTCTACTTCGTCGAAAGGTGTCCCACTCCTCTCTCTCCGCCTACATTGTTCTCACAGGCTCGTCATGTCTCTCTCAAGTTAATTAAAATGTTCATTAACTGGTTGTCATTAACTCTGTCAGTGGCCATTGTAGAGCAAAGCATTGTGGGATTGTTGTCAGCCTTTGATTTCTCTGACTTGAGATCAAATAGCTTTTATCTCATACACATGGTGAGGGGAAAAAAGTGCTCGGGAGAGAAAAAATACAAGACTTTCATATAAATCCCCTTGAGCCGAGCTTTTAGTTTCCAAAAAGAGCCGGTGAATGCAGTACACTTGTTCCCTGTGAACGTTTGTGCCTGCGTCCAAGGCCATTGGCTTTCAGGTTGTCCTTGACAACCAACCTGCAGCCTATCTCTCTCTCTCTCTCTCTCTCTCTCTCTCTCTCTCTCTCACCCAGTCACGCTAATTTTACCAATTTTAGTAGGTACATAAGACTGCATACAGGCCTGTGTCTTATATCTGAAAAAGTGGAATGAAATGACTCTCATTCAAGAAAGAAAACGTGGATAAGGAATCCTCCTCTCCTCTCGCTAAAACGCCGAGGTAGAGGCATATCTCTTTTGTGCGCTTCGTTCCGCCTCGCCCCCGCCCGCTCTGCAGGTCCTCTTCCCCGCTTGCCTCGTCGCGCCTTGACCTTCCCTCTCCCCCTGACCTATTTCTCTTTGTCTCTTCGTCTCGCCCTCCTCCTTAGCTAAGTGAAAAGCTGCAGATTAGAGAAGGGCACCTAAGTTGCTGGTCGTAACCCGTGTCAAAGGCGTTCTTAATGGACACATCGAGTTAGTGCCTTTACCCGTCCCTGAATTCTGATCAATGTTAGAAGGGCCTCCTCCCCCCTCCCTCCCTCCTCCCCCCCTCCCTCCCTTTCACCAGCTAAACAATTCTCTCTTCTCGCCTGTGCGAGGGATGACTCTGGACATTTCTAAACACAAGCGTCATCAATCATCATTGAGCTTGCTGACAGAGAGAGAATGGGGGGAGAGAAAGATAGGGAGGGAGGGACGAGAGGGAGGAAGGGAGGGTGTGACAGAGAGAGAGAAAGATATAGGGAGAGTGAGGGAGGGAGTGGGCTTGTTGCACCACAGGTGTTAAAACAACTTATAAATATTTTAAGAGACCTTTGTGACCTCTGGAAAAGAAGACAAGATTGGGAATGAAGGTGTTTGTTTTAATGGGGTGAGAATGGAGGAAGAGATCAACAGCTGCAACAGTCCTGGAAGGTTCTAGAATTACTAATCTATCGGATCGTAGCTGATCTGGAAAGATGCACAAATCATTCTAGAACGTGGACGCACAAGAAATTCTAGAACATGGACGCACAAGGCATTCTAGAACATGGACGCACAAGGCATTCTAGAACGTGGACACACAAGGCATTCTAGAACGTGGACGCACAAGGCATTCTAGAACATGGACGCACAAGGCATTCTAGAACGTGGACGCACAAGGCATTCTAGAACATGGACGCACAAAGCATTCTAGAACGTGGATGCACAAGGCATTCTAGAACGTGGATGCACAAGGCATTCTAGAACATGGACGCACAAAGCATTCTAGAACATGGACGCACAAAGCATTCTAGAACGTGGATGCACAAGGCATTCTAGATCTTTATCAAGAAAGAGTCCAGGACTGGTCCTCTGTCATTCCGTCTGATTTGTCCTGGTTGGTGGAAAGCATCGAAGTATCGAGGGCAGAGAAACAGCAGTGAAGTAAACAAAGCAGTCTGATGGATGACAGGATGGCCGCTGTCAGAACTGTTCGTGTTGTTTGCGAATGCTACCGGAAGTTTCTACGTTCGAGGGCGAGACAGCTTCATATTTCATTCTCAGTCCAACAGAAATACAAATGAACCATTCCTCAGGACTGGTTTGGCAGGTCACATTTATTTTAAAAACGACAACCGAAAGAAACTAATAAAAAAGATGGAAAACAAGAAAAAAATAGATGACCAGACCAGGAAGTGAGACCAGGAAGTGAGACCAGGAAGTGAGACCAGGAAGTGAGACCAGGAAGTCAGACCAGGAAGTCAGACCAGGAAGTCAGACCAGGAAGTCAGACCAGGAAGTCAGACCAGGAAGTCAGACCAGGAAGTGATTAAATAAAAGTTCTCCAGACTGGGTCGATAAAATGAAGACAACCGAGAGATTTCGAAACACGTATCACACACTCGCAGCTGCATTTCATTCTACATCCTGTATCCTGCCGTGTTCCTCCATAAATGATGCCTTCAAGTTGGATTGTGGACGTGGACAGATTCTGAGGAAGTGGGCGATCCTGTTGAACTCTATTATCCTGATCCAGAACAAGATGGCTTGCGTGGTTTCTCCTGCGTGGTCGAGAAAACGCAGCTGACAATGTATGCGTGGCCATGCACGGCATCGCTCCTACTGCAGGCAGACCTGCAGCCTAGATCATAGCAACGTCCAACACATGGTCTCAGGTAAGGCATTCTAGATCTTTATCAAGAAAGAGTCCAGGACTGGTCCTCTGTCATTCCGTCTGATTTGTCCTGGTTGGTGGAAAGCATCGAAGTATCGAGGGCAGAGAAACAGCAGTGAAGTAAACAAAGCAGTCTGATGGATGACAGGATGGCCGCTGTCAGAACTGTTCGTGTTGTTTGCGAATGCTACCGGAAGTTTCTACGTTCGAGGGCGAGACAGCTTCATATTTCATTCTCAGTCCAACAGAAATACAAATGAACCATTCCTCAGGACTGGTTTGGCAGGTCACATTTATTTTAAAAACGACAACCGAAAGAAACTAATAAAAAAGATGGAAAACAAGAAAAAAATAGATGACCAGACCAGGAAGTGAGACCAGGAAGTCAGACCAGGAAGTCAGACCAGGAAGTCAGACCAGGAAGTCAGACCAGGAAGTCAGACCAGGAAGTCAGACCAGGAAGTCAGACCAGGAAGTGCAGACCAGGAAGTCAGACCAGGAAGTCAGACCAGGAAGTCAGACCAGGAAGTGATTAAATAAAAGTTCTCCAGACTGGGTCGATAAAATGAAGACAACCGAGAGATTTCGAAACACGTATCACACACTCGCAGCTACATTTCATTCTACATCCTGTATCCTGCCGTGTTCCTCCATAAATGATGCCTTCAAGTTGGATTGTGGACGTGGACAGATTCTGAGGAAGTGGGCGATCCTGTTGAACTCTATTATCCTGATCCAGAACAAGATGGCTTGCGTGGTTTCTCCTGCGTGGTCGAGAAAACGCAGCTGACAATGTATGCGTGGCCATGCACGGCATCGCTCCTACTGCAGGCAGACCTGCAGCCTAGATCATAGCAACGTCCAACACATGGTCTCAGGTGTCACTTCATGAATATCAACCATGGAAGCCAATGAAGGGAGAGACGGGGGGAGGGGGGAGGAGAGTCGGTGTTGAGTGAGATGGGGGAGGGGGGAGAAGACTGGGGAGGGGGAAGCAGAACGGGAGGCAGGGGCGATGGGTTAGGGGGCAGACCGAGGCAGGGGGGAGAGACAGGGTAGGGGGAGGGGAGGGGGGAGGAGAGATGGGGGAGGGAGGGAGACGGGGGAGGGAGAACGAGACAGGGTAGGGGGGGAGATGAGGAAGGGAGAGACGGGGTACTGGGGGAGGAAGGGGAGGGTTGGGGCGGACAGGAGAGACAGGGGAGGTGGGAGGAGAGATGGGGGAGGGGGGAGGAGAAGACAGAGTGTGGGGGCAGAGGATGAGGAGAGAGAGATAGAGAGAGGGGAGAAAGAGATTGAGAGAGAACGGGAGGATGAGGAGAGAGAGAGAGATGAGAACACTGGTTTTCTGTCAATAATAAAAATACGTGAAAGATTAAATTGTTACATAAACACATACAAGGTATTTAATATGAAACGACTGTTCTTGTTTTTCTGACTTGTGTTAGTTAGCTTATGTCATTCCCACAGGTTTACGATCGAAAGTCTTAGTACCTTCCAGACGTCTTCTCATTCCGGCAAGGTTATTCATGCCGTTCACCTTTTCTCTCCCGTCGGTGAAAGTCCAAGTACGTTTTTACCAACTTTATTGTTTGTTGTTTACAGACGTGGATGAGTGTGCGACCGGCATGGCAGTGTGTCCACGCTTCAGGAAATGTCTCAACACGTTCGGAAGCTACATCTGCAAGTGTCATGATGGTTTCGACCTGCAGTACATCAACGGCAAATACCAGTGCATAGGTGATGACCCCATTCACACACATGCCCAGACCTAGACCGGACGGAAGGTCAAAGGGCGCGGGGCGAGGGCGGGGCTGGGATGGCGTGGCGGGGTCATCGGGTCAGCGGGAGGAAGCCCAGGTGCTGTTTTGACAAAGTGGAGGGGAAGAGAGAGTTATGGAGAGGGAGAGGAACAGACAGAGAGCGGAAGAGGGAGTTACGGAGAGAGAGGAACAGACAGAGAGCGGAAGAGAGAGAGAGAGAGACAGAGAGAGAGAGACAGACAGAGAGAGAGAGAGAGCGAGAGAGAGAGAGAGGAAGATGGTTAAAGACAGACACAGAGGTAGAGAGAGAGAGAAGAAGAGGGTTAGAGAGAGAAACAGTGAGACAGAGAGAGACAGAGAGAGACAGAGAGAGCATGATGATTATGGAGAGACAGAAATAGAGAGAGACAAAGAGAGAGAGAGAGAGGAAGAGAGAGAAAAAGAGTGTTAGCCAGAGAAAAGGAACAGACAGAGAGAGAGAAAGAGAGAGAGAGAGAGAGAGAGAGAGAGAGAGAGAGAGAGAAAGAGAGGACGAGGATTACAGAGAGAGAAAGATTCAAAGAGGTGAACCACACACAGGGTGATAAAACACCCACTTTGAAATATTACGATCCTTTAAGAGTTTCAACCTTTTGTAAGATGTTTATTTATGTTCAGCAGCAAATAGATGGCTTTGTTTTCTTGATCAGCCCCCTGCACAGAGAACGCTTTCTACCTCCAGAAACAGCTCTCTGTTTTCTGAAGTTAAAGGATGACAAACCCAGCACTGACAGGATTAAAGGTCTTAAAAAGTATTTCTTTATTTGGTTCCTTGGATCTGGTTTCAAGCTGCAACCAGCTGACCCTGATGGTTTCCTAAGGAGGGCTGTAGGGTTACTGCAGGACAGTTATTCTGGAGTAGGTAGCCAGAGAGACGTTTGTGTTCCTCAACTAGCCAGGGGACAGAACCTGGAGTCAGGAGAGACCGAGTTATATTTTATGAGGGACATACTTTGTTAGTAGGCCATGTTCTCTGCAAGTCTCTGTCTTTCTGTCTTTCATTCATCCACCTGCCTGTCTGTTTACTCTTTTTCTCTGGCCCTCCCTCTCTCTCTCTTTCCCTCTCTCTCTCTCTCTCTCTCTCTCTCTTTCCCTCTTTTTCCCTCTCTCTCCCGTTCCCTCTCTCTCTCTCTCCCTCGCCCTTTCCCTCTCTCTCTCTGTCACACACACGTACGCTCCCAGACTCTCTCTGCCTTTCCCTCACACTCACAGGAGGTCTCATCCCTCAGCAGTATGTTGTGTCCTTTCTCCTCTGCAGATGTGGATGAGTGTGCAGCCCAGAGTCTCTGCAGCAGTGAGGCCTACTGCTACAACACTCCAGGATCCTACAAGTGCAAGTGTAAAGAGGGCTATCGGGGACAGGGGCACGACTGCAAACGTGAGAGAGCGCACACACTCTGCACCCCACACCGTGCACTCACAAACACCTACGTGCACAAACACAGTCTGCACACATGCAATTATGTGCACGCAAACACCCTTACATGCACACACCGTGAGAGAGAGAGAGGGAGGGAGGACGGGAGGGAGGGAGGGAGGGGGGACAGAGTGAGAGAGAGAGGGAGAGAGGGGGACAGAGTAAGAGAGAGAGAGAGAGAGGGAGAGGGAGGGGACAGAGAGTGAGAAAGAGAGGGAGAGAGAGGGAGATAGGGGGACAGAGTGAGAGGGAGAGAGGGGGAGGGAGAAAGAGAGAGCGTGTGCAAGAGAGGGTGGAGAGCAGAGGCTGATGGGGGTGTTGTGGTGAAGAATGGTTTAGAAACCTTAAGAGCTGGGGTTGAAATTCCTGTCATTGTCAGAACTGTCAGTCACTCCCAGATTAGACTGCCTCCGTCTGGCCTGGAGAGAGTGGGGGGTGGTTTTCTTGACATCTAACTATTTCTTAAAACCCTTTAAAAACCATGGACAAAAATATCTGAGGAGTCTAATGATTTCAGACGTCCAAAGTTTTTCACTCTCTCTCTCTCCCTCTCTCTCTCTCCCTCTCTCTCTCCCTCTTTCTCTGCCTCTCCCTCTCTCTCTCTTTTTCTCTCCCTCTCTCTCCCTCTCTCCCTCTCTCTCCCCCCCCCTCTCTCTCTCCCTCTCTCTTCTGGATGGCCCCTGAAGGCCCCAGTATTTGGTTTCACCGGAGTCACCTGGTCTCTAGGCAACACGCAGCCGTAAAAGTTGTGTTTTACCACAGCGGCTAAATCCTCAGATTGAAACTTAACTTCCCCCAGAGGACTGTAACCTAAACACTCGCGAGCTGCAGGGTGGGGAGAAGACACAGAAGGGATGATAGACTTGTTGAACGGTCTGTGTTGGCAGAGCTCCGATCATGAACCACCTCCAGAGGCGTCTGTGTTGCCCTGCCTGTCGGCAGACTGCTAACTAACCTGATAGCCTGTCTGTGTATCGAATATCAAAGTCCCCTGGAACCTGAGGATAAACTGACTTGAGTTCCTACACCTCGCTCCACCACCCAGACACTCCTTTTCTCTTCTCCTCCCCTGTCCATTCCTCCCTACCTCCCCCCTCTCTCTCTTCTTCCCTCCCCCCCTCCCTGTCTGTCATCCCCACTCTCATCATCCTCCACCTTCTCTCCTCCCTCTGTCTCCTCCTCCTACAACCCTACCCTCCTCCAACTGCTTGACTGCCAATGCCCTTAGCATGAGGAATGTTGAGACAGAACAATTACCTAGTCTTGCTTTGATGACATCACACAGGAAGGAAGGAATCAGCAGGATAGGTGACGTGGTGGAGTATTAGTCTGTCCGACTAACACGACTAATAGACACAGACACACGCGCGCACACACAGACACACGCGCACACACTAACACGCAGACGCACGCACACAGACACACACGCAGACGCACGCACACAGACACAGACACACACGCAGACACACGCACACAGACATGCACACACACAGACACAGACACACAAACATGCAGACACGCACACAGACACACGTGCACACACACTAACACTCACAGACACACACAATAACACACACAGACACATGCACACACACTAACACACACAGACACAAAGACATGCACACACACAGACACAGACACACGCGCACACACACGTGCACACACACACATGCACACACACAGACACAGACATGCACGCCCATACGCTCACACGCAGGCACGTACACACTCGCAGACACACACCAACACACACCACCTTTCTCAAACACATCCACACTCGAAAACACAAACATGCACACACACGTCCAAACACACACAGCCACACCCACATGCACACAGACACACACACTCACAGCTGCAGCCTTGAGGCTAGATGAAACCTAGTGGTGAGGACTCACAGAGAGAATAGCTAACAGAGTCTGGAGCAGAAACACACAGAATGACTGGAAACACTCTGAGATGAAGCCAGATGGATTTATGTTAACTGGAGGAAGGTTGCTTTTACAAATGAACAGAGTGCTTGTGTGAGTTTGTGTGCGTGTGTTTGCGTGTGTGTGTGGATGTGTGTGTGGATGTGTGTGTATGTGTGTGTTTGAATGTGTGCATGTTCTGTGGGTGTGTTTGTGTGTGTGGGTGTGTGTGTGTTTGGATGTGTGCATGTTCTGTGTTTGTGTGTTTGTGTGTGTGTGTGAGTGTGTGTGTATTCGGTTGTGTGGATGTGTGTGTGTGTGTGTTTGGATGTGTGCATGTTCCATGTGTGTGTGTGTGAGTGTGTGTGTGTATTTGGTTGTGTGTGTGTATTTGGTTGTGTGTGTGTATTAGATTAAAGGCTGTTAGTTATACACTTGATGCTGAGATTATCTAAAGCCATCCTTTCCAGACGACCCTCTTGATGAATATTAATACGTTCATCAAAACCTCTCTTGACCATCCGCAAGATTATCTCAATAACTCTATATGAGCAGAACAGTGCCCCAATCTAACTAATATTAAAATTAATTTCATCTGAATACCAAAGCACCTTCAGTCTTGTTTTGAATAAAAGTCTGGTCTTGAAGTGAGAAAGGTCTCACTGACATGTCTTATTTCTGTGTCATCGCCGTGTTCAAACCTGGTGCTCTCGTCACAGTCTGCAGCTCCCCCTGTCCTAAGGGTCAAAAAGGCCCCACCTTCAACCCTGCAATGAAGCAGGTTAATAACATATTTACCCTTTTGGGCATTGAAATGTGCAGCCTGCACATGAATTTGAAAGATTTCGTTTTGACTGAGTTCAGTCAAGCACATACAATCTAAATGTCTCATTGTAGCTGTGCGTGTGTCTGCACTGAACAGATTTCTGGGTCATTCTGACCCCTGAAGAGCGCATTGAGGGATAAAATGGTGTTTTTCTCCGTTGCTTACACTTGTTACATTTGTTGTTATTGCAGCCATTCCCAAGGTGGCCATTGATCCCCCCAGACCAGGACACCCCTCACCCAACCACCACAATCACATCCCGGATACAGACCGCAAGAGAACCACAACCACAGCCCGGACGCCGGTCACCTCCAGAAGAATCGTCACGACCACAACCACAACAACCACGACAACCCCTCCGACTCCGCCTCCGAAAAGGATAACCCCGCCCCCGAAACGGATAACCCCGTCTCCACGGAAACCGGCAGTACCCACGAAGAGACCGACCTCCAAGCCGTACGTGCCGCCCAGATGGCCCCCCCTGACCCCCCCGCCCCCCCCCACCCGCAGGGCTCCCCTGCCCCCCACCAGACCCCCACCGCCTCCCCCCACCAGACCCCCAGCCCCGCCCCGCCCCCAGGCCACGCCCGTGGACAACACCATCCAGAAAGAGGTTACCAAACAGAGAGGAGACGTCCACAGTAAGTCCATCTGTCCCACCCTCTCTCTCTCTTTCACCCCCTCTCTCTCCCTCCCTCTCTCCCCCCTCCCTCTGTCCATGCACGGAGCATCTCTTAAGATGTTTATACGTCATATACCCAGAGCATCTCTTAAGATTTTTATACTTAATACACCCAGAGCGTCTCATAACATGTTTATACTTAATACATCCAGAGCTTCATACATATTTAAAAAGTGTTAGACTGCAAACTGATTCTGGCTGATTCGAAGTATCGTGATTTAATATTTCTCCGACAGCGTTTCTGGAGGCAAAAACATGAGCATCTCGTCTGTATTTTTCTCCTTGACGTTGTGTTTCTGTGAGTAATGTATCTTGACAAGGAAGTTGTATGATAACTTTCAACCCACTCAAAAACGTACATCATATTAGCATTAGCATTGTTTTCGGAAAACTCTGTCGCGCTTTAGTGAAACCTAATGAGGTTTCTTATCTCTAGACCCAGTTTCAACAGAAAAACAGAAAAAAACGTAATGCCATTAAGGTGAAGAAGCATTTATTTTGCCTCGTAGCGACGTAGCCTTGGCGTAAAGATACCCTGCTACAGTGTATATAACTCTATCTATCTAGGGCAACGAGAGCCTGATAGCTAATTCTAGAAAAAAAAAAACATTTAGTTAACACGGTGAAACGCTGTTGGGACTTTGCGTTGAGGCATTAGAGGCGTTAGAGAGCCGAATCCAAACATTGATTAAAAGGGACCTTGAGGGTAGAATGATCGGACAAGACCAACGACTAATGCGTCCTTATCGACATTCAGTCGAACGTCTTGCGAACGGGATCTCGGTTCGACCTTTACACGCTGGTACGTCGACTCTTTTTGATTTCTGTACTCGTCGGATAACGATGAAAGTGCTTCGTCGCTCCATCGACGATTATTGATTAAAAGCAATGATGCTGCCTTCTGAGTGGAGACAGGACGCCGAGATGAGACAGCACCCAGGGTACGTGAAGAGGTGAGATACGGCTCTTCTCTGTCACACAGTGGCTGGTAATTAGAGAAGAGAGAGAGATGGGGGAGGAAAGGGGGAGGGTGTGTGTGTGTGTGGTGAAGCTTGTGCTGGTGTGGGGGTTGCAATGTGGGGTTACGTCTTGGATGGTATCAATTTTAGTATCGCTTGCTCCGGGTGGAGTTCAGGTTGCTACTGGTGTATGTGTATTGTGTAGATGTTCTGAACATCGAGAGGGTTGAGAATTATTCCTTGATTTTGTTTTAATCGCGAGCTGGGCACGGGAGCCTGGTCGTGAAGTAGTAGCATCGCTGACTGGATCTCTTTTCCTCAAAAAATCCTTTGATTGTTGCTTTGTTTATTAGTCGAATTCTGCCTTCTATCTCGTTCAGTTGCTGGTTACAGTGCTGGTTGGGAGGGGGGGGAGTGGGCGGGGAGGGGGCGGATCAACCACGAAGGGTGTGGTGGCGGGTGCACACACACACGTGTGGTGTGTCGTGCACATCACACACACGCCTTGTGATAGTTGAGTGTCACGACACACCTACAGGAACAGTGGTAGAACATCATGCATGGGACTTTCAGGTTGGGCAGGGAGGCGGGGGGGGGGGGGTAGATCAGGTTGGCGTTGGCACTCTCAAGCCTCACATCAATTGACTCAAGTCGGGAACTTGTGGGATTTTCTGCTTTCCGGCTAGGCTTCTTTATCGCAGGTTTGTGTTTATTTAGTTTTGTGAAACTACCTGTTGTTTTGCTCCAGGTTTGTAAAGTATTTTGGTGTTTGAGGTGTGCTCATGTTATGTTCTAGTTTGGCTGTCCGGGTCTTATTGTCTTCTAGCTTAGACTATTAGAGGCCTTAAAAGGACAGAAACATAGATGTCATTCAGTGTTCTATTGAGGACATGGCGCAATTGGAAAGGCGGAGGCTTGTAGTAGAGGAATAAACAGGGTTTTGAGCTTCGGTTCCCCTGGCGGGTGGATAGTGGTTCCCAATCTGGTATTTGATTCCCCAGGTGTATGCAGGTTTTTCTTCGTAGTGCTTTTGTCCTCACCCTTGCCAAAGTTGTCGTTTGCACATTGTCCATTGTCTGCTTTGCATTCGGCACTAACAGATGACCTGAACGAGCATGAGCTGGGATGTGAGGAGAGGATGAGATGAGGACGAGAGAGTCAACAGAGCTGAGAGCGAGCGAAGTAATGAGAGAATGTACGATGGAGGAGAGAGAGCGCGAGCAGAGGTGAGAGGAGGTGAGGAGGTGGGGAGAGAGAAGGAGAGAGAGAGTATTGGAGCCTCTGGATAGAGCAGTGCGCTTTCGTGATTCCGGCTCATAGGAGTGTGGGTTTCCTCGTTAGAGGTCTATCTAAGTCCATTGATCTCTTTGGGCGCTATGGTGGCAGTGCGCTTCGTGCTTCCCCATAAGGAGATCGTGGGTTCCATCGTTAGAGACTAATCCAACATCACATGATCTCTCTGGGTGGAGTCTGCATGTCCTCCGCATGTTACCATGGATTCTCTCCTGGCACTCCAGCTTCCTCCCACCGTCCAAAGACGTGCATGTGATAGGTTAACAGGAAATTCTAATTCGCCCCTAGTGAATGAATGTGGCCATGAATGTGTTTGTCAATGAGAATTGGTTCTCAAACAGTTTAACTGGATAAATTAAGGATAACTAAACAAAAGTCACATATCAGTAAAAGGTTATTTTCCTGCTGTATCCAGTAACAGTTGCTGCATCCAGTAACAGTTGCTGCATCCAGTAACAGTCGCTACATCCAGTAACAGTTGCTGCATCCAGTAACAGTCGCTACATCCAGTAACAGTCGCTACATCCAGTAACAGTCGCTGAATCCAGTAACAGTCGCTACATCCAGTAGCGACTGTTACTGGATTCAGCCACAGACTTTCAGTCTGGTCGATGTATTTGGTGTTTGTGTGTGTGTGTGTGTGTAGATGTGTGTGTGTGTGGTGGTGGTTTGTGTGTGTGCGTGCGTGTAGGGTGTTTGTGTGTGTGTGTAGGTGTAGGGGGGTGTTTTGTGTGTGTGTGAGTGTGTGTTTGTGTGCGTGAGCGTGTGGGGGGATGTTTGTGTGTGTGTGTAGCTGTGTGTGTGTTTTGTGTGTGTGTGGAGGGGTGTTTGTGTGTGTGTCTAGGTGTGTGTGTGTTATGTGTGTGTGGGGGCTGTTTGTGTGTGTGACTGTGTGTGGGGGGGTGTTTGTGTGTGTGTTTAGGTGTGTGTGTGTGTGTTTTGTGTGTGTGGGGGTGTTTGTGTGTTTTGTGTGCGTGTGTCAGTTCCATGGATTACTGCAGGTACTTCTGGTTCCAGAAGCCTGCCGGGAAAAAAGTATTCTACATCAGGAAGAAAACTAGTCGAATGTCCCTGTTTGTCTCTGTGGCAGTGGAGGACAAAGCCCCTATGCAGCTTTGGTCTATATTGACTAGCCAAATATTTGCGGTGGAATGAACAAGACAAGGTCAGAGGATGGAAGTCAAAGAGGGAGACAGAGGGAGGAATGGAGATGGTGAGGGTGAGAGATGGGGAGATAGAGAGAGGGAGGGTGAGATAGATGGGGAGAGAGGGAGGGAGAGGGAGGGTGAGATTGATGGGGAGAGAGAGAGGGAATGTTAGAGAGATGGGGAGAGAAAGAAGGAGAACAAGAGAGAGAGACGGTGAGAGAGATGGGGAGAGAGAGGGAATGTGAGATAGATGGAGGGAGAGGGAGGGAAGGTGAGAGAGATGGGGAGAGAGGGAGGGAGGGTTAGAGAGATGGGGAGAGAGGGAGGGAGGGTTAGAGAGATGGGGAGAGAGAGAGGGAGGGTGAGATAGATGGGAGAGAGAGAGGGAATGTTAGAGAGATGGGGAGAGAAAGAAGGAGAACAAGAGAGAGAGACGATGAGAGAGATGGGGAGAGAGAGGAAGGGGGAGAAAGAGAGGGAGAGAGAGATGAGGGAAGAGGGGAAAAGCGAGGGAAAGGGTGAGAGAGAGATGGAGAGAGAGAGAGAAGAAAGCGAGGGAAGGAGGAAGGGAAAGAGGAGAAAGCGAAAGGGGGAAAGAGAGGAAATCTGATTTATGGAGGTTTTCATTTCAGCTGTTGACTGAACCAGATTGATTCCTCAAATGAAATACTTGAGACACAGTGTCTTACTCCTAACGTAACCGGATACAGGGCCAGTAACGAGACAAATAAAGTCTGCTTGTCTAGACTACTATGATTCCTAAATG